>QEPC01000691.1:812376-828441 GCA_003113815.1 Sphenodon punctatus
CTCTAAATAAATCCCAAACTTAAAACAGGGAAAGGGAATAATCAGGGATAGAATAAGAGGGAGAGGGAAAGGATTGAATGGAGGGGGGAGGGAGGAAGGAAGATTGAACACAGGGAACACAGGGAGGGGTAAAAAACAAAAAATAACACCTAAATCTACCTAATATAATCTAAATAAATGATAATATGGAGGTAAATGGGTTGGATGGGTGAAATAGGAGGAGGATGGCAATGGATTAGGAAAACAAAAACTGCTGGGAGAGAGGGAGCCTTCTGAAACGCCTGCTGTTCAGGAATAGTGACTAGCTCAGAAGATGTTGGGAAGGGGGAAGGCAATCAGTTTTGTTTCTTGCTGCGCCCACCTCACCACAAGCCCCATTGGCTCCGTGCAGCCTAGCCCATGGCCAATCTCAGACTGCGAAGCCAGTGGTCTGAGGTGAAAAGGGATGGTGATTGGGCAGGCTGGCTGCTACCTCCAAGTCTCTCCATCCCTGGTGTCTGGAAGTCTGCTCCTCAGCTGACTCCCTCTCCCTGTCACATTTTGCTTTCCAGTGACACGTTTTTGCCACCCAAACTCATCTAAATGTGATCCAAACTGACCGAACTGTTCAGTCATTTCGACGTTCAGATCTAGTTTGGTTTGGTCAGTTTGTGTTCGGATTTGGGTTCGGTCGTTCGAACAAGGCCGAGTTCGGGCCGAACTCCGAACTTCCGAACCACGTTCGCTCATCCCTACAAAGAATTAAAGGCATTATTAATGAATCTCAGGTTCAGTGTCATCAAAAATGTATACAGGCAATTGCCAAAATCATTGACCACTATATCCAAGGAAAACAGGGAAGTAATGCCCCAAATCTTATTAATCTTCAAAAAATTCTCATAATCCCAACTCAAACCCCTCAAGCGAGCATTGAAGTCTCCAGCTAACAAAAACCTATCATTAGTGTATTCCTCCATAAGGCTTTCAATATATGAAGTCAAAATCTTCCAGTTATTTAAGCCACTCAAAGTTGCACAAGGAGGAATGTATATATTGACCAATATCCATGCTTCCTTTGTAGAACAAACTATCCTGACAGCTAGAGCTAAATCCCGGCAGGGTTTTAATTCTTATCTGAACCTTACGTTTTAATGAAATCCTATCAGAAGACCTGCCGGGGGGGGGGAGGGGGGCGTGACCTCTAGAAGAAATAGTATCTGATAATTCCAAAGAGATGAAATTTGGATCACAGTCTCTGCAATGTTCCAAGCGAGAAAAGCAGATGTCATCCTTGGAGGACTCACTACCAACTGTCAGTTCAAACTCTCTGTCTGAGTCTCTAAACCTGGTTCAATATGAACTGGTACCATCTCTCTATTTTCATGAGTAGATGTTATCAAATCCTCAGCTTGAAAGATAACTCTATTAATATCAGATACAGGAAATGAAAGAAGGCATTCTGAATTCACCCTATTTCACAAGGAAGCTGGGGATATTTTATCACGAGAGCTACCTCTCCTTTTCTTCTAGCTCCACCATCCCACTGTCCAATATTTTTCCATTGTCATTAATTATTATTATTATTATTATTATAAGCATTTATATAGCACCAGCGATGTAGCTGGCACTTTACAAAGAATAAGATAGACACAGTCGCTGCCCGAGAGCTTACAATCTAAAGACAATGGGAGGGGAGACAGGGACGGGGGAACAGAGGGAGAGACAAGGGATGTGACATTCATGAGGATGCGAGAACTCAGGTACACTTTCTTGACTTGGTTACAGTAAATTGGGAGTTTAAAGATAACAGGTGGGGGATAATCCTGGGTGGGGATGATTAGCAGGAGTTCGGAAGGGTGAAGCGGAAGAGGTGGGTTTTGAGGAGGGACTTGAAGGTGTGGAGGGTGGGGGCAAGGTAGACGAGGGCAGGGAGGGAGTTCCAGGCATGCGGGGCAGCAAGAAAGAAGGGACGAAGGCAGTTGGGGGAGCAGGGGAGGCTTGGGAGGGTGAGGGAGGGGATGGAAGAGGAGTGGAGTGCTCGAACAGGGGTTCGGAGGGCGATCAGGGAAAGAGGAAGAAAAGAGTGAGGTTGTGAAGGGTTGTCATCTAAAGCCTTGGGTGATATAACTACTCGTGGAGCTTCTCATGAGACATCAAGCTCCTGACTTGAAACTTTCAGTACTGAAGAGTGTAAAACATCACCTACTATCTGAACAGTATTTAAAACTTCTTCGTTATTTCTGAAATGACTTCCTTCCTTTATAGAGGAAATTCTTGGTTTTAAGGACTTGGGGCCTTCATGCTCCTTACCTTGAGGATTCTTAGCTTCTGTACATATTAACTGCTCTCCACATAAATCTGTCTGCATTTTTCCTTTAAAAGCCATCAATTGGTGACATAGGTCAGACATTCTTTTTAGTATGCTATTTTAGTTTTCTAAAGGAAGCTGGTTATACCCTATCGAAGTTCTAGTCGTCAGCCTTGGAGAGTCATCCAGTCCATCTGATCCCTGTATCTCCATTTTCTCAGAAACGTTAAGATTAACAGTGCACTCCATCTGGACCAGGACGTTTTGAGTGCGAACATCCTGTGATACACCCAAAATTTCATCCTCCTGGTAAGGGACCGCTTGTAGGTTTAAATTCATTCTTTCCTTATATCTATCTTTACAGGACAAAAATGCTGAGGCTTTAGTCAGAACTCTCAAAACATAGACAGCCCTAAGATTCAAATGTTTTCCTTTATTCATAATAGAGGATGCTAGCTGCTGGGTTCTGAGATGTAATATAAAACCCCTGCGTCCTCTCAGTTGGTAGAGATGGTCAATCCTTCTAATGTCATGTCTGGTTATAGGCATTCTCAAAATAGTCCTAGTCCTTAAATGTTCAGCAACCTCTAGGGGTGTATTCCAAAAAGGAAGCCTCCAACTAGGAAGTGGAAGAATTGTAAATGCTAATTTATCCCTTGCTGAAATTAGGGACACCCTTTCACCTCCAATGAATGTACTAAATTTATCTGTTACAATATATTCCTCATTCTCAACCTGTTTTTCTATGGGGCCAGGCCAGTTACCCTCTCAAAAAAAGGGTGTGGTGGGAGGTAAGGGGGGCAGAATTAGGTTTATTTATTAATTAATTTATTTATTTTAATTTTTCACAGTTTTACTCTGCCCTTTTCCATAAACTCAGAGCGGCTTACAACATTAAAACTAATAAATAGACTTAATTCTGCCCTTCCTTCAGAAGCTGGTGGGTGCCCCTCAGCAGCAATTCGCCTAGAACTGGGTCAGAAACCATGGTCTCAGGTTGCCAAGGAAGCCGCATTGACATTCTGGCTCAAAGCACGCTCCGTAACTTCTGGGGGATTTGGGGGAGGACCCCTTTGTCAGTCAGTGGTCTGTAAAGATCGATCTCCAATTGCGACAGATGGGGTTCTCTCCGGAGTACTTACAGCACAAATCTCCGGCCTCCCTTAAGGGGGAGATTTTGTCTCGCTCAGAGGATATGGGCTGACAAACTGAGATTGGCAGGCTGGGCTTGTCTCCCCATATCTGGGACTATATAATGTGGACCCCAGAGATGGGGCAGGTTGCAGATTATTTGGCTGCTCCTATTTCTGGTAGGTCCAAGCAATTAATTTGTGGTGCAAGGTTTAATGCCTTCCCCTCCCATGTCTTTGAGGGCTGGATCTGTGGCATATCCTATACTGAGCATCTATGCCCATTTGATAATTTAGAAGTGGAGACTGTAGGCCATATTCTTCTGAGATGTTATTTATATGATAGTCCGCGTCTGCAGCATTTGGGCTCTATCTTGGAACATTACCCAGGTCGATCTGACCATGCATTGCTAGCCCTGATTCTTGATAGTTCAAAACGTGATGTTATTAAGCAAACCGCAGCCTTTTTAGTGCAAGCTGTGTCTCTCAGGAAATCCTTTTTAGGATATGTTGCTGTGTCTTCTTAATTAACAGAATTTCCTCCGTTCACGTTATGTAATGGATTTCTGGGTTAGATATTTGGTATACTGTTTGTTTAGGAATATTGTTTATGAATCCCTTTGTCTTGGGAAACTATGTTGTTTTTGTATTTTGATGTTTTCTTTTATTATGTTACACTGGTATGTGACCATGTAATAAAGTTACTCACACACAAATATAAAATACAATAAAACCCCTTAAAATGTTTTAGAACCCCAACATTACCCCAACCACCCACTCACCCCATCCTTTATCTCTACCTACTGCCCATCAATCCTTGTCCCCAAACCCCTGTACCCAATCCCACCAAACCATATTCCTGCCTACCAAATGCCTGGCCAAACAGAAAGGTCTTGCATCTCCTCCAGAAGACAAAGGAGGTTGTCTTGACATGATCTGTTCCTGAAAAATCTGTGTGGGCTACTACTTAACATATGATTATTCTCTATGTGCTTATAAACAGATTGCTTTATAATTTGTTACAACAATTCATCAAGTATTGAGCCTAGGCTAACTAGTGTGTAATTCCCTGGTTAAATGTTCTTTTTGTTCTTTTCCAATCCTCAAGGACCTCCCCTATTCACCTGAGGTCTTATAAAATGATTATTAAACATTCTGAGATTATTTTTGTCAATCCCCTTAGGATTCTGTGATGGATTTAGCAGGCCTTGCTGATGTAAATACATTTAAGTTACCCAAATGTTAATAAACTTTCATTTGTTCCTTTCCAAGACCTCCCCCCACTGCCATTTTCTTCCCTGTCCCCTACACATTTGAAGCAAACCACACATTAAACTCTTCCGTCTTCTTTGTCCCATTTGTTCCTTGGTAAGGGGCCAACATTCTCTTCCATCTTCTTCCTTCTAATGCACATATAGAAACTCTCCTCGTTACTTTTGACATGCTTCATTAATTATGACTCATTGGGTAATTTCAGACGTTATGAGATCACAGTCAACCACAGTGAGCCACAGTCAATACCGCGGCGGGGCCAAAGAGCCCTGAATGTCTGATCAGCGTTTGCCAGATGTTCACCACATTCAATCACCCGTAGGGGTCAAACCCAACTACAGTTCTGGAGGTTGGGACGGGACCATCCCCAGAACCGTGGTCAAGGAGAATCCCACCGGGAAACCGCAGAAAGTAACAACTGAATGCCAACCACCAGGCAGGATCAAACAAAAAGATCGCCAGCCATGGCAAAAGCAGACAGCGTCGCTGCCTGGTAATGAGTTACACACAGACCAGGGAGGGAGATTTAAAGGGCACACAGCAGCAGGGGAATGTGGTGGGATGGAGCAAGGTGGAAGGGAGAAGAGAGCGGAGGGTGAGCGAGGAGGAGGAGGAGGAGGAGCTGGTGGTGGCAGAGCAGCAGCAGCAGCCAGGGCAGGCCGCCCCAGAGGGAACAACCAGCCAGGGGATGGAGGCACCCTGGAAACAGGTAAGGAGAGCAAGGGGG
This sequence comes from Sphenodon punctatus, assembly GCA_003113815.1. NCBI lineage: Eukaryota > Metazoa > Chordata > Lepidosauria > Sphenodontia > Sphenodontidae > Sphenodon > Sphenodon punctatus. The sequence continues at coordinate 817,793 of QEPC01000691.1, forward strand.
GTCTGCACAGGGGCACAAAGGGGGGGTGCCCAGTGGGAGGGGAGCAGGGAGGAGGGCCGTGGGTGCAAAAGAACAAGACACCTAACAACCCCACCCTTACGACCCACCGACCCAGAAACGTGGAGGAGGAGGAGCAGGAGGAAGAACCAGAGGAGAAGGAGGGCACCCGTGGTAGATGGAGGTACCAGCAAGGGGGGCAATGGGGGCACAAGGAGACCCAGGACATCATCAGGTTCTGGGGGTCCCTGGAGCACCAGGTGGAGATAGCCATGAACAAAAGGTATGAGCACGTGTTCACAGAGATCGTGCGGGACATAGAGGTGGCTGGGCACCACAGGACCATGGCCCAATGCCTCTCCAAGGTCAAGGAGCTAAAAAAAGGGTACAAGGCCAAAAAGGACAATAACCGGCAGTCCGGACACGTACTAAGGACCGCCCCCTACTACGATGCCCTGGACCACATACTATACATGAAGGGCTCCATAGTCACCCCACGGCTCATGGGGAGCGCAGTGGTCCAGGGCAGGGAATGGGCCAAAGTACCCCCACCCATGGCAGCTGCACATGCAGGCACTGACACCGGGGACCCAGGCCCACAAGAGGACTGCCCCAGGACCTCAGGGAGCAACAGGCCCCCTTCGTGAACCAGCACCAGGAGCCTGCACTCGCAGTCTGACTCGAGCGGATCCGAGGCTGGCATACTGGTCACCCTCAGCCAGTGGACGCAGGAGGACCACAGCCCACCGAGGGGCTGGCCTTGGAGGGATCCGAGATGGACATAGAAGGTAGGCAAATGGCTGGTTTGGACCACAGACCATAGGGGGAAGGCCAAGGGGTGGGGGGGTCCCCACAGGGTGCGGACCCATCCCCGCGGCTCCCAGGAACCAGGGAGCACGGGAAGGGGCTGCGGTGCATGGGGGCCCACCTGGACACAGAACAGGCCAGAGGGAGGGGGGATGGTGGGATGGGGACCATCCTATGCAAGGGTAATGAAACCCCCCAACCTCCGTTCCTCAACAGGTGCACACGCGCCCTGCCACACGGGACTGCTAGGTGAAGGGGACAGGGGGGAGCAGCCGCAGCAGCAGCCAGAGGAGCAAGGTGAGGTGCCATGGCAGGGGAGGGCACAAGGGGGTGCACTGAGGGTGAGGTCCATGGCCACCAAGTCACCGGGGGGCCAACCACCAACCCCAGCACCACTCCAGGACAGGTGGCATGCGACCACGCCCGACTAACAGTATCCAATCCACTCCCAAACAGGGCACCCAGCAGTGCCCCCACCAGACAACCTAGTGCCCCTGGCACAGCAGATACGGGGGCACAGGGCATGGGTATGGTGCCAGAGGGAGAACCTGGCGGAGGACATCATCTGGACCAGCACAGAGCAGGGCAAATGGATGATAGCGGCCAGTGACCGTATGGAGGCAGCCTCGGAGAGGGCCCTTCAGTAAGCGGAGGCCAGGGACTGGTGCCAGGAGGTAGAAATGCACCAGGAAAGGAGGTGGGAGCACTGGAAGCACACCAGGCAGATAGAGACATTGGGACTGCTACACCAAACCATAGATCGCCTGGAAGCAGAGCACATGAGGAAAATGGACAGGTCCCTGGACATTGGCACCTCATTGCTGCTGCATGCAGGGACCATGAGTGCTTACATCATGGTGGCCACTCCCCACAGCACCTTACCAGTCCCAGTGCCTCAACTGGCCCCCGAAGCTCCCTCACCACCTCCCCCACCACCCCAGCCACCATCACGGCCACAGGGCCTGTGCATCCGCCTCCCTGTCCCACCTGGCCTCTGGAGGCAGCAGTCACCCAGGGGGGTCCCTCCGGCACCACCCCCTCCTCCCATCCCCACTGCACAGGCCATTCCAGACCCCGAGGCCTCCCAGGACACAGTCGGGGAGACTGACAGCTGGGGTGAGGGGAGTTCTCAGAGCTTCATGGTGCCCGCAGGGCAGCTGAGTGGATGTCCCAGGAAGCAGCAGGCTAGGGGGGCAGGGGACAGGGGATGGGGAGGTAGGGTGGGACAGTGAGCAGCAGGGGGAGGGGGGTCACAGGGTGCACAAACTGTAAAATAAAAGCACGGGTGTACCCAATCTTAACAGTTATTGCCTGACAATCTTCTCTGGGAAGGGGCTGGGGGAATTGCCTAGGGTAAGGAGCGATGACAGGTGGGACCAGCCGAGTGTATGCCCAGTAGGCTCAGACCCCTGCATCACTGGTGATATGCCTTGCCAGGGCAGCGTGAATCCACTTGGCATAGTGGTATTCCCTCGGGTTCTCCACATTCACATACAGTGGCATGGGTCCTGGTGGGCACTGGGGCACGGGGAATGCCATTGCTGCCCCATCGGTCTCACAGATGTTGTGCAAGACACAGCAGGCTCTGATCAGGAGGACCGAGGTCTCCACAGCAAAGTCCAGTTGACCTACAAGGCACCTCCAGTGCTGCTAGAGGGCACCGAAGGCCCTCTTAACCACGGTCCTTGAGGCACGTAGCCAGGAGTTGAACAGTGCCTCCACAGGGTTCCTGGGGACTGGGTACACCTTCATGAGCCAGCGGAGGAGGGGATAGTCTGGATCCCCCAGGATGCAGGGGGGCATCTGCACCCCCTCGATCCTGGACATCCTCATGTCGGCAAAGTCCCCCCTGTACATCTGGGCAAAGAGGGGAGAGATGGTCAGGATCTGGGCATCGTGACTGCGGCCAGGGTGGCCAGGGAAAATGTTGATGAACCAGTCCCGGTGGTCAACAACCATCTGGAGCTGCAGGGAATGGTAACTGTGCTGGTTGATGTATTCCACCACCTCCCCATTGGAGGGGCGGAGGATCTCGATGTGGGTACCATCCAGTGCTGCTTGAGGGCACCAAAGGCCCTCTTAACCATGGTCCTTGAGGCGCATAGTCAGGAGTTGAACAGCGTCCGGGCAGTTGGGGAAGCCGCCAGCCTCAAAGCCAGCCATCACGGCCCCCTGGTCCACGAGCTGGATTGCCTGGTACAGGAGCATGCCCTCCATTGCCTCGCAGAAGTCCTGGAGGATGCCTGTGATGGTGCTCAGTCCAACACCCAAAGGCTGCCCCATGGACCGGCAGGAATCAGGTGGTGCAAGTGCTCAGACAGCCATGGCAACACGCTAGACCATGGGTATGGTGGTGGGCATGGGGGTGCATTCCTGCTCCAGCGAGGGCGCCAGTAGCTCTGCAAGGCGCAGGAGGCACCACCTGTCCATGAGAAAGTGTTCCCTCCATGCTGCATCATCCCACCAAGCCAGGGCCCCAGCCCACCATTCTGTGCCCTCTCCGTGACTCATAGTCGCCATTGTGTGGGCATTGTGAGCATTGTGGCTCATCCCATGGCCGCCCAGCACCAGTGGTTTTGGCCGGCTGCCTCTCACAGTGCAGCTGGGGGCCCTCGGGCAAGGCACAGGGCCCGTTGGTACGCCCCGGCCACCCGCAGGGCCCTGTGCCAGACCAGGGAGCACCAGCACCTGTGGTGGGCGTGCTGAGCGGCTGCTGCGCTCCTGACCAGGCACCCCCGAATGAGGACTCACAGGTAGAGCAGGTCGGAGGTGATGCCCATGAGGTCGGTGTGCGCCCGGCACCATTCCACACATAGGGCCTAGTGCTGCCAACATGTGGCCCTCTGGTCCACGTCCATGGTGGAGCGTGCCGATGGTGCGGTCCAGTGCGCGGATCTCCTGCCCGTGTCCTGGGCCTGCCCCTGGTCCGTGCCCCGTTGGCTGCATCCATGGGATGTGTGGCTACCAGAAGTCGCGTGCGGCGGCTTATCAGCACCTGTTGGAACTTGGACACCTCAAACAACAACAAAGGGGAGGGGGGGTATACTGAAGCAAAATCAAGCAAAACTCCACCAAAATAAATAATGCTTCAATAGTCCATTATATAAACAATTTACTATCAATTAATGGCAATGTTCACATTCATAATTAATGCATAGACATTTCTCCATAAGTAATGATAAATCATTCAAACAGGATAGCAGATATAATCCAACAATAATTCAAAAACCCGGATATAATAATGAATCATACAGGTGGAATAACAGGAATAGTCCATCAATGTTTCAAAAACCCAACGTTTCGCCTCATACGTGGCTTCTTCAGGGGTATTTCACAATTTATTTATCCCTATTACATTTCACAATCACTTCTTAAACCGAAGTCTGAAAATTACAATGGCAAACACATTTATATCTCAAATAAACAATATCTTACACGTACGCATTTGTTCTTTTATCTTTTTTCTTTTTCTTTTTTTCTTTATTAATAGTGGTTTTCTAGCCAGAGGATAAAGCATAACATTCTCTTCCAAGCCACTCCATATCAACTTTGGATAAAAGTGCGGAACATTTTGTGCTAACTTTATTCTTTTTAAGAATAAATCAAGCAATGAACATCTCATCCTCGGGAGTCAGTAATGTGTGATAATTTAAGTTAACAAACAATTCCTATGTTCTTCAAAAACAACTTTGAATTTGACTTGCAGTAAGGTTAAAAGTACTATGTTTCCACGAGTAGAGTTTACCCTGCATTTGGTGCAAGATGGGCTTACAGTCGCTGTGCCATAAACTCCCAACTGCCTATTTGCTGCATGGGTAGAGATTGAAGCCTCTGAAAAATGAAAATTCCGTATCCTCAGCAATTAAACAAGTTCCCCAAAGAGCAAGCAAACGATTACAGTATAAAGCACCTGACCCTAAGCTCCGTTGAACCAAATACAAGATGTTACTCTCTGTTTATAGATATAAAGACAGGCTTAAATTTAGAGTTTGCATGTCAAGACCTGTAAATGACACATCCAACACTGGGAATTCAAGTTTAAGCTGGTGCAGTGAGTTTACGCACTCACAGGGACACAGTAGAGTGTACTGTGGAATCGATGAAGTAGATATTCGGTTCTGCTTTGACTGATATTCACTTCAGATACTGCAGTTCTGTTCGTTCAGTTCTGCCATTGGGTATTTTGGTTAGTTCATTTTGGCAGTGTCTGTTGTTACAAGCATAACAGCTGAAACAACGTAATCAAACCAAAATATTAAAATAAATTAAGTATCTAAACTGAAATAACCAATCAAGTGGATATGCAAATATCTGTTTTGACTGCAGGTATCATTTAGATATTCCGAGGGTTATCCAGATATGTGAACAATATCTGTAAATACAAAATTTACTATTTGTTCCAGCTCTGGTGTAGTCTCCCCATTCTCTCATTCCAGATATCTGATTTAGGCCAGTCTGCTCAGATGATGTGAATTACATACAATGGTGTACAAAAATAGTGTCTGAAAAAGGTGCTCTCATTTTTGACTCTTCCATGCTTTTGAGTCATTTCTGCTTTCTTAATGAATAAAAATGATTGTTTTTCTCTGCTACTTCTGCAGAGTCAGTGCAGCTAGGGAACAGTGCATCTTGCACAGCATCAGCAGAATGGACAGCTAGGTTCTCGCACAGAACAAGTTCATTTGCACAGTTTAATTTCAGGTGAAGAGAAGGAATGTAGAAACACTATTACAACTCCATTTCGAGGCCCAAATTGTATTGTGTGTGAGGAAGGTGACGATGGGTATAATCTATGTGGAGAAGAGCTAGCAGGGGGGGTTGCAGTCTTGGAATCAAGGAGGCAGACATGAAAGGACAGTCGGAAACAGACTGTATAGCGACTGTGAAACAGAATTTTCTGCTCACTCTGGTGCTGCTACTTAATGCTCCCATATCTCTCTTGTATCCTATTGTCTAGTCTAATTCTTTAGGCCTAATTCTCCCAGTCCCACTTCGGAATTTCATGCATCTCCAAGGACTCTTTCCCATGACTTGTAGACATTGTAAATTTTAGTTTTTTAATAGGTTCTAACCTGCAGTTATCTACAATTCATGTATTAGTCTATCAAAATCTCATTCAAGCACCTATCATCTCTGACCCTGCTAGGATGAAGACACACCTTACCAGCAAACAGACTCTTACTGCGAACGTGTATATTGTTTTCTTTCTCCCTAGAGACATTACCAGAGAGATAGTCATGAATATGACTGAGGATGAAGCTGGTAATTAAAGGGGATCATAAACCTAAGGAGCCTGTAAGTGTTTTAGACACTGGGAGCAGCCAGACAAGCAGCAGGGACCTGTTCCCGTGCAGCCCCATGGAGAGCAATCACCGCTGCCATACTGTGGGGCAAAAGTGGGGAGCTGGCCACATGGTGGCAGAGAAGCCAGGCAGGCCAGTCCCTGTCAGAGACATCACTATAGCTGGGGGCTGGAGGCTCCAACTCCTGTTGAGGTATAGGATTGGGCCCGCTGCTGATAGGCAGCTGTTTAGGGGGCAGAGGGGACAGCCTGACAGCTGATGGGGAAAGGAAGCCTGGGAAGAGCACACACCCTCTTCCCAGGCCCCACTCCCCTGATCAGCTGTCAGTCAGGTGGATCAGGGGAGAAGGAAGCCTGGGAAGAGCGCAGGCTCCCCCCCCCAACAAACAGCTGGTGGGGGGAGGGGGAGCCTGGAGGAGCATGCACGCCCCTCCCCCACCCCAACAAACAGCTGGGGTGTTCCTCTGGGCCCCCTCCTCCTATCAACTGTTTGTTGGGGTGGGGAGAGGGTCACGCGTGCTCCTCTAGGCTCCCCTCCCCTGCTCAGCCCAGCCGGACTGAGAGCCATACCCTAGCCGTGACATGGGCAACTCACAGCCCCACGGCAGAGCACCTTGCATGGTGGGTCAAGCGCATCCCATCACACAAGTTCCCCGCCCTGGGCAGCCTTAACCCAGTTGAGGTAAGAGTGCTCTGCAACGCGTCCTCAGAATTTCTGTGAGGATGCATCACAGAGCAGCTAGCTGCTTGGGGTGGGGTGGTTGCCCCCCGCCCCACCTGTCTTGTCTGGCTGCACCTTCTGTGTGTGTGTAGGCGAGATGGGTAAGCCACTTGAATCAAGGAGGGTGTGTGGTGGTTTTCTTAATTGTTAGTGATTGTCTGGGAGGAACTCTATGTATAAATATAATATTTTTTGTGTATGTATGAGGTTCCAGGTCATTGCAACTCTAGAGAAAAATATGGAGAGTCTTTGAGACCACTTGAAATTTCTGAGGAAATGTAATCAATATCAAACTGAACTGACAGGTGGCTAAGGGTATGCAGTAAAGGGGGTTGCTGGTTGGTGTCTGGAAGCGATTAGTATTGCCTACACCGGTGATCCTCCTCCTTTATCAGGTGTATTAGAAGCCCTGGGAGCCTGAAGGCTTCAGCTTCTGGGCATTGACTGAAGGCTGGTATGATATCAAAGGATGCAAGCTGTTAGAGTCAGTGCTATTGGTGGCTGGTGTGGCCATGAACACAGAACTCTGTTCTCATCTATAAGAAGTTTTAGGTCGGTGTATACGTTGATTGAGTATAACTAGGGTGGGGTTATTGGTTTCTTTAGTTCAGATTTCTTGTGTATTTGGTTTTTGTATGGGTACTACAGCCAAATGGTTTTAAGTGCAGTTATGTGTAACTAATTTTATGTGGCTCGTCAGTTTGAGATCTTATTCTTTGTATAGTTAATTTTTGGGGGTACAATATCCATGGAATTAAGGCCTAGATCGCTTAAAAGGCAATCACTTTTTTCTGATTCCCCTGTCTTGAGTAGTGCCTCTGAGGCAACACAGTTTACTACACAATCTAAATTAACACACTTTTTCCCTTTTAAATCATCAACTATTCCCTATATTCTCACAAACAATTCCTGTTTCTCAGTGGCTAATCTCGATCACATGGGAGAAGAATCAACAGTCACAATGGGCAATCCATTCCCCGTTGTTCACTCCCAGCTCCTGACAGTATTAACCAAGTAGCTTACGGGATGAACTTCTTAGTCATTAATGGACCTACTCTCCAAGAACAAATCCAGTCCTGTTTTAAACCCAGCTATACTACTGGCCTTGACAACATCCTCTGACAACAAATTCCATAACTTAATTATGCGTTGGGTGAAAAAGTACTTCCTTTCATTTGTTTTAAATCTGCCGGCAGCTAGTTTCATGGAGTGTCCCCGACTAGTACTAGTACTATTCTAGTACTATTTGAGAGGGTAAATAGCCATTCCCTATCTACTCATCTTCACTGGCAGTTGGATATGGGTCGGCAGACCATGCAGTGCCATATATCCCAGCTCCAGATTTATTACAGCTGAGAAAGTGAAATCTTTTATTTTACAGCAGAATAATAAGCATGCCCCTGGGGAAGATTTTATTCCTGCTGAAGTATATAAGGATTAGGGATGGGCGAACGCAGTTTGGAAGTTCAGAGTTCGGGCCAAACTCAACCAGTTCAGTCGACCGAACCGAACTCGATTTTTTAACTGAACCAAATTTCCAGAACTCGGTTCTGTTCGCCCATCCCTATAAGATAATGTTCCATTTAGTTCAATGGGGTTTGAATTTCCGAACTCTGTTCAGAAGTTCGGAGTTCGGACCGAACTCGAATAGTTCGGTCAACCGAACGGAACTTTCGAACCGAACTCCATTTTCGAACCGAACCAAATTTCCAAACTGGGTTCTGTTCGCCCATCCCTAATAAGGATAATGTAGATTGGTGGGCCTTGCTTTTTGTTAAGTTGTTTACATGTATTAACTCTATTGGAAATTCCTATTGGTTGGGCTACAAGTATTATTGTCCCCACTAGTTAAGAAAGGTGATAGAAACCAGAGAGCAATCACCACATTTCCTTGCTTGATGTTGATCTATACTAGACTGTTATTGAAAAAGTTAGAAACATGGGGGGAATCCCAGAATCTGATTGCAGAACAATCCGGTTTTGGAAAAGGTTATTCAACTATAGATAGCTGTTTTGTCTTCTCCAATTTAGTTAGACAGTATGGTGTTCCTGGGAAGAGTAGATTATTTGCATCATTTATTTATCTTAAGGCAGGATTTGCATCTGTCAATAGAAAGCATCTTTGGGGAAAACTGAGGTTAGCTGGTATTGATCTGAGATTATTGTTGGTATTGAAGTCCTTCCATGTCCATACAGTTGCTAGGGTTAGGATTGGTTGGAAGGGGGAACTTTCTGATCTTATCCTTATAAATAAATGTTTTTGACAGGGTTGTTGTCTAGCTCCTTTTCTTTTTAATTTTTTTATTAATGATATTGTGGTTACATTGTCTGGGGAACATAACTTTCCCCACAAAATTGTGGTCCATCTATTACAACACACTTGTATGCTGATGATGTGGTTTTATTTTCTCAAACTTGTATAGCATTCAAACGTCTGTTAAGCGATCTTAGTTTGTTTTGTTCTTGGGAGATGATTTCTATAAATTACCATAAAACTATAATTTTTTGTTTGGGGCATCAGTTTAATCAAACCAATTGGGTTGTTGATGGTCATGTGATTTATTTATTTATTTATTTATTTATTTATAAATATTTGTTAACCGCCCCCTCATGCTTACGGCATCTTGGGGCAGCTTACAGCATAAAAACACACAATAAAATTCATTAAAACAATGTTTTAAAAATACAATCCCCCCCTACCCCACCCTCCCCTCTGAAGGCCTGGACGAACAGCCAGGTCTTGCAGGCTTGCCGAAACGCCAACAGACCTGGGGCCAGATGGGCTTCCTCCGGGAGGGAATTCCAGAGCCTAGGCCCGGCCACCAACAACGCACTCCCCATTGTGGCCCCCCGCTTTACATTGAGCAAGTGAAGTATTTTAGCTACTTTAGGTATCTAGTATGCGCCAGCCGCTCTGTTGATGAACTCGTCCGGGCTTGGAACATCTTGCTTGGGGAGGCCATTGACAGGGTGGCACCGTGACGTCCCCTGCCCCTGTCTCAACTTCTCAGGGCCCCTTGGTTTACCGAGGGGCTGTGAGGTATGAAGCAGGAAGGCAGGTGACTAGAGCGATGCTGGCATCGGACTCGCTCTGAATCCAACTGACTTCTCCGTAGGGCCCATTTGCGGTCTTACATTGAGGCTGTGAGGATGGCAAAGAAGGAATTCTTTGCCACCCTCATAGCGTCTGCAAAGTCACGTCAAGCGGAGCTGTTCTGAGCGGTGCAGGGGCTGGTCAGTCTGGCCTCCCTCCACCTGGATGGGGACTTGTCTCAGGCCTCCTATGAGGAGTTTGCCATCTACTTTGTAGACAAGATCACTCAGATCGAGAGTAACTTCAGCACTGGATTAGAGACAGTAGGAATTGAGCGTGAGGTGATGGAGGTGCCGTCTGGTCCATCTTTGTGGGATAAGTTTCAGGAAGTGATGCCAACTGATGCTGTGGAGATCCTGGGGTCGGTGAGAGCCACCAGTTGTGAACTAGATCCTTGCCCATCCTGGTTGGTGAAAGCCTCCAGGGAGATACTGGGGCCGGTGCTGGCGGGGGTTGTCAACGCATCCCTTCAGCAGGGGACTTTGCCTCTCAGTCTCAAGGACGCTGTGGTAAACCCCCTGCTGAAGAAGCCATCTTTGGATGTGGACACACTCGCTAGCTACCGACCCGTGTCTAACCTTCCCTTTTTAGGGAAGGTTATTGAACGGGCAGTGGCCTTGCAGCTCCAGACTCACCTAGACAGCATCGGTTTTCTCGACCCTTTTCAATCAGGGTTTTGGCCCGGCCACGGTATGGAAACAATGTTGGTGGCCTTGGTGGACGATCTC
>QEPC01000691.1:846236-863510 GCA_003113815.1 Sphenodon punctatus
AATGTGACCATTAGCACCCAGGCTCCAGACGGATGGGAAAGGGAGATGACAGCCAGACCCTGTAAGATGAATACCAGCAAGCACATTGCACAATCAAGCACCCTGGAATATGCATACTAAAGAACGTCTTCTCCCCAAAACACTATAAAAGACTGAAGCAGAGACCAGAACGTTGTCTCAGCGCTTGACATCTAACATGGTGTCCGTGGGCTGATGACTCTTTCTGGAGCTCCTCCATAGGGAGTTCTGCCACTCAACAAGGGGCACCTTTCCCGGGTACGGACCCCTGGGCCCCCACCTGTATCAAAGCAGCTATACTTGCCTGAGGAAGGGGTGATCTAAACCCCTGATTAACCATAGCCCAAAAAGTAGCATGGTCATGTTGATCAAAAGCGATGGCCAGCTCCATCCATGCTTTGTGCTGGAAAATCCTTTTCTTTTCCTTTATTAATTCCTTATATCTGTGTTGAGCTGATATTAATTGTGCAATGTGTGTCTGAATAGGACTTGATTTGACCCTCCTACGCCAGACCGTAAGATGGCCCCTATGTTCAACACACTCAGCATCATACCAGCCAGGTGTGGATCTCATTGGCCGGACTAATGGGCTGGGAGATTTTTTGGGTATGAGAGCGTTCTTAAAAAACTCTATCAAAGTTACATAATGGGCCTCAATTGTGGAAGGATCATTCAATTGGGTATCCAAGATACTCCGCCTAACGCCTAGCAGATCTTCTCTGGTGTATAGAGATTTACTAATCTCCCCCACTGCCTCTGACCAACAAACCCGGCGCACTGCAGTGGGTGAATAATCATACTCTAAGGTGGGGAGTGGGGCTAAAAATGACCCCTCTAAATGGGGCTGTTTCCTACAAAAAAATCAAGAGAAATGGGCAGATGGCCCTCAAAACCTTCCATCAATACTTCGAAATTCCCAACCTCACTCAAGTGGGCCTCTTGCACACAAACATAATCAGTCACGCTACATCCCGCCTGAGATAAAAAGGTATATTGGTCCAGGGGGTCAGAGGAAAACCCACCATTTAACAGCTTCCAGCGCCCTAGATATAGAAACCTGAGAAGCTGCGCTCCCTGGGCATTAAGTTCCGTGTTCCTTGACATCTGTAGGGGCCCAAAAAAATCATCATCCTCATCAGTACCCAGAATAGCTGCTTGTCTAGAAATGGAGTTTCCAACTCTCATGTTGAAGTCTCCAGCTAATATAATAGGCACTTCTGGGGAAACATTCCCCAATGAATCTACATAGTCTCCTAACTGTTCCCAAAAGATTGTCACATGCTGCTCGTGGGGGAATATAGACGGTGAACAGGATAACCCTGTACTTTAAATCCAATGGGAACAAGACTGCAAGCACATTCTCAGGCGCATTGTCCAGCAGTTTTTCAGTGAATAATGAACAGTTTTTAAGGAGGGTAAGAAACCCTCATGAGGGCCAGCCATATAGTGCTGTCCTAACTGCAGGGATATCCCAGGCCTGATAGCCAAGAAAATAAAAATCAGAGGCATCCACAAGCCAGGACTCCTGGATGCAGATGATATCGAATGCATCCAGGAAATCCCGTACCTTGTGGTTCCGTAACCAGGACTACCCAGCAATGTTCCAGGATACGATTTTAAACTTAAATCCTGGCACATCTAAGCTTAAATCCAGTCATCTAAGCTTAAATTTCATCAGGCAGTTTTGGGTCTGCTGAGATTTTGGAGGCTTCATAGGGGTAGGTTGATTGCACCAGCACTGAAGCTTTTCAATGCAAAATCTAGGCCATGTGCTTTGTATGGTGCCGAAATTTGGGGCGTGACTTCGGTTGAGGTTCTCGAACTTCCCACAAATCTGTTCTTGAGAACTCTTCTTGCCGTCCCTAAGAGCGCCCCGACTTGCCTGCTCAGCTTGATACAGGTATTCTGCCTATAAAAGTAAAAATTTTCATGGCAGTTGTGAATTATTGGAACAAACTGGAAGCCATGCCAGAGGACAGATTGCCCCGATGCTGTTGCGATGAGGCCAGGGCTTGGTCCTTCTCACACTCCTGGTGTAATAGGGTGAGGAATCTATTCTTTAATTTGGGTCTCTCCCCGGAGATGCTGAGTAATATTCCCTTGCCTAGTAGAAAAAGACTTGCTCACAAGCAGCTTGTCGATCAAGCAGTCCAGCTGGACCTAGGGAAAATATCAGCTCTCAAGTGTGCCCCATTGTATAGGGCGTTCAAGCATACCACTGGGATGGAATTGTATTTAGACATCTTAGATGACCCCGGCTCACGTAGGGCTCAGACCCTTTTAAGATTCAATTTATTGCCCACCAAAGTTTTGACAGGGAGGCACTCTGAATCCTTTATGAGAAGAGATTATGTTCCTGTAACCTAGGCTGTGTTGAGGAACTGCTCCACATGCTATTTGTTTGTCCCCTCACATAGCGTGCGAGAGAGTGGTATCTTGCACCGAGGTTTGCTTCAAGACCGGGCTCTTCTCCTGTGCAGTTGCTGGTGTATTTTGCCTCGTCTAAAGCTCCTGACCTTATTATTAGCCTAGCCTTGATGGCCCATGAGATCTGTAAGCATCTTTCTTGAGCTTCTCCCGCTCCCTGGGCGCGACTGGGCAGTTCATTTGGGTAGTCTGCTATTCTGCCCACTTTAGCTGCTCTCTCGTGCGATTGCAGTGGTCAGTGTTTTATCTTGTCACATTGCTCGATTATTATGTTTGAATGAACCGTCCCCTAAGTGGAGGGATTTCGACACCAATTGGGGCACAGCAAAAGCGAGCTCTTTTAATAAATTCCTTTGATTGAGCTGCAGGGGTCAAACATCGCCAGTGTAAGCCCCGAGAAGAGCGAGGCCTCGTATCCCGTGATGGCCCCCTGGCACCAGAAAACGCTAGTTATAATATCGGGCACTGATTATGCCCAGGGAATGATTGCATTCTAGAGGTATGTTAAATTCTGTTACAGTTTATGGACAATGGTTTATTTGTATGTATCTCAATATAAGTGATTTCTTGATGCATGCAATTGTTCTTTTGTTCTGTTTTTCTGTAGCATGTATCTCTGTGTTTTAATTCTGAAATGGCTATGGTGCAAGCTAATGCCAAAACAAATAAAATTGAATTGAATTGAATTTGCAAGCTATTAAGTCACCACATGAAATTAGTTGTTAGCCTGAATAGGATCAAGTCACAATTCAACGATGTTATGATATAAATATGTTTAGTAGATGGGAGATATTTTTTTATTCTGATAGGATAAGGATGAAAATTTGGAATAAGAGAAGGTCTTTTAAAGCCACAGGAATATTTATCCAGAGGGTTGAGAACTCTTTGGCAAGGGCAATAATAGGCATGAGTAGTAAGAATAGCAAGTGGGCTTCTTTGAAACATTTAACCCCAGGAGTTCCTCCATCTTCTAAGGAGTTCATAGACCGAGGTAGAGGGGATAGTGGTAACTGAGACTGCCTGGCAGATAGATAGCACTTTGTCAGAATGGAGGACCTGGGACAGAACAGGCTCGCCTGATATCCATTCTTGAATGCCCTCAGAAATTACTTGGATTAGAACAAGTGCACTATCGGATATTAGTTCCAATTTAATCCTTTGGTCAGATGTGAATGCAAGTGGGACTACAAGGTTAAAGATCATAGGTAATCTAGCATCAGCCCCACCACAAACTGTGAGCTGACAGATGAGATCTGANTATGTTCTTGGAGGGTAGGTCCATTAATGGCCATTAGCCAAGTAGGTAGGGGGATGTAACCGCTGATGTTTGGGAGTTGGGAGTGAACACCAGGGAATGGATCGCCCCGTTGCAACCTGTTGGGTGCTTCTCCCAAGCAACCAAGACAGATCACTGTTGGAGACCGGATGCTGGGCTTGATGGACCATTGGTCTGTCCCAGTATGACACTACTTATGTTCTCTCAAGCTTCCTCCCTAAACACACTTGTTCCATCCACCTGCCCACCTACCTCTTTTGTCAAGTTTTCTCTAGCTCTTCAACCCCACAGGCTGCTCACTTGCTGCTCCTTCGACCACCCTTACATTTAGGGTCTCCTTCTTCCCTGTAACTAAGCTCTAACCACGTGTACCTGTGAGTTCTCAAATTTGTGAAAATGTACCCCTGCCTCCTCTCCCTCTGTTCCCTTCTCCCTTGTCTCTCCTCGATAAACTGTAACTAACCTAATCATGTGCACCTGAAGCTTCTCAACTTCATGAATGTATCTCTGTTTCTCCCTTGTCGCTCCTAGATTGTAAACCCCTTGGAGCAAGGACCTGTGTCTAAGTAACAATTTTCCAGTGCCATGTACATTTCTGGTGCTATATAAATACTTAATTATTATTATTAATAATAAAATACACATCCTGTGACATTTTTCAGTTTCAAATTGCTGACCTCTATAGTCTTGCTGAACAAACCTTGGTTTTGAACAAGTTTATTTTTAATCCTAATCTATTGCTAGCTACATTAAGTTCTCTATGTAGACTTCTTCAAATTGACACAAAGAGACAAATTGACAATAATGAGACCCATTAACATCCCTAGAAAATACAGATCAGATCTAGAAATGTAAAGAATTGGGTCCCAAAAGTACAAAACAGGGTTTATGTTCTCTTTAATATGAAGGGATCCTGAAAATTGATTCTATAACATCAGCTGAGGGAACTTCCCCAAATGTCAGCCAATAACCCTAGCAACATGAGAAAATTGAAACAGGTCACCTAACAGGGGACTTCAATATCCATGCCGAGGCCAGCCTTTATGGAGCAGAGTAGGAGTTCATGGCTTCCATAGCAACCTGGGCAACCATGGGCAACCATAGCAACCACTATCCCAGGTGGTAGTGTGCCCGACACATGAGAAGGGACACAAACTGGATTTGATCTTCTGCACTGGCTTGGAATCAGGGTTCCTATGATTGGGGGTGTGGAGGTGACACCCTNTAAATCAACAGTCTACTTCTCATAAGGGATGGTTTGACCAAGAGTGTTGGCAGGCTAAAAAGACACTTAACTGAATTAAGGAAGAGATGGTATAATGTCGGTACTCAACAGTGCTGGGAGGAGTTTATCATAGTCAGAAGAGAATATAAAAAACTGTTAGGAAAGAAAAGATTAGAGAAGTCTTCCCAGTTTGGGGCTGAACTTAAAGTGGCAACCAGACTTAAAGTTCTGGAAATTAATAAAAACTGGTATGACAAATGTGACCTCTTACAACCCGCCCCCTATTTCTGGAGAAACATGGGCTACATTTTATAATTTGACTTCTGATGAATTGGTGGAGGCAGAATACCAATTGCAAATGGAGTTGTCTTAAACTCCTGAGGAGAACTCTTTCTCAGTAACTGTTACGGAAGACAGAGTACATAAATATATAAGGATGCTCTCTCAGAATAAGGCTCCAGGTATAGATTTTTCCCCCGGCAGAGATGTGTAGAGACTGCATCTCCTCGTGGGCTCAAGTTTTAGCCAGGTTATTCACGCTCTGCAATGAACAAAAACAGATAGCCACTTCATGGTCTATTGCAGTTATCGTCCCTATCTTTTAAAAGGGTAGTAGAGAAGACCCCGCTAATTACAGACTAATCAGTCTCCTTCCTATTATAGGGAAGTTATCTTCCCTCTTCCTTCTGGAAGAATTGGAGAGTTAGATAGCAGAAAATGGGCTATTAGCAAAAGAACAGACAGGATTTCGTAGAGGGAGAGCTACCACTGATAACGGTTTCATCCTTGCCCATAATATAGATAAATATACTTTGATTAGAGACTCTAGATTAATTTGTTGCCTTCACTGACTTTATGAAGGCTTTTGATACTATTAATAGGGCAAAACTGTGGTCCAAATTGTTTTGTATGGGTTTCAATCCGCAACTCCTGGATCTAATAAAGTTATTACATAACAATTCTACAGCAGTGGTCTGGCTAGATAATAGATAGGGATGTGCAAACGTGGTTCAGATGTTTGGAGTTTGGGACGAACTCAGCCTGTTCGGACAACCGAACCGAACATCCAAACCGAATGTTCGAACGGCCGAACAGTTTGGAAAAGTTCGGATGAGTTTGGATGAGTTCGGGGGTTGGAAAAATGTGACTTTGGGTGGGAAAAATGTGTCTGGAAGAGGGAGGTAGCTGAGGACCAGACTTCTTGGCACCAGGGGTGGAGACCAGGGGTGGTTTCAGAGCCAAATGATACTGATAAATTTCGGTTTCAGTTTCGGTATCGGTATCAGTATCGATAGCGCTATTTTTGGATGTTCTGTCGAGTTAGGCCAAGCTGAACTCCGCCGAACCGAACAACTGAACCTGAACTCGGGTTTCGAACCGCACGACTGAACGTCCAAACATCCGAACCGCGTTCTGTTTGTACATCCCTAATAATAGAGGTAATTATTCTCCAGGTTTTAAAGTAGATACTGGTGTGTGACAAGATTGCCTTCTGGTGCCATTGCTTTTTAATTTATATATTATTGTTCTAGTGGAGACAATGGACAATGTGGGAGTAGATTCTCCCAGAGTTGGTGACCATGTGATTACAGCTCTATTATATGTTGATGATGTGCTACTCCTATCCCAAACCTCAATTGATCTCTAGAAATGTCTTGATAGGCTTGATAAATATTGCATGGAGAATAGAATGAAGGTGAATGTGGCAAAATCTCAAGTCATTGCCTTTGGGAGGCCTAAGACCAGCTATAATTGGAGAGTTGGAAGCTCCCTACTTCCTAAAGTTAGAACAGCACCATACCTGGTATGGCATTGCATTCTCAACTTCCCAGATATGAAACACACACAGGGCCAGTCTAATCTGTAGAAGTAAAGCCCCAGTTGCAGGGATTTTGAGACACTACAGAACTGCTCGATATTCGAAGGTTCCTGCAGTTCTGGAGGTTTTCAAAAGAAAATGTCTGGCCCAAATTTTGCTTAGGGTTGAACTATCTTTCCCTGCTTATAACAGGGATGTAGAGTTTGTTCAAAACAATTTTACTAGAAGGCTACTAGGGGTTTCTAGGGCAACCCCAATCTCTGTGTTAAGGTTGGAGATGGGATTACATTCAGTTATGACTTTGGCTAAGATAAGAATAAAAGAAAAGGCCACATCACCATAGCATCTGACCACCTAACAATCATGGCCAGATCTGAATCAAAGAAAGGGCCGCAGCATCCTCACCAGATGGTGTTGGCAAAAAGTGTTCTTGGCCATCGCTGCAACTTGACAATCCAGGTGCAGCAAGTGGTCCAGAAGAACTCCAAGGCTGGGAACCTGCATAACTAGAGGGAGCTGGACCCACTTTGAGGCACCAATCCCCTCCACATCACATGGTCGGCCAACCATCCTCACTTCAGTTTTATCTGGATTCAGCTTTGATCGGCTCACCCTCATCCAGTCCCCAACAGTAGCCAGACATCGGGTAAGCACCGAGACTGCAGGACCTGGGACAGATGCAAGAGAGAGGTAGAGCTGGGTGTCATCAGCGTACTGATGGCACTTGCCTCCAATCCTCTGAATGATCTCACCTGGCAGCCTCAGATACACATTGAATAAGAGGGGAGACAGAATGGAACCCTGAAGGACCCCATATGGGATGCCCCAAGGGAACAATGATCAATCTCCCATCACCACACACCGGAACCTCCTTGAGAGGAATGAACAGAACAACTCGAGAGCAGTCCCAAACCCCTCTGCCAAGTCCCACAGTCACGTCAAGAACACCTCGTGATCAACTGTATCAAAGGGCTGCTGGAAGATCTAACCATTCAATGGGGCACAATTCCCTTTTTTGTGGGCATGGATCCAATTCGCAAAAGGTGGACCTAACAGACCCCAGGACAACCACGGCATCAGCCGACTTAACTTACTGAAACTGTTCCCACAAAGATGGACTAGATGGGGTATCCATAACCCCAAGCTCTCCTTCCTCTGCATCAATTTCTCCTTCCCATGGCAACCATGGGCCTGTCCCAGAGAGTCATTGGCCCAAAACATCTTTGAGGACATACCTTGGACCTCATGTTTTGCATTGGCCTTGAGGCGGGTGGTCCAGGTATCAGCAGTGCCCTTGTCATGGACAGATCATTACCTCCTGCAGACCTCCCTTCTAGCACATGTCTGCCCCCAGAAGGGTGCGGAACCTATTAAGATGGTCCACCCCTGGAGGCTGTTGGACCCAGTGTGGTTCCTAGGCACTCTGTGAGAATTACCCTCTGACCTTGACAGCCATCTCATCAATGACCTCGTCAAGCTATGAAACACCTTGCTGACAGAGGTCATTGATCGGACAGCTCCCAGGTGTCAGTTGCCCAGACGGAGGCTCCGCAGACCTCCTTGGTTTACCGAGGAACTGCGGGTGCTGAAGCAGGAGGGATGGTGGTTGTAGTGATGGTGGTGTCATTCTCGGACTGAAGCCAACAGATTGCAGTATAGAGCTAGTTTACGAGCCTATGCCATTACACATACTCCTCCTCTCCTTCCCTGTGATGATCCAGGCTGCTCTCAGTTGCTGAGAGAAAGCCCAAACAAGACCCTGAGGGAATTACCTACTCCATGGTATCACCAGAGAGTTAGTCAAGGACTTAACCCTACTACTCCTTCCCTTCCCTTTTCCCCCTTCTACCCCATCCCCCCTAACAATAGGGTTCTATTCTGTCTCCCCTCTTGTTCAACGTGTATATGCAGCCGCTGGGCGAAGTCATTCAGAGGTTTGGGGTGCTATGCAATTAGTATGCTGACGACACCCAGCTCTCTCTTTTTCATCTGACCCAGGTCCAGCAGTCTCGGTGCTTACCCATTGCCTGGCTACAGTGGGAGACAGGATGAGGGGGAGTCAACTGAGGCTGAATCCTGACAAGACTGAGGTGATGATGGTTGGCTGGTTTTGTGTCCTGGAGGGGATCGGGACTCCTCTTATTGATGGGGTTCGGCCACCTCTGGTTGATTGGGTTTACAACCTCGGAGTGCTTCTGGAATCTTTGCTGCACCTGGATTGCCAGGTCGCAGCAGTGGCCAGGAGTGCTTTTCACCAACTCCATCTGGTAAGGAGGCTGTGGCCTTTTCTTCCCAACTTAGATTTGGCCACTGTCATCCATGCTTTCATCAACTTGAGGCTAGACTACTGTAATGTGGTCTACGTGGGGCTGGCCTTGGTGATGGTTAGGAGGTTGCAGCTAGTGCAGAATGCAGCGGCTCGCCTCCTTATGGGCACACGTTGCTGCAAGCACATAACACTGGTGCTCCGTTCACTGCACTGGCTGCTGATAGTTTTCTGGGCCCAAATCAAGGTGCTGGTGATGAGCTTTAAAGCTCTAAACGGCCTAGGCCCCATCTATCTGAGGGATTGCCTGGCTCCCCAGGTCTCTCTGGGGGCACCTTGCTGAACATTCCATTTTTTTGCTGGATCTTGACTATGAGGGCATTCTCATCCGTCACACCTTTGCTGTGGAACTCCCTTCCGCATGAGGTCGGCCTGTGTTCAAGTCTGGTGGCCTTCTGGAGACAACGTAAGACCATTTTGTTCCGTCAGGTTTTTGGCAGCAGTGACTGAATTGGGAGGGAAGCGTGGTTGATTCTAAGGGGAGAGGATGGGCAGGGGAGTAGAGAGGGTGATTAGGTGGGAGGTTGTTGGAGGGTGGCAGTGGGTTCGGGTTTGTGGGGAGTTGTATTTTAAATGTTTTTATACTGTATTATTTTATTTTTTTATTAAATGTAAGCTGCCCCCGGAGCCTTCAGGGAAAGGAAGGATATAAATGTTAATACATAAATAAATAAATAAAATAAATAAAAAGGGATAAGGGTTTCCCGGGTGTCGACCATGAGGAGGGCATTCTTGGTGGCTGCTCCGCAGCTGTGGAACTCCCTTCCATTGGAGGTCCGCCTGGTATAGACCGCCCCTCTTTCCATAGACAGAGGTAAGACCTGACTGTTCTGCCGGGCCTTTGCCGAGGGAGACGGGATGGATGGGGGTTTTATTGTTGGGTTACTTTAATGTGGGGTTAAAGGTTGATTTTATTTATTTATTTATTTTTAATTGTGTTTTAAAATGCTGGTAGTCACCCTGAGATGCTTGTGCAGGAGGGGGTGGCATATAAATGCAAGGAAATAAAATATAATTATGCATTTTACACAAGACATACCAATATAACATTTAATCCATATTTACGAGTAAATTATAGAATTTATTTATTTATTTTAAAAAATTATATCCCGCCCTCTCCTGCCTAGGCAGCCTGGGATGGTGTACAATATAAGATATAAAATATAAATATAAAAACAATTAAAATAAAACTTCATATGGGTCATAACCCCTCCCAAACCAAACCAACCCTTCCAGTACTCATCTCCTCACCAAAAGCCTGGCAGAACAACCAGGTTTTACATTGGCGTCTGAAGGAGGGGAGGGAAGATCTGGGGTGCAGCAGGAAGGAGTTCCACAAATGAGGCGCAACAACTGAGAACGCCCTCTCCAATGTGGCCCCCGCCAGACAAGACAGACGTCCAAAAGGGCACTCCCGGCCAACCGCAGAGGCCGCTCTAGAACCCTGGGAGTGAGGCGGTCTTGTAGGTAGGTGGGGCTCAGGCTGTGTAGGGTTCTATCGGTAAGCACCATCACCTTGAATCGGGCTTGGAAGACTATAGGCAGCCAGTGCAATGAATGGAGCACCGGAGTTATGTGCTCCCGGCGGCTCGTCCCTGTAAGGAGGCAGGCCATCGCATTCTGCACCACCTGAAGCCTCCAAATAGTCACCAGGGGTAGCCCCACATAGAGCGCATTATAGTAATCAGCCTTGAGGTGATGAAGGCATGGATGATGGTGGCCATAACCGGGTCATGGGGTTAGTTTGCCATACAATTCTCAACTGTTTATAGTTAGATCGGAACTTGAATAATTCCTCCTCTCCTATTTTTGTTTTAGCAATAAAGCAATGCAAAATGTACCTTAGTAAGCTTCTAGCCTTGTGTGTGCTGTACAGTAGCAGGATTCAGCCATTTGAGACATGCACCAGTAGTTGACCTTGTGGCCCAATCATTAAGCAGCCTCCTTGTGATGGGGAAGGGAGTGAGGGAGTGGTCCACCAACCCAGACCACTTCTCTAGGCAGCCTCTGATGATTCCCTGACTCCAGCTCCTCTGAGTTCCCTGCCTCCAGAGTGCCAAAGTTTATGGCTCAGGGATAAGGGCTTCCAGTACAGGCCCAAGTTTCCCCAGAACTCAGGCTCATGTGCCATAAATGCTTCTATAAAAGGGTTGGAGAATGGCATTGGCATTAGGGCTGCAATCTTTAATCAATTGGTTAATTGATTAATCTGTCTAAAACCGATTAAAATTAATCAATCGGTTAGCTTCCAGGACCTTCTGACAGTCCATAGTTCTTAGTCCGTAGCTCAAGGGGATGCGTTCCAGCAGAAGGCAAGTTTACCCAACGCATGCTAATCAGTTGAATCTATGCAAATTTATGTATATGTATGCACATTTTAATAAACTACTTATTCGATTAATTGACAAAAAGACAATTGATTAATCAACTAAAATTTCTAATCAGGTTGCAGCCCTGGTTAAAATTAGACTGAGGAAACACTTTCGCATATGAAGATGTCCAATGAGCTTGAATTAATCTGAATCTTCTGATGCCATAAGGCGTTAGATACAGCAACTCATAAAATCTTACTACATGAGAAATTAATTGAGTGGCTGGGATAAGAACCCTGTCAGATGAGCTGCAGATTGACTAAAAAGCTCTGATAAATGGAAGAGCATCAGGTAGCAGGAAGGCATCTGAGTGGAATCAGCACTGAGTCCAGGCTTGTTTAATGTCTTTATTAAGTCACAACTTTGAAAGGGGAAGCAAACATCACATTAATGAAACCTGCTAGTGATCAACTCTAAATTGGAGAAGTCATGCACAGCAGTCAAATCAGAGATATAAACCTTGAGGATTTAGAGAGAACATAAAATAACCAAATGAGACTCAGCGTGGGATATTGCAAGATAATTCACCTGGGGAAAATAACCCAGTACGTGTTTAATGAGAGTGCTGCTTGGAGAGACCTGGGCTGATTGTGGGGAGCAGTTTATGTAGGAGTCTGTACTGTGAGGTAGCAGTAGAGGGAAAAGCCAGCCACAATCTTTCCCAAAGGGTCAGGATAAATCATTCTCTAGTGTAGCACAGAGGAAGATAACTAGGTGCAATTGGGTTGATTCAGGAAAAGGAAAGTGTGGGTTCAATAATGGGAAAGCTTCCTGAGAGTAAGTCTCTGAGGCTGTGGGATCTGCTCCTTTCCATGGGATACTTTTTTTTTTTTTTTAAAGTATAAAAAAACAAAAAAGGGAAAGTCAGTTTGCACCAGTAGAAATCACCTGTCTTTTTAATATTATACTTAGGCTGACAGAGAACCAGAAGGGCTCCTTCTCATCTGTGCCTTCAGGCTGGGACTTGCATTGGAGGAACACCTTCCCTCAGCCCCCCCACCCCTTGCAGTGCAAGCAGGATACCCCTGGGTCCCTGCTGAGTTGTAGTAGGGGCTGGGATCTCTCCTTCTTTGCTGGCAGGGCTCCTTTCCCTTCACCCACAATGCACTGCACTGCAGATGTGGGGGGAGGGACACTCCCTCCCCCTGCATCTGCAGTGCAAACTAATCTTGCATTGCAAGAAGATGAACAGCTGATTAGCAGGGACATGTGAGGGCTCCTAGTATCCACCTCTCTGTCTCCACCCTACAATGTATGTGTTGTAGGGGGAAGTGAGAGCACCACCGCTTTTTCTGTGACAGCACAGCAGGGAGGCAGCAACACTCCCTGCTGGCATTGCAAGCTTTCCTAGGTCTTACACTGTCAACAAGAAAAGGGCACACGTTTTTCAGAAAGGTCTGAGAAAATGTTTAATTCTTAACCCCGGGTGGTGCGGGGGCTGGTCAGTCCGGCCTCCCTCCACCTGCACGGGGACTTGTCCCAGGTCTGCTGTGAGGAGTTTGCCACCTACTTTGTAGACAAGATCGCTCAGATCCAGAGTAACTTTGATGCCGGGTTGGAGGCAGTGGGTGAGGAATGTGAGGTTATGGAGGCACCGTCTGGTTTACTTTCTTGGGATGAGTTTCAGGAAGTGATGCCAACTGATGCAGTGGAAGTCCTGGGGTCTGTTAGAGCCACCAGCTCCAGGGAAACTTTGGGGACAGTGCTGGCAAGGGTAGTTAACGCATCCCTTCGCCAGGGGAGGTTGTCACCCAGTCTTAAGCAGGCGGTGGTGCGCCCCCTGCTGAAGAAGCCATCTTTGGATGTGGACGCACTCACCAGCTACCGACCCGTCTCTAATCTTCCCTTTTTAGGGAAGATTATTGAACGGGCGGTGGCGATACATCTGCAGGTGCATCTGGACAACATTGGTTTCCTTGACCCTTTTCAGTTTGGGTTCCGTCCCAGCTATGGTACTGAGATGACGTTGGTGGCCTTGGTGGACGAGCTCCACCGGGAGATGGATGCAAGATATTCAACATTCCTGATCCTGCTAGATCTCTCAGCCGCTTTTGATACAGTGGACCATGGGCTGCTGCTGAGAAGGCTGCGAGACCTGGGGGGTCTGGACGGGACTGTCCTTGGATGGTTCCGCTCATTCCTCTCAGGGAGAAGCCAGCGGGTGGTGCTGGGAGCTGAAACATCAAGCCGCTGGGCCTTGACCTGTGGCATTCCTCAGGGTTCGATCCTGTCTCTGCTATTATTTAATGTATATATGCAGCCCTTGGGGGAGATCGTGAGAGGGTTCGGGGTGCGTTGTCACCAATATGCTGATGATACTCAACTGTACCTCTTGTTTTCAACTGACCCAGACCCTGCTGTCTCATTACTTTCCCAATGTTTGGAGGCCGTGGTGGATTGGATGAGGCAGAGCAGACTGAAGCTCAATCCCGACAAGACGGAGGTGATGGTGGGCAGGGCGAGGGAGGTTCTGGCTCCCCTTATGGGGGGGGGGGTCCATCCTCCCGTAGCCCAGATGGTTCGGAGTCTGGGGGTACTTTTGGACGCGGACCTCTGCCTGGATCTGTAGGTGGAGGCGGTGGCTAAAGCCGCCTTTTGTCAATTGTATCTGGTGCGGAGGCTGCGTCCATACATTTCCAGGCCCGACTTGGCCACCGTCACCCATGCCTTCATCACCTCAAGGCTAGACTACTGTAATGTACTCTATGTGTGGCTTCCCTTGATACTGGTTCGGTGGCTGCAGCTAGTGCAGATGCGGAGGCCCATCTCCTTACAGGGATGAGTCAGCGGGAGCATATAACACCTGTGCTCCACACTCTGCACTGACTGCCTATAGCGTACCAAGCCAGATTCAAGGTGTTAGTGTTGACTTATAAAGCCCTACACGGTCTTTGCCCCTCATACCTCAAGGACCGCCTCACCTTCTGTGCCTCAGAACGATCCCTTCGGTCCATCAGGGGCACCTTTCTGGAGGTCCCCCAGGTAAAACGGGGGGGGGGGCACAATGGAGAGGGCATTCTCAGTGGCCGGGCTGCGACTTTGGAACTCCCTCCCAGAGGAAGCCTGCCTAGCCCCAGGTCTGCTGGCCTTTTGCCGGGCCTGCAAGACCTGACTGTTTGCCCAGGCCTTTGGAGAGGGGGATAGTTGGAGTTAAAATGGGGGATTTAAAAAATTGTTTGGGTTTTAAATGTTTTAATTGAATTTTATTGAATTTTACTGTTATGTTTCTGGTCTTGTAAGCCACTCCGAGATGCCATAGGCATGAGGGGGCGGCTAATAAATACAAAGAAATAAGATAAATAAATAAAATAAAATAAATGAATTAATCCAAGTATATGCTAGCATGGCAAGTTGTACTGTGTAGGAGCCAGTTGTGCACTGACAAGAAGACGCAGATGACCAAATACCACAGGTTTTTGCATCTTTAACCACTTTTATTTTGTGATATATTACACCTTTTAGTCCAGCAATAGGATTCCAAGGGACTATGTAAATGATTCAATAAATTCCCACCAGTTTTATGCATTACACATAATGCTCTGAAGTTGTGTTGGACTTCTTTCCAAAAAAATGACATCAACACTTTAGGGAAATCCAAAGCACTTAAATATGACTCATCCCATAACTAAAAAGTGACTCATTTAAGAAGAGATGTTAAATATTTATATAGTGATAAATTATACTTACAGATATTAACTATTACATGAACAATGCTGTTTTAAGCTGGTTCAGAGCTCTAAAGTGGAGTGTCAAGGACTGACTCAAGCTACTCCGCATAAGTCCCTTTATGTTGCAATCAGTGCTAGAGAAGGCTCACCAGATCAAGCTGAAAGCATATGAGGCGTCTCAGGAGAATTCATCTCAAAGTTTACTAGGGGAATTACCAGATATAGACAGCCACTTGTTTTCAGTTTTAACTTGTGTTTAGTCTTATGTCCGTTTGTGTATCCTGCTGTGGGAAAGATGTGCATTTGAGACACAATGAACATGGGCTCCACCAACACGTCTTTCTATTACATTGAGAGAAGCACACCAGTTCATTTCTGTTCCACGGTCAACCCAGAGAACGTAGAGATATGAACATTTGTGACGGGATGGTGCATCGGCTGGCATCTCACTACAGCAAGCTGCAGAAGACTTTTAAGGTTGGCTCTTCATTTCTGACCTAACTGGAACATGGCAGTGTGAAGGGGGTTATTGAAAGTCTGTGATTCCCATCAGTGGTTTAGAAGCAGGATCAGCCCAAATGTTCATAAAATCAATATGTTTTTCCTGTCCAGTCTGCTGCTCATATTTATCAACTGCTTCTTCTCCCTTTCACTTTGCTTTACCATCTGTTCAACCTCTCCCTCCCAAGGACTGCCACCAAAGGAATGGGAGGAGCTGAAGGCAGGGAGGGTGGCTGGCAGAAGGTAAAATCTCAGCCATCCACTCCACCAATAGGAAGTTAGTCAAAAGCGATACAGCTAGAAGCCATATGTTAGGCATGTGAGTGACATCCTCTGTATCTGTGAGTGGGCTTGGGCTGTGGGTAGGTTCATGAGAGGTGACTGAGGGACAGAATGGAAAAACAAAACATATAGATTGATAAACAAAAGAGACAGTACAATATGATTAACAAAGGCCCATTAAATATACTGTGTAATTGTCAGTACAGACTTCATACTAGCCCTATGTAACTTATTGACCAAAACTTGATGTCTTGGGTTTAACAACCATTTAAATGTGTAGCTACTAATTAGACGTAGAGAAATTCTGTTTATGGAGTGGAAGTGGAATAAAAGATCTTCAGAGGGAAATTTTTATGTCACAGGGTAACAGTGCTATAAAGACACAGAGGTACATAAAACTTGGTTGGTCTCCAGCATATTCTAATTAATTGAACAATCTCTTCAAGACCAAGTTTAAAATTTTAGCTACATCCATGGAGATGTGGTATGGCACTGCAGATTTTCAATTTCATCTCCCACGCTACTGTTGATTCTAAATACCATTTGGCCATTTCATTAACATGAATAAGAACCATCAGGTTGAATATATTCTAATAGAGAAGGACCTAGAACTTACTATGATAGCCTCCCTAGACTCACACAGGGGAAAGTCAGTGGCAGCTGGCCACCCAGGAAGTTTGGGGCACTGCCCCCTAAGCGCCACTGAGGGCCAGCCGCCACTGCAAAGTTTTTTTTTAAAAAGCCCCGCTGCTGCAGCTTCTGGCAGGCAGCACTGCAGCAGCCTCTGACTTTGCTTCAGAGGCTGCTGCAGCGCTGTCAATCAGTTCTCCCTTCCGGGATCCACTCCTGAGGAGTGGATCCTGCAAGGGACAAAAAGGCTAAGCCCAAACCGCATTTTCTATGGAAAACGCGATTTGGATGGCTGAGCCCCGATGTCCACAGCACGTATGGGACGTGCTGTGGAGGGAGGGGCTAGGGCTCAATGGAAGATCTTGCCAGGGTGTTTGTTAAAACAGCCCTGGTGAGATCCCTAGGGTTAGGGGACTGAGGCAGGGAGCAGTGCGCATGCACGCTACTCCCTGCCTCACATGCTCACATGGCTGCCAGCGTGCTGTTGGAAAGCTCAGCTTTCCACCAGTCAAGCCACTTCCCTGCCACTGCCCCTTGCCGCTCCCCCCCCCCAATCTGCTGCTCAGTGTGGCTGGGGGGTGGGGGGGAAGCGGCAAGGCAGGCAACTTTAAAAATAATAATAATAATAATTTTTTTTTTTAATTGCCTGTGCGTCCTGCCTCCATGGAGGAGAGCAGGACACGTGGGCAATTTTTTTAAAAAAAACTAAAGTTCCCCCTCCCCCCCCCCC
>QEPC01000691.1:864751-901486 GCA_003113815.1 Sphenodon punctatus
GTGTGTGTGTCTTTGCTAAAACTGCTTGTAAGTGAGGTTTAAGGTTGTCTGCCTGCTTTTAAACCTGCCTAACCTAACTGAAATTGCTTGATTAAGTAATGTAATGTCCATCCAACATTAACCCTTGGAACTCCTTGCTGCTGGGTTATGCCACCTACCGTTGCCCTGGCTCTGCCTACCGTTGCCCTGGCTCTGCCCACCGTTGCCCTGGCTCTTCCCACCATTGCCCTGGCTCCGCCTGCCGGCCCCTCCAACCTCAACACCCACCAGCCACCCCTGGGGAAAGTGCCATGCTGAGGGAATATTAGAGGCTGAGTCTCCTGAAGAATTGATGAACCGGTACCAAACGTTAACTGACTGGCTTGTCCCCCTCCTTACAAAAAGAGACAGGCCACCTATTAAGGTGGTGGGGAGGGCAGTATCTAGCTGGCACAATGATGATTGCTGGGCTGCAAGGAATAAACTTAGATGTCTGTACCGCCAATTTAGGGCTTTACAGAGAAACTCATTTTTGAAGGAGTTGATCTCCAGCAAGAGAGACTATAGGAAACTGCTGGTGTTAAAGATGAATTATCATTTTAAGCTAGCCTGGGAGTCATTCAACAAGGCATCTAAAGACACAAGTTCACTAACATTTTGGAAACTGGTGAGGGCAATCGGGCAGGAGAAGCAGGCCTTGGAAGGAACATTTTGAAGCTTTGTTTACTGCCCCAAGTATTATAGTAAAGCTAGTGGAATTTTCCCCAACAACTCCTGACTGGGAACCAGTTGCCCCATAGGCGATAGCAGAACTAATTGGTGGTTTAAAGGGGGCTAAGGCCCCAGGGCCTGATTTTGTCCCAGCTGAACTGCTGAAAACTGGGTCAGGTCAGGTTGGTGATCCCCAGTTCTGGCGACTCTATTCACGGAGATTAAAACCTCAGGGAATGTCCCTCTGTATTGGGCCCAGGCTATAGTAGTACCGATATTTAAGAAGGGTAACCTGGCAGGCCCCCAAAATTATAGGCCTATTAGTCTGCTCAGTATAGTCAGTAAACTTTATGCAAAGTATTTGCTGATGAAACTTAAAAGACAGGGACAAAGTTTGCCTGTCTTCACTCTTCAGGCATCTCACCTGTTCTCCAAGTGTTCTTAAAGATAATTGACAAAAGTTGTGAGAGTATTGCAGCTAGTTATTTCAGTATTCTAGGATGCCTTTTCAGCTGGCCCTGAAGATTTGAGTTCATTTATTCAAATGAGGCTTTTCTTCATACTAGATGCTTTGCCTTGCCCTGGAGGCTGCAGCTAGGATTTTCCTAATATTGCCCTCTCACTAATTTCCTAATTATTGTCCTATTTGAGAAGGCAATAATTAGGAAATCCCTAGCCCCAGATTCCAGGAGAATGCAAAGCACCTGGCATATAAAAGGAACGGTGGAATGGAATGAATTTATTTATTGCATTAAAGGTCTGACTTCTGCAGGATATCCCCACAGCACTATCTGCTCCACTTCTCAAATCTGCCTACAAATTACTATTAGTTTTTGGGACTGCCTGTGATGTGCTAGGAGCTACGGTGCAAATTCCAATCCAGGATCCAGCAAACCCAGCCCCATTAAGAAAGTTGAAGGGCTTCCTTCTAGTTGAAGACTGCTGTTGATTTTGTTCCATGCTGTCTGAAAGTCTTAGCCGCGAAACAGGAATGTTTCATACAGTTACCCCCTGAATGGAGTTCGCCCCTTGCAACCTTACTACAGTTACTCCCTTTATGCTGCAACTGCTGTGGCATTGTGTAAATATAGTTCTTAAAGCCTTTCCAAAGAGACTGAAAACCAAGAAATTCTCAAGGGGAGAAGAGTGCCTGCGTCTTTGGAAGCATCCTGTGTACAATTATACAAAGTGAATTTTTACCTCATGTTTCCAACACTCAAACAGCAAAAAAAATATCTAGGAATGGAAGCTTGACAGGACATGTTTCAGCAAAGATTATTGTAAAGAGCTTTTCCAAACCCCACAACAAATTTAAAAGGAAGGTAAACAAACAACATTCAGAAGTTTCCTTTTCATTACCTTCTCTCTTCAAAATGAAACCCTAGCTATGGCCCTATGCAGTGGGTAATTTCACAGCAAAATGATTTAAGGCTTTATTCATGGCTGAATCTTCAGCTGCCATTCTCTGTTAGCTCATCCTCATTATTAATAACTAGCACTAGAACTGTTCAAAGTGCTTCACAATCAGTATCTAGTTTTCCCTCACAGACACCACAATAATGACCAATCTCTCAGTGAAATAGGAATAATAATAATCTATCTCACAAATAGGGAACCTACGCTGACGGAGTGTTATTTTCCCAAGGCCACCCGGTGAGTTAGTTCATGGCTAAGTGAGAGTCAAACCTCCTTGCCTTTAAATTTGTAGCCTTTTATTCAGTTTTTTCTGAACTCCCCCGCCCCCTTTTAAAAAACTGTCTATCCCTCTTTCCTCCATTCCCCAAATTTGACACTTCCACTTTCAGTCAGGAAAAAGGCCAGTCAACAACATCTACCTGTTCCCCTATCCTGTCTCACACATAGGCTGAGGCTGGAAGTCAGACTTGTCAGATTTCATGTTTACTCCCTTTCCTCTTACGATACCAATTGGGGTTTCCCTCAGTTGAAGCCGACAGTTGCTGTGCTGTTTCTGTTGGGACTCCTCTGCCTTGCTACGTGCTTCCCCATTTGGAAGAATTATCAAGTCTGGCCTTGATTGGGGGAGTCATGCACAGGAGTCAAATCAGAGAAATAGGCCTTGAGGATTTAGAGAGAACATAAAACAATGAATTATTTCCATCCGAGTTACTGGGGAAACATACAGATTCACTTGGGGTTAGGGTTGCCACCTATGGAAATTTTTAAGGAGCACTTATGAAAAATACATATTTCAGGGCCTGAATTGGTGCCTTAATGCAGGCCCTGCAACATGTATTTTTCATAAGTGTTCCTTAAAAATTTGCATCGGTGGCAACCCCACTTCGGGTCCATGTATCTCAGTACTTTTACGCTGGTGGGTTGTGATCTGCCAGTTAGTCTTGGAGGGGTCTTAACTGGGCTGCAGATGGGGCCCAGGGCAGCAGTGGTGGTGGTACTCCCACGCTCCTGGAGAGAAGGGGTATTTTCAGATGTTACGAGATCACGCTCAGCCACGTTGAATTCCCCGTGGGGGAGCATGATCCCTTAAGGTCTGGTCAGTGTTACGTCAGATGTTCACCCTCATGAATCACAGGGGGGGGAATCAGATTTACCCCCCCCCCATGATTCATGGGAGTGACCACCCGGCATAACACTGACCAGACGTGATGTTGACGCACTCAACCACGGGGAATTCCCCATGGTTAAGCATGTCAACGTCACGTCTGGCCGCTGACCACAGCCCGGAATCGGCGGCTGTGCTCACCACCGATTCTGGGCCATGGTCAATTTCCCGGGGTGCGTGGGGGGGGCGGCGCTGTGCGGCCGCATGTAGCGCTGCGCAGCCCCGCAGCCCCACAGCCCCGCCCCCTCCCTAGATTCCCCCCTGGGATCAGTTGGCATGTCTGTTGGCGTGCCAGTATTGATCCCGGCTGGGAATCTCCAGGGTGTTTCCGTGACGGGGCGAATTGAGCCCCATCATGTCTGAAAATACCCAAGGATAAGGAAAGCTGTTAAGGAGAGAAGGATGTGGCTTTTGGCAGTTTCCTCATCTCTCCAGCTCCTGCTGCTTCTGGTTATCTCATGCAGTTTTCTTTTCTTTCTACTTTCTATGCCCTTCTATCCTGCTTCTCTTGCCCCTGGCAACCTGGAGCAGCATACAACACTAAAATAACACAATAAAATAAAACATACATACAAGATATTAAAATACAAAAATAGAATAAAATATAATAAGTAAGTAGTCACTACCAGCCCCTCCATCCCCCCCTCCCCCTGCCAAAAGCCTGATGGAAGAGCCAGGTTTTACAATTACCGTTTTCTTGCTGTCACTAGGATTCCTGCCCCGCCCCACCCCAACCCCTGCACCTGGGATTGCTGCACAGCCTCTCTCAGATTTAAAAAAAATGTTTTGGTGAGTCTCACTCACAAAAAGCTTGAGAACCACTTTTATAGCTCATCTGTACAGAGGCAGCATCCCGATACCCTAATCTTCCCTGCCTATGAAAATTTGTGGGAGGTTCTCGATCTAAACCACTGAGTTTTAAATCAGTTTGCCAAAGGTTAATGCTTTGCTCCCTAAAATCTGGGTTGCTAACACAGGCGCCTCTCACAATAGGAAATGATGGTTCACACACCCAAGAGCATTTTGCCTCAGAATGTCAATGTTGTCAAGGAGCAAAAATGAAGATTTCGCCTTTTGTTTGAATGCCAAGTTTGAAAGGCAGTTAGAAAAGATTTAGAGTCCTCAATTGTACCCTAGGAGCAAAAGGAATCTTCCCCAAGTCTCTGCTATAATCCCTGGCAACAAATTATGAAGAGATACAAGAGGAGAGTTACTGTTCCATGCATGAGAAGGCAAGTGTATATTAATCTTACTTTATTGTCTCATTTTTCTGACTGTGACTACTACCAGGCCCCTGAAGCCCAAATATTAAAGCCCCCATTATAATATGGTTGAGTCCTCTGCTGTCTCTGAAGTGCCATCCCCTTCCCTTTTCCTTTATTTTAGCTTAAGGTAGGCCAGTCTGTCACCAGGAAGCATTTTGTTGCCGAGTACAACAACAACAAATTGCTGCCAAGAGAGCATCTGCTTCTGGCTCTTCTGTATATGTTGCCTGGCCTAATGAGGCAATATGGGATATACAGCTAATATGGGATATACCAGATCAGGCACTTCCAGGCATGAAAAATCTGTGCCTCAATGACCATATGTGGCCAAGTTCATTCAGTGGGTGTCTTTAGACATAATGTCAACGGGTGTCTGAATGTGTGTTTTGACCTTGATAAGAACACAGGTTTGGCCCTGTGTTCACCATGTGGCACTGCCAGACAGCCCATCTTGGGGCAAATAGGTGTTTTTCTCACCACCCAACCTCCACACGCAAGCGATACTGCCTCGTTCCCCATGTTGTACCTGCTAACACGCCACGCAATATCATTAGACACAACGTTAGTCACATGTTCAGCCAAAACATGCAAATTGTCCTTGTGAGGCAATGGTGTTCACATCGCGTGTTCAGTGAGTGGCCACACTGGTGTTGGGATTGTTATGGTGCTTACACACAATGGCCAAACACATGCTATGGGGTTTTGACACCTGATCTTTGTTATGTCTAAAGACGCCCTGTCAAGAATCCCATTGCAGATACAGTTTCACACACCTCCTTCCAGATGGCGTCTTCCCAAAGTGAAAAGACAAGCAAGCAAGCACGTGCAAGGCCAAAAGTTCACCCCAAAGTGAAACGAGCATCTAGGTTAACTAGAACGGTTCTATAAATTTAGAACGCGATCCAGCTCCATACAAGGCAATGGGAGTTTAGCCATTGACTTCAATGGGAGCTAGATCACACTCTTACAGTCTAATGAGTCCACATGGGACCAAGAGGAAAAGTTTATTGTATTGGAGTGTTCACTTAAGAGGGTTTGGAAATATGCAAATGATAGAAATGGTTCTTGATTTCAATTGTTTTAAGACAGAGTTCATTATAAGCAGTGTTTGTTATAGTGAGAGGTTATAGTGAGGGACTATGGGTAGGAAAGGACAAGGCTGAGTCAGTGGCTGTGGAGAGCAGGCATAGCCTATGTCAGACATGGTATATCACCTCAGGAAGAGTGGGTAGGCAAGTGGCAGAGTTTTCCCAGCAAGATTCTTCCAAAGGCATAGGTCAGGGGTAAGGACGTGGTATGGAAACACAAGGTTACCCCATAGTAGGTTCACATTACCATCAAGACTCTCGGTAGCAGGTAGAATGCCCTGTGACCAGACAATGCAACCAGATACTGAAATTACACATTCTCCTCTTGCCCAGGAGTTAAATACAACGAATATGAGACAAGTGGCAAATTAGGGTGAAAGCAAATGAGAAGGGGACAGCCTGAATCCCCGGGCTGCCCTGCGGAGAGCTGCCACACTGTGGGCCCGTGGGAGGGCAGTTCAAACAAGCAGTCCCCCTCCCTCAGAGAATTTGGGCTGGTGAGCTGCCATCACAAATCCCTAATGGGTAGGCTGAGGAGCTGTCCAAATGGGGCAGGAATCCTGGACACCTGCTGTGCAGCAGAATCAGACCCCCAGGAAGAGTTGCTGCCAAACAACTGATTGGTGGGTAGGGGGATGTGGAAGGAGCATGTTCACCTGTGCTGGATGAGCGCACCAAACAGCTGGGAGGAGGGGGTTGGGGACTGGACGAACACACTCACCTGACCTATGTGAATCGGGCACTCGATAACCTCCAAATAACAAGTATTACCATTACTGAGTTACCGATTTTCCATTTTACTGACCAATTTTGGTAACAGAAATTGGAAAATTGGTAACAGGAACTGGAGAAATTGGTAAATAGGATAGTCCATTGGGCACTAATCAAGTAGCAGCTAGTACCCAATGTTACGGAGTCAAGTCAGGTAAGCTAATTTCACTGAGTATATCTGTTTTTGTGAGTACTCCATTCAGCTCTAGTTTTTTGTTTTTTTCAGTTTCTCTTGATAAATTCAAAGAAATAAAACATAACCTAGCTATTTGGACGTGGTTTGCTGTTTTACAAAGGCAAGGCAAGATCCAAAATAAATCTCTTCATTGGATTTGCATGCACAACACATTAGTCATCAGTGATTTATTTAAACCATTGGGGCCTCTGACAGATATTGTCAAATTTACTGGAGACCAAGGAGGAAGTTATAGATATTCCAGAATACAAATCATGTCTTTTTAGCAAGAAGTCAAGTGCCTAGCAGAACTTCCATTGACTTCAATGGGAGCAGACTCAGGCTTTGTCTATGCATAAACATATATGCTTTAAAGCATCTATTATTTCTAGCTAGAAATTCAAACCCCTAATTTTTCAAATACAAATCTGGATCAGAATTTGCAGATGAACTGTAAAATTGAACAAACCAAAGTCATCTAGCTCAATATCCCTATGTTCTGGGGAGCTCAGAGTCCAAACTTCAATTTTGTAGCCGAGTCAATTGAATGCAATGTAATGCAAAGTAATGATTTCATGGAATGCTACACATGTTCAGTGTAATTCCCTTCTTTGTAGAATAAATATTGCATTTGTTTACAATAATAAATGTACCCGAGTATACAAATTGGTTCTCTCAGTTTCAGTTTCAACCTTTATTGCTTAGCCAATTTAGCCATTGCAGGTACCATACTACATAAAATATAAAACAGCCATACAAAATATTTAAGAATTCACTAAAATAAATAAAAATAGATATAACAACATGTTTGATGAACTATTTCCCCTTCTAGTCACTCCCAGGATACTCACTGGGAGTTTACAATCAGTCCCAAAATATATATTTACTTACTCACTTATTCTATACTGGCTTTCAGTTTAAGTTTCAGAGTATAAACTAGCCACAAAAAATAGGCCACTTTCCCCGTGATCCCTCTAGAGCGATCACCCGACAAGAATACTACATAGAACTCCCCGGCTCTTCCCGGAAAGGGGGCAATCAAGGGAAGGATATACCTCTTACGTACCTCCCTATAAAACGGGCAGTCCAGCAAAATGTGTTTCAGTGTATCAGTTTGTTTTAAGTTACATTGACATAACCGTTCAGCTAGAGGGATATCTCTGTATCTACCCTCCAGGAGAACCGAAGTAAAAATAATCTCCTTTTCTTTGTAATTAAACAGCTATCCTAATAAGGCATTGGACGGCAAGTACTATTCGCGAACAGTGGGTACTGGCCCAGGGCCCTACTTTCTCCAATTGCAGCTCTAGTTTCTTGCCAAGTATTGTCAGTTCAATCAGTTTAATTTATTGTACTTAGCACAACGCATCGTAAAAACATATTACAAGTAACTTACAATATGTAAAAATAAAATCAAAATAAGGATAGAGACATATAATTGACTGTATCCAGAACTAAAATAAATAATACTACTAGATAAAATCTACAAAGTAATTATAAAAATATGTCCCAGATATCTACAGTACGGGACTAGTTTCATTACATAGTCTTCCCCTGATATTTCATTACACAGCATAACCAAAATTCGTACTAATCTACTGATGTTGTTAAATCCAAGTCTGCATCGATTGGTTTAAAATCCAGAACTCTCTCTTTTATGACAAATACAGCCTTAAGAAATCCAGCCACGGCCCTAGTCACCTTTATGTTTGAGTCTTCAAGAAGTATGCGCACTAGCGCATGATTTGTATTTGATGAAAAATGAGTCAGATGGAAAATCAAATAGTGTGCACGAGGTTTATCATACAGTTTACATTCCAGTCAGATGTGTTCTACAGTTCCTGGCGCCCACGCATCAAAAGGACATCGTTGTTGGGCATATGCCATTTTTAGTATCCTACCATCCAATATCTTTGAAGGCAAAGAGTTCAAACAGGCACAGAAAAATAAATATCTCGACCTGAAAAGCTGGAGTTCCATTAAACATGAGGCCATCTGATCTGGAGGTGGGATAAGTGACAGATAATCCCTTAAGAACGGGGTTTCCCTAATACATGCAACCGCATTTTGCCTTTCTAAGTCCCGTAATCGGTGGAATAACTGCTCTCACCTGGAGCCTACCCTTTGCCAGAAGACTTTCCTTAGAATAGCCCACCCTGGCCAAGTAGGTTGTCATTTCTTTGTCCCATGAACTAACAAAAGAATCCTTCCTTATAAGTCCTATCAGGGAGTTTGGGAGATAATAGATCTTAATCCATAAATCTATTGCTTCTTTCCTTGCCATCATCTCCCAGCTGAATTGGCCAGTCTCCAATCTGAGTGCCTCAGTGGGTATACCATGAGGTGTTCTTAACAAAAGGGAGAAGAATTTGTTTTGAGGCAGATTAAAGCTTCTGGGAGGTGGTTTTGCCCACAGTCCAGCACCATATAAAAACTTGGCCCTTATTTTAGAGTTATATACTCTAATGGCCCATTTCAAATCAGTCTTCCCTACGTGTCCAAATACCCTGGCTTTAGCTAAGGGGACGCCCCCAATATCTTGTTTCGCCTGCTGGTAATGTTTAGAACACTGCAAGTTGTATTGGAAGTTTATACCCAAATATTTAAATATCTTTACTTGTTGCATCAATTTACCCTCTATAGACCATGAATATGTTTTCCTTTCATTGGAGAAAACCATAATTTTTGATTTCCCATAATTGATTTCCAATTTATTTTGGTGACAGTACTTGGCAAAAATTGTTAGCTGACATTTAAGGCTGACTTGCGTCTGGGACATGATTGCCAGATCGTCGGCATATAACAAGCAGCCCACAGGTCTTGCTGCCAATTTGGGAGGATGTAATATAGGGTCTGCCAATAATGGGACCACGTCATTAATATATATATTAAATAGCGACGGGGCCAGCAGACAACCTTGTCTAACTCCCTTATAGAGCGGTACTTCATTTGAAAGATGACCCTGAGGGTCCAGTCTAATCACCATCCTTGCATGCTGATGCATAGCCTGGATTAGGAAAAGCAATCATGGATCTATAGCCAAGGCCATAAGCTTTTCCCATAGTATCTCCCTATTTATAGAGTCAAACGCGGCATGGAGATCCATAAAAGCCACAAAGAATCTGCCATTTTTACCACTGTACTTACTTGCAAGATGGTATAGTATTGCACATTGGTCTATGGTAGATTCGGTTTTCTGGAACCCGGCCTGTTCCAAGTGGATGATGTTTTCAGTAACCAGCCATAAGGTAAGTCTTGAGAGCAAAGTTTTAGCATAAAGTTTGCTGATTACCCTTAAAAGGCTAATTGGCCGATAATTTGAGGGATCGGCATGCTGCCCTTTTTTGAAGATTGGAGTAACCACTGCCTGGCCCCATCCCTTCGGAAAAAGCCCAGTGGCATTGATTAATGATTATGGTAAACAAGGCCACTAGATAAGGGACCCACCAGTCCTTAAACTGTTTTATAAAGTCAATTTTAATATTATCCGCGCCGGGGGCCTTATTATTGTGGGCAGAGTCTATAGCTTCCATAATCTCCCCCTGGGTACTTGGAGGCCACGGATTTAGATCCTCAATTAATGATATTTCAGAGGAAATACCAGTTTGTGCAGCAGCAAATAAATCCTTGAAATATGTCTCCAAAGTCTGAGCTGGAATTGGGAAAAAACTAAGCGTTACTCCTTGTTTAAGTGTGCCATTTACTATTTGCCAAAAACATCTGGAATCATTGTCTTTTCCAGCAGTATATAGAGCATGCCAGACCTGAGTAATATATTCTGCCTTCTTATTTTTAACTAAAAGTTGGTATTGTTTTTAAAGTGCAAAATACTGGGGAGGAAGTTTATCCATCCGATTATTGCGATAGGTAGATAGATATGAAGGCTTGTCTGACCAGGCGATATTCTCTGTCAAACCAAGGTTTGTTTGATGTATAGTAAATGCAAGGTGCCCTTGCTTCCTTAGTTAAATATGGGAGCAATGTCTGGAACAAGGTTTCATAATCAGCAATCGCCGCTTGGCCCGATAAGTCTGCCATAGTTCTAGCTCTTATTAGTTGGATGGGTTCAGATCTCAGGCAGGCTGCCAATTGCGGTATTAGTTGTGGGTCCCATTTTTTAGGTAGATATCGATCCAGCTCAATAGACTGTGCATGCGGGATAGAGGGAGAACCCTCGTTTTTACTGTTATCCTGCTTATCCACCAGGCACAGTTCCACTGGGAGATGATCACTATGGTGGGCTTTCCCAATACTAAAATCTTCCACATATGGAAGGTCAAGTGTGTTGACTATAATATAGTCAACTACACTACTTCCTTGAGTACCAAGGAATGTAAATTCACCTGGGTTATCTGTGGCCCGAGCCCCATTTAGTATGGTCAAATTTAAGGAAGCCACCAGGTCTACTAGTTTAATACCTGAACTATTTATTGTGTTGTCCTTTGAGATCCTATCTTGGAAGCCCTCGAGGGCAGGTATAGCAAAAGGGCGATAGGAGGGGAGGTAATTAGCTATAGTGATGTTATCCCTCCCTATTCTAGCATTATAATCCCCTCCCATAATAATCATTGCTTCCGAAAACGCCAAAGATAACTCTTCTAAATAGGTTTGAAGACGATTCCATAAGTTTCCATCATAGAAAATAGCGTTCAAAGGTGGAATATAAATGGAAAGGATAATCAACTGTACATATCCTAATTCCAGTATTATCCCACATGCTATAGGCGGAAGATACCATTCTTTCACTAATTTGTAGTTTAAACAAATAGCAACAAGGCAGGTAATTCCTCCACTAGGTCTCCCCCTTCTGCCTGTATTGAGAAAGAATTGTAGCCTTCCATCATAATCTGGGACATAGACCAGGTTTCCTGTAATAGTACTATGTCAAAATCCTTGATATAGTTGATAAATGTGGGGTCCTCTTTACGTCCCCGCCAGCCTGCAATATTCCATGAGCAGATCGAGAGAGGTCTAAAACTGGGAAATTGGCATAGTCATGCAGGTAAAAATTGGTAATCAGGCACTCGTGAGACTTTTTTAATAAGGGTTGCTCCCACCTGTGTTAATCTTCCAGGGTAATGTAGATTTAGAGGGTGATCTGATCATCGAGAATGCCAGCATCGCTTTGAATAGGGGAGGCCAAAGGGCCTGATGTAATAGTATCCCGGGGTTGGTTTGCCTCTTGCAAGTTTAGAGGTCTATGTAATATCATAGTCTCTAACTGAGAGGAGTTGAAGCAAGATCCAGAGTCTTGTACCACATCCTCTGGTAGAGGGTTCTCATATATGGGGAGTTCAGGGTCCCGCTCATGGGTTTCCGATTCTGTAGAATCTGAACACCCTGTCCTATCTAATATAAGCCAGCCCTGCATATGGAGGTGGAGATTTACCCAGCCCAAAAAGGGATCCTTAACTCTATTGAGAAGGGATCCCTGCTTAAAGGCAATGGCTCTAGCCAGGGTATTTTCAACTTGTTGCAAATATATACCTGTCCATTTAAGTCGGGCCCTGTGTCTCCAAAGCCTATCTCGCAGATTACCTGACTTAAGCAGAAGCTCCCAATGTCTGAAACGCCCCCTATCTAGTAGCTCGGTTGCCCCTATAACCTCAGAGATTGATATATCTATCTCCATCTTAACTTGGAGATATTCTATAAACTCCCAAACATCCAGATCACCCTCTTTAAGGAAGTTAAACTGCCTCTTTTGATTAAAATGACACAGAATAGCTGGTGCCCATTTCTCCTTTGTTCCTTGTGGCCACACCTTAGGGGATAATAATTTCTGTGCCTGAATTCCTTCTGTATTAATACTTGAGGTATGAGTAGGGGGTGGTACTACTTCTATATCCTATGGGGTACCTATTACCTGCAAATTTGGAGTATCTGCAATGAGGGGAACTCTATTAAGCCTACTGTTGGCTTGGGTCTGCTTAGGTTCCTCCTGTCTCATGGGTATACTCCCTGCGGTATTCATGGCGTCTAATCTCCCCCCAACCGTTAGGGTCTGGGTGGCCACTTCTCTTTTCCCCAAGATGTTTACATCCCTTAAATTCATTTTTTCTGTCCATTTGGTAAATTCCAGCCATAGGCCACCAACTAAAACTTTCATTGAGAACAGCAAATCATTTGAGTGATTTATCTTGTCCTCCAACTCTTTAAATCTCTTGTCTGAATCTATTTCCAATCTAACATTCAAATCGTCAGATTTCCAGTTCAGGGTGTTTAAATGGTGCTCCAAGC
Source organism: Sphenodon punctatus (assembly GCA_003113815.1). Classification (NCBI taxonomy): domain Eukaryota; kingdom Metazoa; phylum Chordata; class Lepidosauria; order Sphenodontia; family Sphenodontidae; genus Sphenodon; species Sphenodon punctatus. The sequence continues at coordinate 877,562 of QEPC01000691.1, forward strand.
CAGAGGGAATAGGTACAACATCTGACAAAGCAGAAGGTTCCAGATGAACCGAGGAGAAAGATAAGGGAGTCTGCATAGCCTCACTCCCTTCAAGTCTCTTCGGCAACTTAGTTTCCGCATGAGGGGGAAAAAAGCATGTTAGCTTTGGTTGAGTAAGGGAGGAGACTTTTGGTGGACTACAGTCTCCCTCTGCTTGCTTAATTTCCTCCACCAGTGATAGTGGTGTGGAGTTATATAGGGTCCGAGACCTAAGTTCCATAGTTCTGCTAGATAGAACTACCTATACTTAAAGTAATAGAAATTCTAATAGTAAGGGAAGAGAATTGAGAGAGCTTCCCTGCACAGGAGGTAAATAAATACGTTCCTCTATAAACAGTCAGAAGAGTAGATAGTACATTGATTAAGGTATACCACACTTCTAGTTAGACAATATAAAGCTAACATTAACAACAATCTAAAAGGAGATCTTCAGTTCCATTGGCACAGGAAAAACTCCCTTGGCAGATGAATAAACACAGATACCTGAACAAAGTTGTATTATTCAGGGCAAATCATGAGCTGAGTCCTGTCTGTAATCGAGCGTAGCATTCAGAGAGCAATCCAAGGGGGATGTTAGACTCACACCCTCCTGCTACGACTCCTTTTCTCCTGCTCTCCTCTACTCCACGCCGAGGCCCCAATCTCTCCAGGTCAACAGCCGCAACAGATCAAAGGGGGGTGCCAACGACAGCCCCACCAACCAAGGGTTGACGCCCAAGGGCGTCAGGCCCTGGTAATATACCTGAGTGAGGGGGGAAGGGAAGTTCCAGTGAGTGGCAGGCAGCTGCGCCAATCCTCCAACCTTCTGCAGCAACAGCACTCCACACAGGAGGAGGGCGTCAGGTCCTGATAATATACCTGAATGAGGGGGGAGGGGAAGCTTCATGTGAGTGGCAGGCAGCTGCTCCAATCCTCCAACCTTCCCCAGCAACAGCACTCCACCGCCAAGTATTGTCAGACAACCTTTCTACTAGCAAATTTTTGGCCCCTTTATAGCCTAAGGGTGCCAGAGCCTCTGGATCAAAACCCATACAATTTATTTTAATCACCACCGCCTTAACCCAAGCATTCGAAGTCTTATCCTCAATCACTAATTGAGACAAGGGAGCAGCCATCTTAAAAAAGTCACAGCCAGTAGTTTATTGCTCCTGCCTAGACCCTCTCATGTAAAGGAAGTAAACCACATTCCATACCGAGAGCCAAATTACTTGCTCCAGATGGAGCAGACAAAAAGGACCTGATCAACCCCAACTGCAATTTTTCTAAATGTTTAAGTTTATCAAGTGCCCACAGATGGCCTCATTACAGCATCTGAGGGATACATTTTTGGGCAAAAATTTTAATCGCAGGAGTAACCAGATAACACCCCCTCACCCCCGACTTAAAAAAGGATACTAAAGCTTTATTTAACTTTTTAGCCTTGTCCAATATTGCCTGCAATTGCATGGACCAGCGCCTCCGTTAGTTTGAAATAAAAGTCCCAAGTATTTGAAGACCCGAATTTGTTTAATTTCCATATTGTCCAGAAACCATTTATGTCTTAATTTCTTTTGGGAAAAGATAAACACCTTGGTCTTATCGTAATTAATTTCTAGAAATTTTTTCCGACAATAGTTTCCGAAAGTCTCCAGGAGTCGCCTCAGACCCACCTGGGAGCGTGACAACAACCCCGTATCATCTGCATAGAGAAGACAAGCTATATCTGTATTACCTAATTGGGGGGCATGAAAGGACTTTGCAGCAAACTCTGCCACCACATCATTCAAATAGATATTAAACAATGTGGGAGCTAAAATACAGCCCTGTTTAACTCCTCTTTCAGTTTTAATTCTATCAGACAGGGTTCCCCCAGTGTATAATCTAACCTTTATAGAGGTGTTAAACTATAAATTAGGAATAATAATCTTCTATCAATATGTAATGCAGCCAGTTCTTGCCAAAGGCACTCTCTAGGGATCAAATCAAACACTGCCCTAGATCGATAAATGCGGCAAAAAGTGCCCCTTGTGAACTTGCATACTTCTGGATTAAATGTGAAAGTAGGAAACAATGGTTGCCTGTTGATCTCCCTTCTCTAAAGCCAATCTGTTCATTTTAAAAAATATAATTTGCTTTCAACCATCCTTTAAAAAAATGGGAAGAGAGGAGGATCTGGGAAATTATAAACCAATCAGCCAGACTTCAACACCTGGGAACATACTAAAACAGATTATCAAATAACACCTTGTAAACACGTTGGTGACAATGCAGTGGTTACTAGAAGCCAGTATGGAATTGTCAGAAATATATCATGCTAAACTAATCTTTCTTCTTTGATAGAGTAACTTGTTTAGTGGATGGGGAGAATGCTGTGGACATAAAATATATTGATTTCAGCAAAGCATTTAACAAAGTTCCATATTAGATCTTCATTTGGTAAACTGGTAACTTATGGGCTGGAAGAAACTTTAAAAAGGTGGATTCATAGCTCTTTGATCATGGATGGGTGAAAACACACGTGATGGTGGAGCGCCATTGTCATGATCCTGACTGTGTTAGCAACATGCTGCTACCACGGTCCGGACACAGGCACAGCAAATGTGCCAGGGGGCAGGAGGGCAGGGATATGCAAGGACATGCATCCACCTGACCCTTCCGCCGTGTTGCACCCAGTGGCCCACCTCCACCCATGATGGGCAGCCATGGTGGCAATGATAGGCACACCGGACCAGGCTAGGAACAGCAGCCTATCACACCAGTGCAGGGGGTGGGACAGAATAGTCATTAATGAAAGCTGTCCCGAGCTGTTCTCAGGAGGGGCGGGGTAAAAATCCAGAAAATAAATAAATAAATAAATAATAGGTGTATGAAATTCATTTTCATTTAATTTACTAAAATGAATAATGGCCTATTCATTTTAGTAATTAAAATACGAAAATGACATGCCATGGTAACAAAAACAGATGAAAACAAAGGGGAAAAAATGTTGTTACCAAAATAAAAAATAAAAATAAAAAAATCACTGCGCATGTACAAAATGGCCAACAGACCTTTCGCAGCCCTTTTCCCAAAATGGCACCAGCAGCGCTGGCATCATTTTGGAAAAGGGCAAACGGTCTGCACATATGCGGTGACCATTTTGCACATTCGTAGACTGGCTTCCCTTTTCCAAAATGGTGCCAATGCTGCTGACATGTGCAGAATGGTCCGGCAGCCATTTTCTACATACAAAATGATTTATTTTTTTTCATTTTTAATAAAAATAAATGGGAAAAAAACCAAAACAATGAAAATGTTAGCTACAAGAGATGGGGAAATGCTCAGCTCCCGCACCTGATGCATCCATGCAACCAATGAGGAGTTAATGGGAACTTGAAGCTAACGGTGCAAACCAGTGGGCAAAAATCGTGATGGTGCTTTGCCATGTGGCTGTGCATTTTGTCTAACATCTGAAGCAGCCGATCACTGTTGTGTCCTGATGCTTTATATGCCAGATATTGCAGCATCAAATCCAGTAATCCCTAAAGAGCAACCTCTGATTTTCCACAAATGTGCTGATTAAAGACATTTGCTTTTTGAACCCCTAAAATATTTGATCTCGCAGTCCCCATCCTTCCTTAAACTGCTTTGGCAAGAAGCACTGAAGCAGTTACGACACTGAAAGCATAATGCGTAGAAGTATCATTTACCATCAGAGTTCCTTACATTTTATTCAGTAAGCATAACCTTAATATCTGTGGAGGATTTCCCTCAATTTTTCATTTGCAGAATGTTTTCAGACATCAGTAAAAAGCTCATCGAAAAGCATTGGGGGACCTTTTCGTTCACAGCCTATTGGTACAATAGCTCAGATGGTATAAAACCCTACATGGTCTTGGCCCTTCATATCTCAGGGACCGCCTCACCTTCCGCACCCCAGAGCGACCCCTTTGGTCTGCCAGGGGCACCTTCTTGGAGGTCCCCCGTGTAAAGCGGGGGGCCACAATGGAGAGGGCTTTCTCGGTGGCCAGGCCGCAACTATGGAACTCCCTCCCGGAGGAAGCCCGTCTGGCCCCAAATCTGTTGGCCTTCTGCCAGGCCTGCAAAACTTGGCTGTTCTCCCAGGCCTTCGGAGGAGGGGAGGGGGGATTGGGTTAATAGGTTGGGGATGGGTTTGGTGGGTTTTTAGATGTTTGAATTTTCTGTGTTTTATTGTTATTTTAAATTGTTATTTCTATGCTGTAAACCGCCCTGGGATGCCATGGGCATGAGGGGGTGACTAAGAAATATAAATAAATAAATAAATAAATAACCCTGTTATAACCCACTCACTGGGTTATTCCCCAGATGCTTTCCTCAAACTGTTTTCCCCCCCCCCAAATAATGTTACAGCTAGAATTACAGCCGCCCCGGGTTGCTTTAGCAGGAAGGGACAGGGTATAAATCTATTAAATAAATAAATAAATAAATAAGAATTGAAAAGCAGAGGAAGTCCTCCAAAAGTCCTCCGTAAGTATTTATCTCAAAGCCAATTGCCCTAGAAGACTCCCAGGATTGCAGCCTTGGGTGCATCTTGCCCTAGTTCAGAGGTAGGTAAATGGCAGCTCAGGAGATGCACGTGGCTCTCAGGCACGTGTATGGTGACTCTTGCCAGAAGTGGCTGCCTGGGGATGTGTCCATACAGCTGCCTTGGAAGCAAGAGAAAATGAACCAGCATTTTACTCACCACTGCCACCAAAGCCTCGGGGTAGGGGGTGGCAGTATGCCCTGAGCCCCACACCTGAGATTAGGGAAAGCCACGCTGCACTGACTCTGGTCTCGGAAGCCCCTAACCTGCAGCCAGCCAGCACCTTCTCTCTGGTGTCTGTCACGGGGAAGGGGGGTTTTGGGATAAGGGGTAATAGGGACCCACACACTCCCGTTCATGCTCCCCTGGAGGGCTGAAATCCCCCTGGCTCCCCGGAACTGCTCACAGGTTCTAAGTTGCCCGTCAGGATAGTATTTTGGCCGTTAAGATCCGCAAGGGATTGAGGCCTACTTCATCATAGGGCGCCGGATCACCTGTGCTATGCAGTCCTCTTTACACCTCCCGCCAAGCAAGCACACTCCGGATGTTCGATCACAGGGGGAAGGGAAGCAATGTGCCACGGTGAGGGGTGCAGGGGAAGGGTCCCAGGCAAGGAGAGGAACGGGTAGGATACAAAGCTCGCAGGGAGGAAGGGGGGGGCAGGGTTACCCACAGGAGGGGGGAAGGCTGACTCACACCCACTCCACCCTTCACCCAATGCACCAAGACCACACGCAACGAGGGGCAGGAACACAGGGGGACTGGGCACATTCACTCACCACGCACTCCTCCGAGGCACTCCGCACATGCAATCCAAAGGAAGGGGAAATCAGGGTCAACAAGGCTCTCTCTGCTCTCTCCTCTCACACAAGGGGGCCAGTTTCGCAGATCACCGGCGCTGCGTATCTCGCCGCGCCGGGATTTAAAGTACAGGCCACGCCCCCCTGGCGTGCCTGTAGCCGCGCTGAGCGGCGGCGTGCTGGAGGCCCCGCCCCTGCGTCCTGCGCAGCATCCCGGGGCGGGGTCTGGGGGGTTTGTTGAGGTGGTTGCTGGGTTCCCCCTGCGTCTGTGGACGTTAAGGGGGGCGGAGCCTGATTCCCGTCGGCTGCCGGGTCTCCCCGTGGCGGGGCTTGGTGTCGGGGGTGTCGGCGGCGCTGCCGGACCTGCGGCCGGACCCTGACAGTACCCCCCCCTTGAGGCCCCCGCCCAAAAGTCCAGGACGGCCCGGGCCTCTCAGGGTACCACCGATGGAAGAGTCGGGTTAGACGGGGTGCAGATACACTGGTGGCTGGTTCCCATGAGCGATCTTCGCGGCCGTACCCCACCCAATCTATTAAATAGTGAAGTCGGCCTCAAAGGTACTTAGAGTCGAGAACGGCACGAACCTCGTATTCCATGTCCCGAGGCGAACTCGTAGTTTCTAGGGATCGGGATCCAAGGGGCTCCGTCGGTGTAGGAGCTTTCTTTAGGAGTGATACATGTACCGTTGGGTGAATTCGAAGGCGAGGGGGAAGTTGGAGCTGAAAGGTCACGTCATTAATTTGTCGCCGGATGGGAAAGGGCCTGATGAATCGGTCGTCTAATTTCTGGGAGGGTCGTATTGAGGGGTAATGGCGGTGGTCCAGCCAGACGTAGTCCCCTGGATGGAAAGGCTCCGCTATTCGGCAGTGCTGATATGCATAATGTTTATATCGTTGACGGGAAGCAATCAACGTGGTCTTTGCCTGTTGTTGTACTTGCCGTAGGTGTTGGAGGAGACTTCCAGCGGCGGGGACGCGTACAGGGGCAAGGTCTGGAGTACCGTTGTGGGGATGGTATCCATAGGAAATATAAAAGGGAGAATCCCCAATGGATGCATTTGGGGCGTTGTTGTGTGCGAATTCCGCAAGTGGCAGCCAAGTATACCAATCGTCCTGGAGATAGTTTATAAAACAACGCAGATAATGTTCAAAGTCTTGGTTTACTCTCTCCACTTGGCCATTGGCCTGGGGATGGTAAGCAGTGGTGGGACTTAGTTGCACCTGTAAGGCCTTAAAAAAGGATTGCCAGAGTTAGAGATAAACTGGGCACCCCTATCACTGATTATCTCTGTGGGCCATCCGTGCAAACGTACGATGTGGCGAATAAAGAGCAAAGCGGTCCTTTGAGCAGTAGGGAGTTTTTTGCACGCGATGAAATGTGCCATCTTGGTGAAATGATCGACCACCACGCATACGGTGGTGTATGCTCATGAAGGGGGAAGGTCTACGATAAAGTCGATCCCGACTCGTTGCCATGGTCCTTGCGGCGGTACGGTTATCTGTAATAACCCCTGTGGGGCTTGTCGAGGGGCCTTAGTGCGGGCGCACACGGAGCAATTACTTACGTATTGACGTACGTCTTGGGTCAAGGTTGGCCACCAAAAGGAATGGTGGATTAGCAGCAGTGTTCGATCCCGGCCGGGGTGGCCGGCTAAGGGAGCATCATGATGGCCCCAAAGGATCTGGGCTCGACAGGAGGGTGGAACAACGATCAGCCCTTGTTTTCTTAAGAGTCCTTGGTCTGCTGTCCAACTAGCATCCTGGGTGGGCATTAATTCCTGCTGGGTAGCCTCTTCCAATTGTTTGGTCGTTACTTGGATCATACCGAAGACCTTGGGTTCGAGGATCGTCCCTCTCGGGGGTTTTCCTTCATTTGTGGTTTCGTGGTACTGGGACAGGGCGTTGGCGAGGGTGTTTAATTTTCTTGGGCGGTACTTGATAACAAAAGAGAAACGGGCGAAGAATAGAGCCCACCGGGCATGTCGCGCGTTTGTGATATGGGCCGTCTGTAGAAAAGTTAGATTCTTGTGATCTGTTACTACTGTAACCGGATAATGGGCTCCTTCTAAATAGTGTCACCAGTTCTCAAACGCCACCTTAATGGCCAGCAATTCTCGATCTAGGATCGTATAGTTTTGTTCGGCAGGGGTAAGCTGCCGGGAATAGTAGGCGTATGGTAGTCCAGATCCTTCTGTGTTATCGGGTTGTAACAACACTGCCCCGATGGCCCTACTGGAAGCATCAGCTTCTACTTGAAAAGTTTTATGGAAGTCGGGGTGCCGGAGTAACAGGGCCGACATGAAGGCTTGTTTTAGGCACATGAAGTTATGTTGTTGCTCCGAGCCCCAAACAAATTCCTGATGTTTCTTTAATAGTCGTGTCAGAGGGGTTGTTAGTTCAGCATAATGGGGGATATATTGGCGGTAGTAATTAACGCTCCCCAAGAATCTCTGAAGAGGTTTCACCGCCTTGGGGGGAGGCCAACAGCGGATCGCTTCCACCTTACGTGGATCCATCTGGACCCCAGTTGGGGTAATAATAAATCCCAGGAAATCTACCGAGGTAAGGTGGAAGGCACACTTTTCTGGCTTGCAGAACAGTTTGTGGGTGCGAAGACGTTGGAGGACACGTTGCACGTGACGAATGTGTTGCTCCCTCGTGGTGGAATAAATTAAGATATCATCTAGATAGGCAATCATGAAGATGTCCAGGAGATCACGGAAGATATCGTTTATAAAATGCTGGAAGGCAGCGGGAGCGTTGGCTAGGCCGAACGGCATAACAAGGTATTCAAAATGCCCATAGCGTGTGCGAAAGGCAGTTTTCCATTCGTCCCCCTCCCGCACCCGGAGGAGGTTATATGCCCCTCGAAGATCAAGTTTGGTGAAAAACCGTGCCCCCTGCAGCCTGTTGAGAAGCTCAGGAATCAGTGGAAGGGGGTATCGGTTTTTAATTGTCACTGCGTTCAGGCCTCGATAATCTACGCAGGGGCGAAGTCCTCCATCCTTCTTCGGTACAAAGAATATCGGGGCCCCCGCGGGGGAACTAGAGTGCCGAATAAAGCCTTGGCGCAAGGCCTCCTCCAGATAACACCGGAGGGTCTCCAGTTCCGGTGTAGAAAGGGCGTAGATCCTTCCGAACGGTGGTTCGGCCCCTGGCTGCAGGTCGATGGGGCAGTCATACGGCCGCCGCGGGGGCAGCGTTGAAGCCGCTTGCTCATCAAAAACATCGCAATATGCTCGATACTCGGGGGGAAGAGGCATTGCGTCCTGGTTAACGGATGTTGGAGTCGTGGCTACTAGAAGCTGAGTCGGGGGTACCTGAAGACACTGACGATGGCAATTTTCTGAATTAAACTGAAGTTGGTTCAGAGTCCAGTTCACATGAGGGTCATGCTTTCGCAGCCAGGGGAGTCCCAAGACCACGGGGAATAAGGGCGTACATCCTATGTCAAAAGTTAAATTCTCTTGATGAGCACCCATATTACACTGCAAAGGCTTCGTCTGGGCAACGATAGGTCCTGAAGCTAAAGGAGAACCGTCAATGGTATGTACTGGTTCTGGCAAAGGCTTGGGGTCGGTGGCAAGTCCCAGCGTTGCCACCAGGGTCAGGTCCATGAAATTGCTTGACGCCCCGGAGTCAAGGAGGGCCCAGGCTACAAGGGAACGTTGAGGGGAAATCGTGATCGTCAGGGGTATTTGGAAATGGGACCTCTTGGCAGGTAATGTCAGGGAGCTGCATCCTACGGCCGGGGTGTTCCCTGGGCGCCCCGGCCGGAGGTGTTCCCGGAGGCCTGGTCGATGTGGCTAGGGCCAGGCAGGAATTTATAAAATGCGTCGTGTCCCCGCAATAAAAGCATGCTCGGGACTTACGTCGTTTTTCTCGTTCTTCCAGAGTTAGGGGTCCTCGTGCCGCTCCCAGTTGCATGGGCTCCACATCCCCCAATTTCCCGGAATCCCCTCCCGTTGCGCCACTGAAAGGTGGTCGTGGAAAGAAGGGGCGAGCCCCATGTCGTCTCTCCCACCGCTCTTCAATTTGGAGGGTTAGGGTAGCTAGTTGCCCCCAGGTATCGGGCAGGGGGGTGAACGCCAACTGGTCTTTCAACTCCTCGTGGAGACCTTGGCGGAACAAGACCTTGAGCACGTCCTCCGGCCAATGCAATTCAAGAGCCAATTGTTGGAACTGCGTGGTATATTCCAATACCCCACTTTTCCCCTGTTTAAGGGCCATGATTTGGGTCTGGGCATCTCGTGCCCGATGGGGGTGGTCAAAAAGGGCCGCAAATTCCTCAAGAAAATTCCCATAATTATTTAGTAGCGGACTCTTGTCTTTTAGGAGGGAGGTTGCCCAATCCAGTGCAATGCCTCCTAGGTTTCCAATAACAAATGCGACCTTTAAGTCGTCTGTAGGATAGGTCGCAGGTTGCATAGTAAATGTTAAGTCGCACAGTGCGATAAACCCCTGAGAAGCCTTGCGATTGCCCAAAAATTTCTCAAGTTTTGGGCCCTTAGGTTCTCGGGGTAAGGCCGCTCCGGGCACCCGGTGGCCTGGGTCCAGGGCCTGGCCTACAGGTGGGGCGGCCATGGCCGCTGGGGCCGCAGCTCCCGAGGCCTCAAGGACCGCTTGTTCTAGTTCCATCTGTTTGGCCTTAACATCCCGCATGTCCATCGCTAGGGACTGTACTGCCCGGACCAATTCCTGCAGCTGGCTAGCTATGTCCATGGCGAAGGCGGACTCCTTCTCTCGTGAGAAGGCTAGTAGGCCGGTGATACTGTCACGGGGAAGGGGGGTTTTGGGATAAGGGGTAATAGGGACCCACACACTCCCGTTCATGCTCCCCTGGAGGGCTGAAATCCCCCTGGCTCCCTGGAACTGCTCACAGGTTCTAAGTTGCCCGTCAGGATAGTATTTTGGCCGTTAAGAGCCGCAAGGGATTGAGGCCTACTTCATCATAGGGCGCCAGATCACCTGTGCTATGCAGTCCTCTTTACATCTCCCGCCAAGCAAACACACTCCGGATGTTCGATCACAGGGGGAAGGGAAGCAATGTGCCACGGTGAGGGGTGCAGGGGAAGGGTCCCAGGCAAGGAGAGGAACAGGTAGGATACAAAGCTCGCAGGGAGGAAGGGGGGGGCAGGGTTACCCACAGGAGGGGGAAAGGCTGACTCACACCCACTCCACCCTTCACCCAACGCACCAAGACCACACGCAACGAGGGGCAGGAACACGGGGGGACTGGGCACATTCACTCACCACGCACTCCTCCGAGGCACTCCGCACACGCAATCCAAAGGAAGGGGAAATCAGGGTCAACAAGGCTCTCTCTGCTCTCTCCTCTCACACAAGGGGGCCAGTTTCGCAGATCACCGGCGCTGCGTATCTCGCCGCGCCGGGATTTAAAGTAAAGGCCACGCCCCCCTGGCGTGCCTGTAGCCGCGCTGAGCGACGGCGTGCTGGAGGCCCCGCCCCTGCGTCCTGCGCAGCGTCCTGGGGCGGGGTCTGGGGGGTTTGTTGAGGTGGTTGCTGGGTTCCCCCTGCATCTATGGACGTTAAGGGGGGCGGAGCCTGATTCCCGTCGGCTGCCGGGTCTCCCCGTGGCGGGGCTTGGTGTCGGGGGTGTCGGCGGCGCGGCCGGACCCTGACAGTGTCCTGAATTCTGCACTGGAAGGTAGTTGCAGCAAAAGTGAAAGCCTAGAAAAGTGGCTTCAGTTCCAGGAGGACTTACTGTCTCTTCGGGAAGAACTGGAACATCATACTAGGAGTGTGTAATTCTTTTGAAGTCCAGAGAGAGGATGGTTGCTGTGTTGGTTCCAAATGTAATAGATGGAGATAAAGTAGTTCAGATGATATCTTTTATTAGACCAACTTCTGTTGGTGAGAATGTGCAGGCTTTCAAGCCACACAGGGCTCTTCATCGGGCTACAAGGAAGTCAGACCTAAATTTAAGCAAATCAAGACCAGTGTGTATAACATTGGGGAAGCTGCTAGGATTATTAATTATTATTATTTTATTTATTCATTATATAGTGTAAGCAATGTACCTGGCACTGTCCAGTCAGTAGTTACAGACAGGTCCCTATCCCAAAGGGCTTACAAACAGACAAGGAAGGGGGAGAGGAGAACATCAGGAGAGACGAAGATACATTCGTGAGTGTGAGAAGATGCAGGTGCTTAACTTAGTTACAGGAAAGGGATTCGGGGGTAGGGGGGAAGAAGGATGCAATTTCACTCATGATGAGCCAGGGAAAGCCTGATGGAAGAGGTAGGTTTTCAGGAGGGATTTGAAAGTTGGGAGGGAGAGAACAGAATGAATGTATCCAGGGAGGGAGTTCCAGGCTGAGGGGCAGCAAGAGAGAAGGGGCAAAGATGTTTAGTGGAGCAGTGGAGTCGAGAGCAGGTAAGGGTGAGGCAGAAGAGGAGCAAAGCTCCTGGGCAGGAATGCGGGGGGATACAAGAGCAGAGAGAGATGGTAGAGGAAGGTCATGAAGACCATTGAAGGTGACCAGGCACTTGTAATGAATGTGTTCCCATAGAGGGAACCAGCGTAGGGCAGAGAGGAGGGGCTCAGCGTGGGACAAAGAGACGGGCAAGGTGGATGACTTTGGCAGCAGAGTGTTGAACAGAGATGAGGGGGGTGAGATCAGAGCAGGGGAGACCAGTAAGGAGGAAGTTTCAGTAATCAAGGTGGGAGATGCCTAGGGTTTTTTGCTAAGGATGGGACTTTTGGTTTAAACCGAGAGATCCCAGAATTGGGTCCTCTCGGCGCCTGATTATTGGATCTCGAATATTCCCATTGAAGTCAGTCCTCCCCATTGACTTCAATGGGAAGAGCCGAAACCCACTGGGAAGCCACAGGCACCCACGTCACTCCTGGCCTTGGAGGGTGGGGGTGTGGATAATTACCCCTAACACCTCCACCCACCAGGGCCCAGATTTACACCCCTCTCCCCTCCCTGGGGCCCCTGTAAAGCATACCTACTGGTGGTCCGGGGCCTGGGCGGAGGGTGGGGATGATGGCCGCCACCGACTGAGGTGCTAGCTCTGCTGCCAGTGACTGGGTCTCCTACCCTGCTGGTGGGAGCTGGCTCCTCTGCCAGGCCTGCCTGCCCTGTGGCAGAGCCGGCTCCCACTGACAGCAAAGGAGACCCAGCCACTGGTAGCAGAGCCAGCTCCTCTGCCAGGTAACTGGGTCCTCTCTTCCTTTCTTCTTTTCTTCTAATCTTCTTTCTTCTTTTCTTCTTGGTCCCATACCGGTCCCAGAACTCTGAAGAACGCTTCCTTCTTTACTGCACATGCCCAAAAGGCCACCAAGGCCATTCTGCGCATGTGCAGCCCTCTTCCAACATGGCACTGGCAGCGTCAGTACCATTTTGGAAGAGGGTAGTCATTCTGCGCATGCATCCAGATGCATGGACGCATGTGCAGAATGACTATCCTCTTCCAAAATGGCACCGACGCTGCTGGCGCCATGTTGGAAGAGGGAGACACATGCACAGAATGGCCTCGGTGGCCATTTTGCGCATATGCAGTAAAGAAGAAGGAAGCATTTTTTAGAGTTCTGGGACCGGCATGGGACCTAGAAGAAAAGAAGAAAGAAGATTAGAAGGAAAGAAGAAAGGCAGAGAAGACCCAGTTACCTGGCAGAGGAGCTGGCTTCACTGCCAGTGGCTGGGTCTCCTCCACTGTCGGCAGGATTTTAGCAATATTAGCAAATCCTGCACTGTGGCAGGATTTGGAAACAACCTGGATCTGAGGTATGAAGGAGAGGGAGGAGTCAAAAATGAATCCCAGGCTACACTGAGGGACAGGCTGGATGGTGACACCCTCAATGGAAACTGAGAGGTAAGTAGGAGAGGAAAGTTTTGGGGTGGAAGATGTGAAGTTCAGTCTTGGCCATATTAAGCTTGAGTTCAAATATAAATCAAGAAGCAAGGTGATGTAAATGTGGAACTATTGGCCATTATACAAATCTGTAGTAACTATTGACAGATTCTGCCAGCCGTATACTCAACTACTGCGAACCCATTTCCTTTCATATGCGTATTCCCTTCACCGGATATACTGTTTCCTATTATACCCCCTACCCATATGATTGCTGGACGGTCAAAACAAAGGACTTGGTATTCATCTGGCCTTATTAAACCACTATGTACATTTGTAGTAATTACCTAATGTGTGCTGTTATTTTTTAATGTGTGCATTTTTGATAGAAGAGACACTACACGTGTGGCCAAGGTTTATGACTGTACTGAAAAACACTCAAGGTTTGTATTGTCCATAGTATTTTACTCTTGATTTCATTTTACACTTTGATTTGTGCAAGATATTTCACAGAGATACTTTTTTCTTCCATGGCACTGTTCACATTAGAAAATTCAATTGGTTCATTTGAACCTTTTAAACTTAATTAAAAAAAATAAATCCCAACTATATGCAAGCTCTTTCTTTTCATGTGACTGTGCTATTTACAGCGTCCTCAGCTCTGCACTGTGTGTAAGTGAAGCCCCCAAAGAAATCTTGTGGTGAAATGCAAAAAGTTAGTCTGTGACATTTTCTTGTCAGAGTGAAATAGCATCTTGTCAGCTTGGAAACTTGGGTATTCAACAAGGGCTTTTTGGCTGTGCTGCAGTTTTGCAAGTTGTTAAAACTGTTACAAATCCCATGTTTTTTTATTAACACATACACATTTTATAGCATTAGCTAGCGTTTCCTTTTCATAATTATGCCTTTTTAAATGTATCCTCTTAGTTTATTTGCATATGAAACAATTGAATTTTCATTTCATTTCCTTCAGTGCAATTTGTTTTCCTATATTCTTCTAATAAAGGATTTTCCCCCTTCTCTCATGCCTTTCTTTTCCCCCTGAGGAAGATCCACTTAATAAGGTAGCTGGCAATCTTTTAGGTTGATATGATGAAGGCACTTAAAATATTTATGAGTCCTGACACCAATAATCCCATTCTATGATCATGGCTGACATCTGATCATTTTGGTTGCAGTGGGGTTGTCAAATTTCATTAGAACACAGATTAGACTTGTAACACTGCCAACCATAGCAAAGGAGAGCATACCATAGAATATTCTTATTCCTGGACATTATCAACACCCAAGTGAAGAAGATTGCACAGTAATTTGTTCTTTAATTAGAGCTGTGTGCACATTGTAATACTCATGCATGCACTGATCTTGGTAAGGCTCCAAAGAAAAGCTCTAACACTACAGTGCTTACCTGACACAATGCTTCCTGAATCCTCTCCAAGCAATGGGATCTCCCACTATGCATAGAAATGAATATTAATTTCATTGTAGTATGTCTAAAACTGGGCTGACCTTGGTCTATATCTTGTTCCATTCAGGTTCTTTTACTATCTATGGGAGATACACATCAGAGATAAAGCCCTAGAAAGAGGAAATCATGTACGTGCGTATGGGAGAAGTTGGCTCACCTTTAATGGCTCTGGAATATTGTCCATAGAACAGACTAGAAGATGTCGTGATTTCTTACGTTTGCCACTGCTGTTTTTCCTCATAAGTACTTTGGTACTCTACTTCCTGTAAATTCAGAAACAGGAGCCCTTACATGGAAATTGCACTTCTTCCAATGAAAAGAAATTCCCATTAGATTCTATCTCTGAAATGGGGTACAGTTTCTTTATATGCTGAAGGGAACAAACAAACAAATATTTGCTGGTACACTTTAGGCTAAGGCATATTGGACAGCACCAAACTGTCCCCATTCAGAAACCTTCCAATAAGGCATTAAAATGTATGTGCATGTTAATGTTCACCTGAGCTCTTCAAAATGTTTCAAAATGGGTCAGGAAGTAACTCAACACTGGGTGTTGTGACACGCCACAATAGCTAGACTTTAATGGGTAACTTGTGTTTTCTGAATGGATTGTCCACTCAATAAAAAACAAAAAAACCCAGAAACATTCTGTTGCAAAACAAATGAGAAGAACAGAACTCTGAAAACAGATGACTGTCCAGTGTTCAAGAATGCAGCAATGCTGTGGTTCATTATCTGCAGTCTACTACAGACGTAGGAGGACACTGAAATATCCAGCTCACCTATGTGGTTATGTACAGCCCCAAAATGCCCATCCAGTGACTGTCCATAATATTAGTGGTGAATGTTTGGTGTGCAAATAACTAAGCTGACATGATCATAAGATGTAATATGAATGATACATGAGGCCTGACAACAGGTTTGCTCTGGTATAACTTCATTGTTGGATCCAAATAGATCAGCAGTGACAAACGCATAAAAGTCTGTGGGTTTTGTGGCCAGATTTTTGTAGAACTAAACTGCAATCAGTGCAAAGATATGGGAATAGAGAAGCTGGGCACCAGGGGTAGTTAAGCGATGCCTTTCTCTGAATCACTGCCATTACCTTCACTGGATTATGTGAATTATTTTTTTCTGTGGTAGTCTGCCTATCTTCTACTGTATGATCCGTTTAGAATTCTACAAAGCTAGAGCTTGAAAATTCTTTCAATACACTATAAAATTAAGTTTTCCTGTAATGAATACATAAATGTTAATAAATGTAATTTTTACAGCAATTAATTGTGGGATTATGTTTTGCATGCATATCTGGATTAAGATGTAGTCATTCATCATTTCTATATGGAATATCTTTGAGCCTTGTGTTCTTGGGAAAGGAAGAGAACCAAACTCTAAACCAAAGTTTCTGGGTTGGCTCCATGGAGAAACTGGAGCCATTCTCAAATCATCTTCCCCCTGCTGCCAACTCCTTCTCGTTGCATTAAAATCCCTCAAGGAAGGTTTCTTTTTCATTGGTAGAGAGAATGAAGGAGTGGCTGGAGCTGGTAGACATTGGTCCATTCCAGCTTGATCCCTTTGCTCCTAGCTTGCCTGATTCTATGTTCTGGTCCCACACCTGGTTCCTTACTTTTGGCATCTGCCTTAGGCTTCTGTTCCTTGCCCCACCTTGCCCATGACCCCTGCCTTGGATTAATTCTCCCAGCTCTTTGACCTGATGCAACCATTTACCTCAATCTCCAGGTCAGCTCTTGCTTTGAGCCTTCTCTCAGTTTCCCTTAACTTCTGACCTGAACTGGTTGCTCATGCTCACTCCGCCTTGCTCACTCCCCCTGAAAGCCTGGTTGTTGTGTGGGTGGGCTTAAGTCTTAGCACACTATGGGTATTTTCAGACGTTACGGGGCCGCTTGGCCCCGTACTGAAAACAACCCTTTCATTCCCCACCGGGGTCACCCTGTCACGCCATACGAGACACGGTGACCACAGGTGGGTATTCACCGTGGTTCACCGTGATCTCATAATGTCTGAAAATACCCTATCTTACCCCAAAGTCAGACCTGAGAGTAGTCTGTTAGCATGGTCACTGTAAACTGACTTTTTCCTTTGTGCTCCTGCCATGCTCCGGGCGGTGGCAGCGGCGGTCCGGTGGCTTCAGCGCTGGCTGTGGGGCTGCCGGCTTCAGCATGCTACTAGGCCTTCCAGGGAAACCCAGAAGTTCACCGGAAGGCCTAGTAGCGTGCTGAAGCCAGCAGTCCCACAGCCAGAGCTGAAGCCACTGGACCGCCGCCGCCACCCGGAGCTCAAGGTAGGCAATGGCGATCCCTGGGTGGGGAGGTAGGGTGATCCCTGGGGTGCAGGGGTGTTAAACCACCCCCACCCCAGGGATCAGTACAATACCGGTACATTTACCTGCTGCTGGTGCTGGCTGGCTCTGGGTCGCACTCGCCGGCGGTGGCCCAGAGCCTGCAGGACTTAGGGGAATTTTTTTTTTTTTGTTTAACTTTAAATCCAGGCTGGGCAGGGTGGGGGGGGGGTGTCCCCCCTTCCACCCGCGCAGCCTGGACTCGGGGAGGGAAAGTGTTTGGCTTTTTTTGTGTGTTTTTTTTACATTGCGGCCATTCATTTGAATGGCTGCAATGTAAAAAAATCCGGTAGGGGAATCTGGTAAATTACACCGGATTACCGGGTTTAATCCGATACTGCCAGTACACCAAATACCGGGCAGTATCGGATACTGGTAGATCCGGTAGTCCCACCCCTAGTTTACACATCCAGGATGGCTAATTATCATTACGATCACATCCTGCAGCACTGTGACAGAGGACATCAGAGAATCTCTATGGGCTCTTTCCTAAACAGTTTCTTCCAACTTCCCCCAACAACTGGGGGAAAGAGGTTGGGGTGGTCACAGCACAGAATGAGACTATTTGGTTGACATTTCCGCTGGCCAATTGGCATCACAAACAGATCTTATACCACAGTGACATGTAAGAAAATCCCTGGCATAGACTCACTCTCTGCATATGCTGTGTAGGCTTATAAAATTGGTAAACTATCATATCTTTCTGATATTTTACAGAGATGATCCTGAAGGTGTGAGATACAGCCCTGTCAAATATCATGCACAGTGGTTGGACGACAAGGACGTTACAGTCAGACATATTTATAAGTGAATTACTTATACCACCAGGACCGTTTATCCAATCCTTCTGAAAGTTGGCATAGATTGTAAACATGAGGATGGGTATAAACCTGCCAAGTTTACTTTACATTAGATGGGAGACAAAGAAGTTACAGCCACAAATGTATATGCAGAGTTTTGCAAAATAATACAAATCAACTGCTTATAAAATTGAATTCAGTCATCCAATCTTTCTGAGGTTTGGTAAACGTAATGCCTTCCATTGGAGGTACAATTCTTCCACGTTTCATCCAAGTATAAAGAAAAAGAAAAATGTTACAGCTGAAAATGTGTTTTCCATTTAAACCAATGGAAATAAAAAACAAAAGCAAAAACAAAATTGATATTTATGAAAACAAAAATGAAAGATTTAGATAACGAAAATGAAAAATGGAAACAAAACAACATAGGTCTCTGGTGTACACCTCTACTTTACAATATAAATAGTACATAATTTAAAATTAAATAAGTCTGTATAAAAGAATTTAAAAGGGTACAGTAATGAGGAAGGAAAAACACATTAAGAGGAACCAGCAGTGGATCCACTGAGATGGACATCTGAAGGGAGCAAGTTCCACACTGATGGTCCTGCCACAGCAAAAGCATGAACACCTGCCGACTTAAGGTTCAATGATGGGGTCCCCAAACCGCGGGTGGTTTCTGAGCACAGATAACCATCAGTGTGAGGCCCAAGGATTGGGTCTTGAATGCAGTCAGAGCCTGTGCCTTTCAGGGTCTTGAAAACTAACAGTTCAATCTTAAATTCAATCTGTTGTTCAACAGGCAGCCAATGCAGAGAACTCAGGGTGGGCGTAATATGATCACAATCACTAAGTAATTATGGTAATTCAGAAGAAGCTTAGGCAAGACTTGGAGGGGGGGGTCTGTAGGGCCCAGGCCACAGTGGGGCAGGGACCTGAGGGCAGGTGGGTGGCCTTGCTCCCTCTCCCCCATGTTCCCCGGTGGCTCCAGGAAGCTGGGGGTCAGGGAAGTGGTCCCCAGTGGGGCTGTCACTCAAAGGCTCTGGGTGCAGTCTCCTTGGAGAGGCAATTGCAGAAGCCCTTCTCTTCTGCTATCTGGGACCAGTAAGCAGTGGTGGCCATTTAAACCTCCCCCAGCCTCCTGGGGGAAAAGGAGAATGGAGAGAAGGGCTGCTCTGGTCACCTCTCCAGGGAAGCTGCAGCCACAGGTATTATCAATTATCAATTATTAATTATTATTAGCATTTATATAGCGCCAGCGATGTAGCTGGCGCTTTACAAAGAATAAGATAGACATGGTCCCTGCCCGAGAGCTTAAAATCAAAAGACAGGGGGAGGGGAGACAGAGAAGGGGGAACAGAGGGAGAGACAAGGGATGTGACATTCATGAGGATGCGGGAACTCAAATACACGTTCTTGGCTTGGTTGCAGAAAGTTGGGAGTTTACAGATTGGGGGATAATCCTTAGTGGGGATGATTAGCAGGAGTTAGGAAGGGCGAAGCAGAAGAGGTGGGTTTTGAGGAGGGATTTGAAGGTGTGGAGGGTGGGGGCAAGGCGGACGAGGGCAGGGAGGGAGTTCCAGGCATGCGGGGCAGTGAGGATGAAGGGACGAAGGCAGTTGGGGGAGCAGGGGAGGCGTGGGAGGGTGAGGGAGGGGATGGAGAAGGAGCAGAGGGCTTGAGCAGGGGTTCGGAGGGAGATCAGGGCAGAAAGGTAGGGGGAGTGAGGTTGTGAAGGTCTTTGTAGGTGAAGATGAGGAGCTTGTGCAGAATACGCTCAGCAAGGGGGAGTCAGTGGAGAGAGAAGAGGAGAGGCTGCACATGGTCAAAGTGACGGGCTAGGTGGATGATCCTGGAAGCAGAGTTTTGAACAGAGATAAGGGAAGAAAGGTGAGAGCGGGGAAGGCCAGCGAGGAGGAGGCTACAATAGTTGAGGCGTGAGATGACTAGGACAAGGATGAGAGTTTTGGCAGAGGAGATGGACAGAGAAGGGCGGATCTTGGCAATGTTGTGGAGGGAGAAGCGGCAGAATTTGGCAAAAGAGTCAATGAAGGGTTTGAAGGTGAGGTGCGAGTCGAAGATGAAGTCCAAGCTACGGGCTTGGGGGACAGGGAGAATGGAGACCCCTTCAATGGCAATTGACAAGGAAGAGGGAGAGGAAGAATTGGGAGGGAAGATAAGGAGTTCAGTTTTCGCCATGTTCAGTTTGAGTTGGCGTTGAGACATCCAGGCGGAGATATCGGAGAGACAGTTGGTGAGACGAGCTTGAACAGAGGGGGAGAGGGATGGAGTGGAGAGATAGAGTTGAGTGTCATCAGCGTATAGGTGGTATTGGAAAACGTGGGAGGCAATGAGTTTGCCTAGGCGTTGGGTGTAAATAGAGAAGATGAGAGGACCAAGGACAGAGCCTTGGGGAACCCCGACCGAGAGGGGTAGGAAGGAGGACAGGGAGGAGTTAGGAAGAGATACATTGAAGGAGTGGTCAGAAAGATAAGAGGAGAACCAGTCGAGGACAGAGTCCTGGAATCCAAAGGAGTGGAGTGATTCAAGTAGGAGCGAATGGTCAACAGTGTCGAAGGCAGCAGAGAGATCAAGGAGGACAAGAATAGAGTAAAGGCGGTTGGATTTAGCCACAAGAAGATCATTGGTGATCTTAGCAAGAGCGGTTTTAGTGGAGTGAAGGGGGAGGAAGCCAGATTGGAGGGGGTCAAGGGAGGAGTTGGCGGAGAGGAGGTCAAGGCAACGGGAGTAGACAACCTGTTCAAGTAGTTTGGAAACAAAAGGGAGGAGCGAGACAAGACGGTAATTAGAGGGTTCAGAGGGATCCAGAGTGGATTTTTTGAGGATGGGGGAGACAGCAGCATGTTTAAAGGCAGAGGGGAAGAAGCCGGTAGAGAGGGAGAGGTTGATGATGTGCAGGAGGGGAGGGGCGACGGTGGAGGCAATGGAGGTGGGAAGGAAATGTGTCCAGGGGGCAAGTGGAGAGGTTGGAGGAGGAGAGCAGGGAGAAGATTTTCTCAAGGGAGGTGGGAGCCTTCCCAGGGACCACTTCCCTGCTGCCCAGCCACCTGGATCCAGCAGGGAGCATAGAGACTGCAAATGGCTGGTGCTGATTCACAGTACTCATGCATCCTGGGGTGGGTTCCTCTGGGGTGCGGAAGGGTCCCTGAAACTTTGGAACTCAGAAAATCAAAGTACAACTGCCCCCGCTGGCCAGGAAGCGAATAAGCCAATGGAGGCCAGGGAAGGGAGGGTGGGGGTCTAGCGGGGGGTCAGGGGTGGGGTGCTTATTGGAAGCAGGGGGTCCTAGCAAAGGGGTGGGGTCACATACCTTCCAGAGGGGTCCTGCACCAATGTGTGGCCTCTTACCGGCTGGTAAGTTGGAAAAAAATTTAAAACCCACCACTGAGTATACTTGGAAGGACCGAAATGGCCCTTTCTGAGCATGGTCGGTTCTTTTCAAAGATGGCACTGGCAGTATCAGCAGGTCAGTAACAGTAATTATTAGGTGCATACATTAGTCTTGTATACAAATCGAGGAGAGTGTATAATTAATATAAGCACTGAAAATCTATGTAAAACATTTACTGAAATAGCTAAGTGAAATCCTATTTCCTTTTTGTTATTTTCTTCCTTGAAATCTCACTGAAGAAGGAATGTCTTCAGATGAATGGCTTGTTTTGAAAGCTGACATTAAAGAAGTGAAACCAAGTGCCTAGTGCCAAAAAAACCCAGTTCTGAGTGAATACAACATATGGCATGTATGAATTATTCTGACTGATGTCACTATGGAAGCCATTGGAATCTACAGCTGTAGGATGCCCAGCATCAATGTGACAAAATTGCAGGGCAAAGCTTAATTGCTTAAGTGCTTTTGGAAACAATGAGGGGACTGTATGTTTTTAGCCTAGATTACAGATGTATTTAAATCACTTAATTAGACAGGCTTTTATAAAAAAAAGCAGGTTGGCAGTTCCTGAAAAGTCAACAAATCGAGTGAACCAAGTGAGTTAAAAATTGCTTTGCAGTAAAAATGTCAGGGGAAGTTCCTGTTTGAAGATACACACATAGACACTATTATATAAACATATACAATTGTATAAACATATACAATAATAGAGATTAATACTCTGTTATGTTCCCAACTGTGTAGAGCCCACATTGTGCAGAATGCATAGTATGACTGGGTATAATTTCAAGGGGGATGACTGTGAACGGGGTAAAAAGTAAGTGTAATTTCCAACCACACGTTAAATCTACTATTCTCAAAAAATCTACTCTGAAGTAGTCCCATTGACTTCATTGGGTCTATTCCAGAGTGAGTGATTTCAGGTTCACATCTTAGATTTCTAGTAGCTACCACAACTAAGGACTACCTTGTACCAGTTAGGCCCAACTTGTCGTCAGAACAGAGTATATTTTTCTGTTCTGTTCTCTAACTGCCAAGTATACTTGCAGCAGCACTGTACACTACTCTGCTTTCATGTTGGAAATGCACATTCCCAGGCCTCATGTTTGAAAACAATAGCTCAAAAAGGTGAACTAAGGGTGAAAACAGACATGATGCTAACTCCTCTTTAACACCATTTTAACATGTCTTATGCATGTTGCAGGGCTTTATTGGTGCCTTAATGCAGCCCTGCAACATGCATAAGACACATTAAAGCAGTGTTAAAGTGGAGTTAGCGTCCTGTCTGTTTTCACCTCAAGTGTAAGCCAATGTATTTTGGTTTTGGACCTTGAAACACCAGCTCTGAGCTGCCCATCATCTCAGTCCCACAAACTTTCCTCTTCCTTTTTGGTGGATGGCACAACATGGGATCCCTCAATTTTCAACAAAAATCATGGCACAATTGTAAGATTGAAAAAAAAATCAGAAACTTATGTTCTGATTTTTTCCTCTCTTTTCTTATAATTCAAATATTATAGACAGGAGTCTAGGGTACGGATATCAGTTTCTTCTTATTTATTTATCTACTTGGCAAAATAGTACAGTGCATGAAACTTTCCCCCAAGGATAGAAATGTAGTTTGTTTCAATTAAAATAGCTTACAAGGGAAGGAACACACATACATCTTCCTTTTTTCATTTAGCCTTAACTAGGAGGACTGTCCAGCTTTCAGTAGAAGTGTGTGATATATAAGCTAAAAAAATTCTCATCAGATTATAATTTGTGATATATAGGTCCAGAGAGCTTATTTAAAAGGCTGGTTTTGGACATTGTTATCACATGCAGCAAATATTGCACGCACAGAGGAGAAACCTCTGTTGTACACAAAACATCATCTAACTAAACTAGTGTAACAGAAATGTACTATGAAGCAGGATATAAGCTTTTCACCACAGCTCATGAAAACAGAGGTCACTGACAGCAGCAGAACAGGTTACTTTCATGTACCACAGAGGAGCGAGCAGGATTCTTGGCACCCATGCAGTGATTCCACTTCATCCGCTGGCAAAGAGCATGGCTCTGTGGACACCTTTTGTGCGTAATCATGCAGGGAAAGGTTGGGGACAGGTGCAGGGATGGCGAAGTGTAGGGCTGATGGTTCTGCGATTATGCATATTCAATGGCTTTTCTCTACTAGGGATGGGCGAACAGACCACGGTTCGTGTTTGGCCGTTTGTGTTCGGCCGTTCACCAAGTTCGTGTTCGGCCGTTCGTGTTCGGCCGTTCGTGATCACCCGTTTGTGTTCGGCCGTTCGGCCGGTCGCGGAGTTCGCGTTCGGCCGTTCGTGTTCGGCCGTTCGTGTTCGGCCGTTCGATGAGTTCGTGTTCGGCCGTTCGGTCATTGAAATCGCGAGAGAGCCTGAAATCGAAAGCGGAAGCACCGAAAAACGGAAATTCGTGTGCGTGCGGAGCTGTGTGGCGAGTGAGTGTGTGTTTGACTCAGTTGGTGTGTTTTTGGCTGTGTTTGACTGTGTGTGACTTTGTTGGATTGGCTGGCTGTGTGTTTTGGTTCGGTTTGTGTGTTGGGTGAGAGAGAGATATCCTTGTTTTTTAAAAAAAAAGATAAAATGAAGAAGGCTGTGGTGAGGATCCCCCGGCTGGGGGCCAACTTGCCAGTGCTGCCACAGCCACTGCCACTCGAGGAGGAGGAGGTGGCCGAGGC
>QEPC01000691.1:909190-920492 GCA_003113815.1 Sphenodon punctatus
GGGCAGCCCAATCCCACCAGGAGATGGGCCGCCGCGTTCTGCACCCGCTGCAGTCTCTGTACCGTCACCAAAAGGTCGCCCCACATAGAGCACATTACAGTAGTCAAGCCTAGAGGTAATGAAGGCGTGGATGATGGTGACCAGGTCAGAATCTGAAACATATGGCTGAAGCTGACGCACCAGATATAATTGGCGGAAGGCACTTCTTGCCACGGCCTCCACCTGAGCATCCAAGCAGAGTTGAGTCAAGGAGCACCCCCATACTCTGTACCTGGGGAACCAGCGGAGGGCAGACCCCATCAATGATGGGGACTGTCACCCCCGCTGCCTTATCCACCAATATCATCTCTGTCTTGTCGGGATTCAGCTTTAGTCGGTTTGCCATCCCCCACAGTCCCCCACAGCTTCAAGGCACCCGTTAAGCATTGAGACTGCCGGGCCTGGGTCTGATGAAAAAGAGAGGTAGAGCTGGGTGTCATCAGCATACTGATGACACCGGACACCAAACCTCCTGTTCACCTCGCCAAGCGGCTGCATATACATGTTGAACAGGAGAGGAGACAAAACAGAACCCTGTGGGACTCCACACAAGAGGTCTCAGTGTGATGAAAAATAATCCCCAAGTACCACTCGCTGAGTTCTTCTGGCCAGGAAGAAGTGGAACCAGTCAAGAACCATACCGCCCACCCCTGCACAGTCCCACAGGCATGTCACCCACATATCATGATCAATGGTATCAAATGCCTCTAACAGATCTAATAGAATCAACAGGGTCTAATTCTCAGCGCAGATCGTCAACCAACACCACAAGCACAGTCTCGGTGACTTATCCTGGGCAAAACCCCGACTGTGAGGGATCAAGAAAACCAACACAGTCCAGATGCTCCTGCAACTGCCAGGCCACCACCTGCTCAATAAACTTCCCTAAAAAGGAAAGGTTAGAGACCGGCTGATAACTGGCAAGGGAATCAACATCAAGAGATGGTTTCTTGAGCAGGGGTTGCACTACCACCTCTTTAAGGCAGCCTGGCACCCTGCCCTCCCTAAGGGAGGCATTGATCACCCCTGCCGGAAACGGCCCCATCATCTCCTGGCAGGTCTTAACCAGCCAGGACGGGCATGGGTCCAGTTCACAACAGGTGGCCCTGACAGCCCCAAGAACATCCACTGCATCAGCAGGGGTCACCAACTAGGAATGGGCGAACAGAATGCAGTTCAGATGTTCAGATGTTCGGTCGTTCGGTTCGAAACCCGAGTTAGGGTTCGATGGTTCGGTTCAGCCGAGTTCGGGTTGGCTGAACTTGGCCAAACAGTCAAAAATAGCACTATCGAAACCGAAACGAAAATGAAACTTAGACTTAGCCAAAACTGAAACTTTGGGTTTTTTCCCCCTAAAAAGATGTTTTTCCTGCCCCTGAACTCATCCGAATTCATCCTAACACAACCGAGCTGTTCGGTCATTCGAGAGTTCGGTTCGGACGTTTGGTTTGGACATCCGAACAGACTGAGTTCAGTCCAAACTCCAAACATCCAAACCACATTCGCCCATCCCTATCACCAATTGAAACTGATTCCACATACAAGGCCTCCATAACCTCCAATTGCCCTCCTGCAGAGAACGCAGCATCAAAACCATGGTGAATCTGAGCAATTTTATCTGCAAAATAATCCACAAACAAGTCACACCGGGCACTAGATGACTCCACTCCAAGGTGGAGGGAGGCCGGACTGACCAGCCCCCGCACCACCTGGAACAGCTCTGCTGGACAGGATTTAGCGGACGCTATAAGGGCAGCAAAGAACTCTTTCTTTGCTGTCTACGTAGCAACGGCATAGACTCATAAACTCGCTCTGCCCTGCAACCTTTTGGTTTCAGCACATGAACCACGCCACTGTCGCTCCAACCGCCTTCCCTCCTGATTCAGTACCTGCACCCCCTCCGAAAACCAGGAGGCCTGCAGTGCTGCTGCCTGGGAAGCGGACGCCTCAGAGGTATCCAATCAATGGCCTCCATCAGCAAGACACTCCACAGCTTGACAAGGCCATTGATGGGACAGCTGTCCAGATCAGAGGGTATATCCCCCAAATCCTCCTGGAACCACTCCGGTTCCATCAGTCTATGGGGGCGGACCATTTGAATAGGTACCACGCCCCTCCAGGTGCAAATGTGCACCAGGAGAGGGGCCTGCAAGAGGTAATGGTCCATCCATGACAAGGGCACAGATGATATCTCCCCCACCAACAGGCCCCCTGCCTCAAGGTTAGTGCAAAACACAAGGTCTAACACCTCCTGGTTTGTCGGGCCGCTGACCCTCTGGAACAGGTCCGTGGTTGCCATGGCGGCCATGAACTCACGCTCATTTTAAATGAAATGCTACCATGCATGACCACCCAGGATCCACTCATCCAACTACCCATCTGAAGGTGGAGTGGGGGACGCGCTCCCATGAACAACTCAGCACCCACTCACTGCTGCTTACGGGGCACTGCTGAAAAAACTGGAGTGCACCATGCAGTGCCCACACATCTCCTGCCCGTATGAACTGGGTCAGCCAACCACGCCAGCAGACAGGTCCCCCACTCAAAGGCACTGTGATTGTGGGGACATTGCCTTTGTAAGTCATAGGAACTAGCTGTGAGCACTGGGTAGCCCAATTCCCCTGCAGGACATGTCAATTTCAAAGGCCAGCCCAGCGTGCTTCCCCCTCCCCCATGGTCTGAGTGTGACCAGGGGAAGGGCGAAGCGGCTGCTGCACTAGCCACACTAAGAGCCACCCATTAGAATCCCGTGCCACTCAGCGGCCATGAACACACACACACACCACACACACACATGCATACCACTTGCTCACTTAAAAAACACCCCCTGTGTTAATCACACAGGGCCCCATGTGCCCTCCCCAGTCCCTATACATAAGGTTGATTAATAAATATGAAATAACATGAGTGTGAGAAGCTCAGAGCTTCATGTGCAGGGAGTCCCATCCTAAGCAGACTCTACAACAATTCAGGAGGGAACTACTGACACATGGGTCCATGAGTAAACTAGAAAAAAAAGTATGTGTAACATACATGCTTGCAGGGCCTGTAGTTTAAATAACATCAAAAATTAATTACAGTCACATTCTCCTTTTTCTAATGGGTGAGTCAGTGTAGGTGCATTGAGCATTCCTATGTTAGGAAGGAACCCACACCACTGTTTTGCATGGGGCCCCCAGCTTTCCTGGAATCCTGCACAGAGCTGAAGTTAATCCACAAATCAGAATTTTGTGGTTTTGGGCCATCTCCATTAAAAAGTTTTGGTTAATTGAAATCATTGGGTGCATATGTTCAGAAGTTGGTCCTCAGTGTCATAAATAGGAGATGTTTTAGTCCTTAAATCAATATTTTAAAAGACGTTACCATGATTTAAACTATTGTGGAGCAGAGGGTCAAATACCACATAATCCATCTAGCCATCATTTTCAGTTTTGATACCATAGAGTAACTCTTAGTCAGTACTGATGTCATAAGCATAACAAGTGATAGACATTGAAGTATCAAGCATGGTGAAGAATGTAAAGATTCACTTGACACGTACAAATCTTTCTTCCTGATGAAGGGGATTGGGAGCATATACCAAGTAAACATGACTTTAAAGTAAGATAATAATATCAGTATAATCAAGGACTGGGAAACCACTTGCCAAACAGGGAGCAGTACTGTAACTAAAGCTAGTAAACGAATGCTGTTAACTGCCTGAAAACTGATGCTAAAGATCTCTCTGAAAAGAGTTCCTCTTCTACAGACTGTGTTTTAGGACACATTAAGCTACCACCTAAAGATGAGACTGAAAGTAGTGGTACAATACAGGAGATAAGGTGCTAGGATGAATAAAGATTAGGGAAAAGCACCCTGAATATCAGATAAGCACTGGCTATCATGTTTGTCACAAGTTTTGTCCTCTTGCATAAGAAAAAGGGAGCTTAAGTTTCAAGGGCAAATTACATTCGCTCTCTTTTCTTTTTCCCCATTCTGAATGACACAGCAGTCAGTTCAGTACCTGTTGCTCTAGTGTACAGTATTCAATGCACTGGAAAAACTTGGCTAACGGTTGACAATAAAGCAACTAACTTTTTCTCATCACAATGGCACAGCTGGTACAATCCAGCCCACTGCTAGGGAAAGACTTTGGCGTGAGTAATTCATGTATTATTTATACATTCACATTTATCCCCCGCCCTTCCCATTAAGGCTCAGGGCGGCTGAGCAACTTCAATGCAAGTTCAAAGGAGATGTTGAAAAGCACCATTAGAAGAGTAGACTGTTATGCTGGCGATTTAATAATAGGGAGCTAAAATACTTATAAATCTTACACATAGCCCAGGCGCAGTGCACAGTGCAGGATGCCAGGGGCAGTGCCCCCACTCCCAGACTGCCGACACCCGATTACTTAGAGCAGTAGCAGCTTTACTTTAAAGTGACCTGAGCCGTGTCTACAGCTGCAGTGCCCCGCTGGCCGTGCTTCCTGAAAGCACCACACTTCAGGGTTGTTAGCACATGCTGCAGCGCATACGCGCCACAGACGCTGGATTTTTTGTGGCTGGCTCCCTCCCCGCTCCCTGTTAGAGCCCAGAGGAGCAGCAGCCAGGACCAGGGTCTGGGTGGAGCCTCAGAGCAGAGAATCAGAGCACTAGGGCCAGTTGTGTGTGCTGGAGGAGGTCGAGCCTGTGAAGAAAAAGGAAGGAATCCTTTAGGGGACAACCTCCCAAAGTTTGCGGTATGGGCGGCTGCATTTGCCAACCATACTGCAGACATTGGAGAGAGTAGTTTAGTTTTCTGCACAGTGGAGGGGGCAGAGTTGCCTGGGTCCCTATGGGGCGAAGAAACCAAGCCATTAAAGGATGCCTGGGGGCAGCTGAAGTGGATGCCTGGGGGCAGCTGAAGTAGATGCCCTCAGGTCGGCAGGCAGGACAGCTGCTGCAGTTAGTGCAGCACCCTGCAGGGAGACACGCAGGGCAGGAGATCTTCTCTTCTGGACAGTTTGGTCTGTCTCCAGACTCTGGAGATCATGAGGTGCAGAGGTAGGGGTGCCATCATGCAGCAGCTGCAGGCAGTGGCCATGGGCCAGCCAGTATGTTTGGGGGGGAGGCTCTTGCCCCTTGGGCTCCCCTCCTCTTTAACATAAAGATATTTGTGTTTTATTTATTTTTTTCTTCCCCAGGGAGGTTGGGGAAAACCTCCCATGCCAAGGGATGTTGGTGGGGGTCAGGGGGCCCAGGTTGGTGGTGGGGGGTGTACTGGCAGAATGTGGGCCCAGGCCCCTGGTAGAATTAGAATAGGATCTGGTGGTGCCTGGGTAGAATGGGGGTCTGTAGATGGGGTGGGTAGAGTTAAAACATTTTGTTTTTTCACTCTAGCATTGTTAAAATTATATTATTTCTGATGAAAGCCTTATGAAAGGCAGTAAGTTAGTACAGTCTGCAGAAGTCATGGTGGGGAATCAAGATCTAATATTTAACACTGTTTCTCTTTGGACTGTTCAACAGTTTGTAGAAGTAAGTTGGCATGCAACTTGTATTACTGGAATTTAACAACCGTTCCTCACAGTACAGGGGTGTTTAAAGGTTTCCACAAAAGATTTCAGTTCGTCTTAAATAATTACCTCATAATGCAAGGCCCTGGCTCTCTTCCCATTACAGAGCATAGCGGGGGCTATATAAAAAGAAGCACAGTGCTCCAAAGGGTGGAGACGATACTGGTTGTTTTCCAAAAGTGGATTTTTTTCTCTGACCCAAGATATTTGCTAATGAAACTTCATCCTCTAGTCCAAGCATAAGAAAAGATCTAAAACACCACATGCCAGATTGTGAGTCTGATCCTGTGTGTGGGCAAGGAAGTAAGTATTCTTCTAAGGACTTCACAGAGCATGAGCATGTTAAACTAAGTAAAATTACACAGGCCTGTATTTGCTCCCGAAAGCAGGTGGGTGGGAACTGGAAGGAGCTTTGTGGCTTGGGCCTACAGTGGCCAGTGGTTCTCTCATTGACCATTAACACTGTTGTCTCCAAATGTTAAGATGGTTTGTTCTGCTTACTCTGTGTTTGCATGATGCACTGCTGCTTCCCCGTTCCTCTTCTAAGCATGTGTAAAAGGCTTTTTGTAGGCCCACTGGCCAGGGCTACTCTTGTTTAAAATGGTCCCTTTGCCAATTTCCACCCTAATTGTTTGCTTTCTGTTTTTTGGGTGTGGGGTTCTGGGGGCTTGGATGCAATAGTTTCTTTGCTTGAATTTTCCCTGCATTTTAAATTGGTCCCTTTGCAGTTTGGCTGGTGAGGCAAAGGAGCTGGGAGAATGAGAGCTTGCTCCTTGAGTTCTTGGCTAGTTTGTGATGCGTGGGTGTCTTTGGTTGTGGTTTAGGTTGTGTTTGAGGGAGGGTATGTTTGGTTACAATTTAATAAACCCTTGCTTTGAGTTCAAGATCTTTATTCAGTGTGGGTTTTTTATTGATTGCATATTGAGTGGGGCTTCACAGGTCCCCATGGTACATGGAGGACCTGCGACTGCTGAAGCAGTTGGGGAGGCAGTTAGAGTGACAGTGGTGCCACACTCATAGTGAAGAGATGATAGATTGCAGCATAGAGCCAGTTTGAAAGCTTATGCCATGGCTGTGAGAGCAGCAAAGAAGAGGTTCTTTGCTGCCCTCATAGCATCACAAAGTCTCATCTAGCTGAGCTTTTCCAGGTGGTGATGGGGTTGGACAGTCCAGCCTCTCTCCACCTGGAGCTAGAGACTTCCAGTGCCACTGTGACCTATTTATTGATTACTTTGTGAATAAAAATTGCTCGCATTCATCACAACTTTGATAACATGTTTATTGTAGTTAGAGAACTAGAGGCTACAGAGACCCCATCATGTGCAGTTTTGTGGGATCAGTTCCAGATGGAGTCTTCCACTGATGCGGAGGGTGTCCTGGGGGTTGTGAGAGCCACTTCTTGTGAACTGAATCCCTGCCCGTCCTGGCTGGTTAAGGCCAGCTGGGAGATGCTACGACCATTGCTGGTGGGGGTGGTCAATGCCTCCCTTTGGGAGGGCAGAATGTTGGGGAATGTTGAAGGAGGCTGTAGTACACCCTCTGCTCAAGAAACCATCTCTTGACATGGACTCCCTTGCCAGTTATCGGCCTGTCTCTAACCTTTCCTTTTTAGGAACCTTCCCAACCACTCCAGGGGCACCTGGACTGCATTAGTTTTTGAGATCCTTCAGAGTCTGGCTTTCACCCGGGTTATGGCACCGAGACTGCATTGGTGGCCCTGGTCGAGGACCGTCACCAGGATTTGGATCAGGATCAATCCACTTTACTGATTTTATTAAATATATCAGCGGTTTTTGACATGGTTGACCACAAAATGCTGGTGACTCACTTGCAGGATGGGCAGGTGTGGGCGGCACCATTCTCAAATGGTTTCACTCTTTCTTGTCTGGAAGAACCCAGTGTGTGGTGCTGGGGGAGCATTCATCATCCCCCCAGGGCCTCATGTGTGGGATCCCACAAGGTTCCATTCTGTCCCCTCTCCATTCAACATGTAAATGCAGCTGCTGAGCGAGGTCACAAGAGGGTTAGGCATATGGTGCATCCATACGCTGATGACACTCAATTATACCTCTCCTTTTCATCCAACCCGGACCTGGCAATCTCGGTGTATGGCAGCTGTGGGGGGACTGGATGAGGGTGAAGCGTCTGAAACTGAATCCTGACAAGATGGAGGTGATGCTGGTGGGTAAAGGGGCTGGGGAGTTGGTGGCCCCCCATCATTGATGGTGTCCATCCCTCCATGGTCCCACAGGTTTGAAGTCTGGGAGTAATCCTCAATTCCCAGCTCCACCTGGAGGCCCAGATGGTGGCCATGATGAGGAGCTCTTTTTGTTTATTATATCCGATATGGAGGCTTTGGCAATATATCTCGGACTTGGATCTGGCCATCATTCATGCCTTTGTTACCTCAAGAATGGACTACTGCAATGCTTTCTACATGGGGCAACCCTTGGTGACTGTTCAAAGACTGCAGCTGGTGCAGAACGCAGCAGCCCATCTCCTGACGGGGACAGGGTGCCAAGAGCATATTACGTCTGTGCTTCGCTGTCTGCATTGGCTGCCTATTGTCTTCCAGGCCCGATACAGTCTAGACCCCACTTACCTGCGAGGCCGCCTCACCCTTCATGCTCTGGAGTGGCCCCTGCAGTCCATCGGGGGCTGCTTCCTTGAGGTCCCACAGGTTTTCCTTACGGAGACTATAGAAAGGGCATTCTATGTGTCTGCCCCAAGGCTGTGGAACCTCCTCCCCATGGAGGACCGTTTGTCCCCGGATCTCTCCTCTTTCCACCGTTGTTGTAAAACCTGGCTGTTCTGCCAACCGTTTAATGGGGGAGAGGGGGGGGTGTGCTAGTTTTTTAGCCCCAGATTAGTTCTTTCATTATGTATGTATATGTTTTTATATTGTGGTTTTACTTCTGGCCCTGCCCTGTGCCCCACCAGTCTTAGAACCCACCAGCTGCCACTGACATAGCCCCTCTACCATATAGTAGTAAAATCCAGCACATCACAGACCATTTCTCTCCATCACCCTCCCATTCCTAATCCAGCTGCATAATATCCAAGGACTGATCCTTCAACACAATATCCTCCCCTGCAAGCTGTATGACACCTGTTAATCACTGAAGCAGTTGATTAGGTAACAAAAATAATTACAGCCTGCTCCAGGTCACCTCCACCACCAGCCAAGAATGGATCTATGGGTGCAGCCACACAAGCTGAGGCAGGCCCAATCCCCTGTCCACCACATGGATGGTGAGCATGCCACCATACTTTTGGCCAGTGGGGAGAGTTGGCCAAATGAGCAGCCCCACTGCATGGAAACCAGGAAGGTGGAATGCCCTCACAAGTCCTGCCACACACTGGGACAGGCCAAGGAGCTGGCCATATGGGTGGGCAGCCAGCCCTTGCTCCACTCACCATCCCCCAGGCCGCTCAGCACCCCACCCCTGTCCATGACGTACAGCCATGGCAAACTACAGACAGAAGAAGCCAAGGTAGCTGTGTCTGCCTGTCCTGCCCGGGACTCTGGGAGGGTGGGGGAGCATCCCCGCTAGCACTTAGAGCCAGATAGCAGGCTGGACACCAGCCAGCCAGGGGAACCACTCACCATCCACAAAAAGCACACTGTATGTGGTGTGATTTGCTGCTGTTCTCCCTTAGGGATGCAAGGGCCTTCAGGATTGTCGACACCTGGCCCCTCCTCCCCTTGCAGGCATTTACTGGAGGTCTGGTCCCTGGCGGTTCCAACTCTTGGGCGCCCCCACAAAGGGCAACACCCAAAGGGTGTCAGTTGTTGGCGGGGTCATTAGTGGGGGCGTAGTGACCAGGAGACTGTCCACAATCGAGAAACCTACACCAGTTGCACCTCAGGAGTCCAGAAGAGACAACAAGGATTCTCATGGTTGAAGCCTTTGAGAGAGAACTGCTTTTATTGTTAGCTTGTTTGGGGACCATGAAGAATGTGATATTATTTTAGCTTTTTTAATTATTTTACAATAATAAAGTGTGTGTGTCCTTGCTCTATAGAAGCAAGGATTTTTAGTTCTTTGGTGTTTGGGTAACCAGCCCCAACACTCTGGCAGGAGCAAGGAAAATTTGTGTTTGCTCCTTAAATATAGGGGAACCTTTGCGGGACTGATAGTTTCAGGTAGTTCTTTTTTGTATTAAGAATGAGGAGTAGCACTCTCCCAACATATATCAGAAATTATGTATAAGAATTCTATAGCACTGGGGCAATACGTTGTGAAAACAATGGGTATTTTCAGACGTGATGGGGCCGGTATTGGCCCCGTCACGGAATCACCCATTTATCCCCTGCTGGGATCAAAACGGTCATCAAACCGATGTCCCAGCTGATCCCGGCAGGAAATCGGGGGAGGGGCCACGCAACTCAACGTGTGGCCGCACAGACGGGCGGCCCACGGGCGGCCCACAGACGGGCGGGCGCCACGGCCAATGCGACCGCAGCGCCCTCCAGCCCCTCTGGGGCATTGACCATGGCCCGGAATCTCACCGCTGATTCCGGGCCATGATCAGGGGACAGACGAGATGATCCCCTTGATCACGGGGGGGAATCACATTCACCACACAAATGGAGATGGTTCAGCCAGGACCTCCATTTGCGTGTTCAATGTGATTCCCCGCCGTGATTCACGGGGGTGAACATCTGGCGGGGAGATTCCATTCCCCCCAACAGATGTTACGAGATCACGGTCACCATGTGGGAATTCCCCGTGGTTGAGCGTAATCTCGTAACATCTGAAAATACCCAATGTCAGCCCTGTTAAAAATCACAAATTTTGTGGTGAAGAATAGTAATAAGATGGTTGGCAAGTTTGGCTCCAAAGCCATTCCCAGATTATGGGAAAGAAAATGTTTTTGGATATATAGATAAGTTTTATGATAAATATTGTGTCGGAGGAAATGCTGGCTGGAATACTAATGGTTGGAAGGTTGGAAAAAGTAACTCTGATGACGATGTCGAGTGCTCCGTTACTAATGATTATGGAACTGAATGTATTGATTTAGATACTGGTGGTCAGGAGCAGTCAATAACTTTGAAATCTAATTTGGGAGATAGTTTTCCAGTATATTTGGGTGATTTACATTTTCATATACGAGTCGATGGGAAATAATTTTGAAAATATTTCTAGACCAAAAACTGGCTACCCTTGCTCTTGCAACCAATTACAAGATCAGATGAAAGAACTCGCTCAGGGTTTTCAACAAATTAAAACCCTAATACAAAGTGAGTTATCAAATAATGTATGAAGACCTCAAGGAAATGTTAACTAGGAATTCAAGGATAATGAAGGAAAGTGCTATAAATTAAAAGCAGATATTTAGATGGGAGATCAACACCAGAATCTGAGCTAACCACGATAGACAGCTATTGGGATTCTGATAACAGCAATCCAAGTAATATGGAGCTTAGAGGAAGGAACTTGGGTAGCAGACTTGACATCACCACTCCAAGAGGAGCAGGTAGGCTCCACAGAAGCTCAGTTAGGTAGTTCCAGATCTTTACCAATAACTTCTGATGTAAAGATGGTGAGGGATAAAGAGCAATTTATTATCATAATTTGACAAGGAACAATTTTGTCAGAGTAATTTAAGTCTGTTTAAATAAATTACTTAATAAATAAATTAAGTAAATTACAATTATGAAACTAATTTATTATCATAATTTGACAAGGAACAATTTTGTCAGAGTAATTTAAGTCTGTT
>QEPC01000694.1:0-49481 GCA_003113815.1 Sphenodon punctatus
TTTTAGACTGTATCTTAGCCCTGTTTTAATATTTTATAATATTTATGAATATTTTAAATGTGATTTTATTGTATTTAATATTTGGAAGCCGCCCCGAGCTGCATGGCAGGAGGGGCGGGGTAGAAAATTATAAAATAAATAAAATAAAAATAAATTGTACAGGAAGACACTGGAATAAAAATAAAAGTTTAGGGAGTACATTAATTTTAATTGCTGCCATTCTACCCATCCAAGATATCTCAAGGCCTACACACACACTCATATTTTTCCATATACTGTCCCATACTGGGAGATAATTAGCCTTAAACTATCTATTGTTTGTTAGCTTGATGCCCAGATCTCATATGGAGGTCTCAACCTATTTAAAACCTGTCTCTCAGCTTAGAGTTGCTTTACTTGATCAGGAATACTGATACCCAGCACTTTTGATTTTTCATAATTAGTTTTGTTACCCAACACTGTGTGAAACCTACGTGTTTGTAATCCTATTGAACTGAAAGAAGCAGGTCTTGAACATTATAAGAGCACATCATCTGCATAGAGAGGTAACTTATGAACACCCCCTGTCCTGTTCTTGATACCCTTGAACTGAGGATCCTGTTTAACAGCGGCAGCAAAAGGTTCCATTGCCAAAGGAAACAACAAAGGGGAAAGTGGGCAGCCCCGTCTAGTCGCTCTTGTTAAACGTAATTCTGGTGCCGTTCTGTTCAGCAGAACTAGAGAGCTCTTGGGTCCTTATAATTTGCTGAAATATAAGTCTTAAAGTTCTTGCCAAAGCCAAATTTATCAAGGAGGGCACGCTAGGCAGTCAAAGGCCTTCTCCACATCCAGAGAGACCAATACACAGGGAGCACCTCCGCAGTGCATATTGTAGGACAAGTCAAGTGTCCTCGTAATGTCTGAAATTTGTCTACCCATAATAAACCCAGTTTGGTCCGAGTGAATATATTTGGGCAAAATGTTTCCCAATCTGTTGTCTAGAATCTTTGCAAAAATCTTCGTATCAGTGTTCAGTATTGATATTGGCCTATAAGAAGAACAATTTGCGAGGTCCTTCCCTTCCGTTAGGATGACTGCACTTATGACAGTGGACGTATCAGAGGTACAAGAAGTCTCGCCATGTCTGTTGTTGTGGGATCAGTTTCAGTGGGTGTCATCTGCTGATGGTGTTAACAGGAGACCGCACTCCCACTCGCTGTCTCTTATACACATCTAGATGTGTATAAGAGACAGCCTCCGCAGTGCATATTGTAGGACAAGTCAAGTGTCCTCGTAATGTCTGAAATTTGTCTACCCATAATAAACCCAGTTTGGTCCGAGTGAATATATTTGGGCAAAATGTTTCCCAATCTGTTGGCTAGAATCTTTGCAAAAATCTTCGTATCAGTGTTCAGTATTGATATTGGCCTATAAGAAGAACAATTTGCGAGGTCCTTCCCTTCCGTTAGGATGACTGCACTTATGACAGTGGACGTATCAGAGGTACAAGAAGTCTCGCCATGTCTGTTGTTGTGGGATCAGTTTCAGTGGGTGTCGCCCCTGTCTCTTATACACATCTCAGCAGCACGTCTCCTTATGGGGACAAGTCGCTGTGAGCACATTACACCGGTGCGCCAGGCTCTGTACTGGCTGCCTATAGTCTTCCGGACCTAATTCAAGGTATTGGTTTTGACCTATAAAGCCCTATACAGCCTTGGTCCCACTTACCTGCGGGACCCCTCGCTCTCTGTGCTCTGGAGCAGCCTCTGTAGTCTGCTAGGGGCACCCTTCTCGAGGTCCCGTGTGGCCCGGGGGGCCACTATGGAGAGGGCGTTCTCAGTGGCCCTACCTAGGCTGTGAAACTCCCTCCCGGTGGAGGCCC
Organism: Sphenodon punctatus; assembly: GCA_003113815.1. Lineage (NCBI taxonomy): Eukaryota > Metazoa > Chordata > Lepidosauria > Sphenodontia > Sphenodontidae > Sphenodon > Sphenodon punctatus. The sequence goes on from QEPC01000694.1 coordinate 1,862, forward strand.
GGACGACCCCTATCTCCCCTCCTGTCATATCTGTAAAACCTAGCTGTTCTGCCTAGCTTTTGACGAGGGAGATGGGGTGTAGGGTGTGATAGGGGGAGGGGGATAGTTTGGGTTTGTGCCTTTCCTTTTTAAATTTTATGGTTTTATTGATTTTATATGTTTTAACATTGTAAACCCATCCCGGGCTGCTTGGAGCAGGAGGGGTAAGGTATCAAATGATTTTACAAACAAAAAACCAAAGCCACTCCTTTCCTTTTGGATTCTCCTGGAGAACAGTAAGTGGCCTGTACTCAAGTGTTTTTCATCCTTTGCTGTCAGATGAATTTCTTGTAACAAAACTATACTGAACTCTCTTATTTTCAAAGATTGTAAGACCCATTTTTGTTTAATAGGGCCATTTAATCCCTTAACATTAACAAAGTATATATTTTTTGGCTCACCCATTATTTTACAGATTATTTATCCTTAAGTCTAATATGAACCACACATTTCACTGCATGAAATGAAAATTCTATATCTTCCTGTTATAGTCAACTCTGCATTTAACAGTAACATTAATGTATTACCAATTTTCGTAAAAGAGCCCCCAACTTTCCAATAACTACATTCCCCCTCTTCCAACTTTTAATCTCCTTAATTCCCTTCACAAATTCCTCTCCTCCCACTGCCCCTTCCTTTGTGCCAAATTCTCCCTCCTAATATTCCCCACTTTCCCCCCACCTACAAGAGAGAGTGAGGATGACACATTAGATGGCAGATAGCTTCTACCTCCCCCCAATGACAAGCAGCTTAAACAAACATTCAACCAAGCCCCTCAATCCTAACTGAAAAAGATCTTCATTGTAGAGAGTAATACTAAAGAGTAGGGCTACAACCCAATTAGAAATTTTAGTTGATCGATTAAGCCTTTTTACAATTAATCGATCAATTGATTACAATTTGCATAAATGTACATATATTTGCGTCGGTTTCTGTAGATTCACCTAATTTGCGTGTGTTGGGTGAACTTGCCTTCTGCTGGAACGTTTTCCCTTGAGCTACAGACTCAGAACTATGGACTGTCAGAAGGTCCTGGCAGCTAACCTATTAATCGGGGGACAAAGTTTAATCGGTTTAAGACATATTAATCGGTTCGATTAATGGTTGCAGCCCTACTAGAGAGGATTCGATCTAGCTAATATTGCTGTTTGTAAAGACCCAATACAGCCATAAATCATCCCCCTAATTTTATCAAAGATATTTAAAGAACCTCCTAACTCTTGCATGCTACTAACTGAAGACCATATGGCAGCCAACCGAGTGTTCAGAACCTTGCTTGAATAGCCGGAAGAACTTAACTGCTGCCGTTCAACATCCATGCAGTGAGTTGTAGATTGACAAGACCCTGAAATCTGAGTGGGCCCTGTGTCAGGAGGTTGTCCTATTGTGGGAGACGGAAACCTGGATCAATGAGGAGCTGCTTGATCCCCAAGTACCAGGCTCTCCTTGGCCAATGTGGTGCGATTGAGATCACCTGCACTTGTTGTTTCTTGGGTTTTTTTAGTACCGTGGGTAGCAGAGGAATTGGTGGGAAGGCATATAGTAGTTGTCTTGGCCACTGATGAGCCAGCGTCTCTGGGCTCTGCGTCTGGGTCTCTGAATTGGGACACGTACCTGGGTATTTTGAGGTTGTGAGCTCTTGGAAATAGGTTCCCCATTGGTGTGCCCCATTGTGCAGTGATTTCCCTGAACATCAATGGATTCAGTGACCACTCCCCTGCATCTAAGTTCTGCCTGCTGAGCCAATCTGCTTCTGTGTTGGCCTCCTGTTTACATGTCATGGACAGGAGATTGTTTTCTGCCCAGGAGAACAGCTTGAGAACCTTGCTGTGTAGCACTTGCAATCTGGTCCCTCACCTGTTGACATAGACCATGGTGGTCATGCTGTCAGTATGTATGAGCATGTGGCATTGCCTGATTCTCTGACTCAGGTGAAGGAGGGCAAGGCAGATTGCTCGTAATTCCAGCCAATTGACGTGCAGAGAGGCTTCTGTCCTCATCCACCTGCCTTGTAGTTACTGACCCCTCAACAGTGGGCTCCCCATCCTTGGAGACTGTTAGGACAGATGCAACTCTGCTTGGGTCCTGTATTGGCTGGCCTATGGAATAATGGTTTTCCTGCAGCCACCAGTGGAGAGAGTTCCTGGTGGCATCTGGCAAGGCCACTAGTCGATTCTGTCTTGCCGCAATTTGTGTCTGCCACTGTAGAAATGCTGAAGTGGCCAGAGATGTACTCGAGTCCACAACACTGTTTCCAGGCATGAGACCATCATCTAATGGCTGCTGGCCAGGGGCATGAGGGGGACTGACTGGGACCTGTGGATGCTTCCTTAGGGACTCTCAAATCTTTAGTTGTCTGAGGAGAGGAAAACTGTCTCTCAAAGTATCTATCATGACACCTAGGTTCACTAGATGTTGAGACAGTATGAGGGAGCTCTTCTCCCTGTTGAATCAGTGTTGCTGAAGACACTGTATGGCGATTTGTACAGCCTTCAGGCACTCAGTGAAAGACTGCACTCTAAGAGGTCGTTGAGGTAAGGGAAGACGTGTACTATTTCCCTCAAGTCTGCCACCAACACCACCAGTATCTTGGTGAAGACCCTGCGTGAAAACGCTAACCCAAGATTAACTCTGGCAACTCTGTGTATTGGTAGTGTTGATATCCATAGGTGAAGTGCAGGAATCTTCAGTGCGACAGACAGAAAGGGATGTGAAGGTAAGCCTCTTGTAGGTCAATAGAAGCTACAAAGTCCCCTGGTTGTAGTGCCAGCAGGATGGAGCATAGGGATTCCATTCTGAATTTCTTGTGTCTCAAGGACTGGTTCAGCCTTTTGAGGTCTAGAATCCCCCAAGTATCTCAATTTTTCTTGGGTGCCGTAAGGAAAATTGAGTACACTCTGGAGAACCTCTGGTGAAGGGGCAATGGCTCTATCATCCCTCTTTGCACTAGGTGTTCTATGGTCCTGAGCATAGTGAGATGTATGGCAGGGCATTTTGACTCTGGAACTAGAGTGAAGGTCAGTTCCAGATGTACTAGAAACTGTAGAGAGTACCCCTTGGCACAGTCTCCTGTACCCACCAATCCGAGGTGGACCTGGCCCAAGTTTGGTGGAAGAGTCTAAGGTATACTCTGATGGCCAGGCTCTTCAACGGAGGAGGCCTGCAGTCAGGAGGTCCCCGCTGAGGCAGGTTTATCCTGCTGGGAAGGTCATCGGGGGCCTTGAACATAGGGCTTGTTCCCCTGCTGCCATCAGGGCTTGTTGTTGGTGAAACCCCCCCCCCCCCCTTTTCGTTAAAAACACCTGAATGGGCAAAAGGGAAGTTTCTTGCACAATCCCTCCTTTGTGGCATTAACAAGGCCATCAGTCATGATTTTGCCCATGGGGTCCCTGAACAACCTTTTGCCTTGGTAAGGAACTGCTGAGTACCATTTTCACTTGGTAGTCAACTTTCCACAGGCACAACCATACTGTGCGCTTGGCAGTGACTGTTCGCCATGTCTCTCGCCGAGAACTGTGCTGCGTCAAGGATCGCATCTGCCATATAGGCTGCTGTGACTGACAATTTTTTGAGACCATTCTTGAGTACTTTGTTTGGGGCTATAGCATTTAAGTCCTTAATCCAAAGCATCAGCACCCTTGAAAAGGTTGATGCGGTGGCTGCTGCTCTGCAAGTTGCCAAGGAGGCCTTGAAATTCCTTCTCAGGAAGGTTTCAATCTTATGGTCCATAGGGTCTTTTGGAGAGCCTTTCCCATCTGCGGGGAGGACTGAGGTCTTTGCTAGGTCCGAAGCCTAGCAGGAATGGGTAGCAGCAATGGCCCTGCCTGGGACTCAGGAAGGGAATAGAACCTTTTTGCTAGTGCTGGCAATCCCTTGTTTGGCAGGCTGAGCCCACTCACCCTTAAGCAATTTAAGGTACGTGGGCATAGGTAAGGAGGTCTCGGGAGAGAGGTCCTGAGGTAGTACTAAGGTAGTGTCCTCCGTCAATTTCTCCTCAAAAGGGGGAGGAGGGGCTGGCACAAAGGCCAATCCTGGAAGCTACTCTTTTGGCAATACACTCAAAGTCCTCTGGCTGAAAAATGCAAGCCCCTGCCTGGCTACCAGGTCCTGTCTCCTGGTCAGAAAGTTCCCCTTCCTCCGTATCCCTGAGATCTGGCTGTTCGGGCTGCACTGCGGGGGTGGGAGTAGCATTTCTTTGGACAATCCCCATAGGCTCTGGGGAAGCAGGCCTAGACCTGTTGTACCAGGGGGAGGAGGCCCTTCTATGGGTTATCCTTTCCTGGGGGGGAGGGGGGTGTATCTGCCCAGGATGGGCTCCCTCTGGACCCCTGTTGACCAGCTGTTGCCTGAGCCACTGAGAGGGTGCTGGCAATCCAGATTGCTGGGGCCCTTAGGGAACAGGGAAAATCTAGGTCTAGTGAGGGGAGCCCCATGAGGGGAGCCCAGGCTTGGGGAAGTTACCATAGCCACCAGCGGTCTGGGGCCCATAGGTATCCTGGTGCTCCCTAAGCCCACTGCGGGACCAGCTTCTGATGGGAGAAGTGCAAGGAGCATCATTGGGAGGCCTGGGGAGGCTGAAGAATTGGGCCTCCTATAATGGCAGCAGCCCCTATAGCTGCCAGAGCTGCAGTGGGTTCTGCATCTGTGGCAGCAGCACTTGTGACCACGCTTATGGCAGCCCGGCCTGCTCGAGCATGTGGAGCTAGCGAAGGAGGAAGAGGCAGCGCCCTGGGGGAAAAGCGCAAAATTCAAGCAAACTAGGAATCACTCACTGCCTCCAGTGACTTTGATTGCTCCTCTGCTGCTGCCCGCTTTGTCTCCCACTCAGGGCACATTTCACCAGGAGTGCCTATGGGCCACATGCCCACAGGCCATACACACAGCCAAGTCAAAAGCAGCATACTGTGCAGAACTTGAGATAGCATCATTTGCTGACCGCTCTTGGGGAGATAGATGGTGAATGAGGTGGTATTCACCTGGGATCTTTTGGGAAACAATGCCCAGCGGTGAGCAGTGCATCATCACAAAGGGGGATGCATCAGATGGCCCTGCTACCTGCCCACCATTGATTTCTTTGCAAATATTTTGCCAAACCACCCCCTTCAGGCCCCACACAGATTTAAGTTTTTTTGTTCTCTGGTTTACCCTAGGTCCCTCGCAGGGGATATTAGAACCCTTCAAGAAACCCTCCAGTAGTAAGAAAGCATCCTCGACTGGGTATTGTTCAAGAGCCTGGCCAGTGGTTCAAGCTTAGTTGGCCAGTTGCTGAAGCTGCTCCAGCATCCGATCCACCATTGTCGTTTCGGGACCAACCTTTTCCTCTCCTTTGACCTCTGAAACTAGCCCCCCCCCTTTTTAAATAGAAGCTAGCCTCATGCAGACCCCCACATCAGATACAGTAATATCCAAACCTGCATTGCAAGTAATTGTATTCACCTTTGTTATGTGCCCAGCATGCCAGGGGTCTATTGCCCCCTTTTCACTGTTGCTCTGCCAACAAAAGGCCTCTGCTGGTTCAAAGGTCCCCTTTTGTCTCTTGAGCCAGCACTTGGGAATGTAGCAGTGTCAAGTACATCCCACAAAGCATGCAAGTTCTCCACTGCTTTGTGCCTGAAAACCTTATCATAATACAGCCACCCTAGTCCTTCAGCATTAGAGGGCACCCTTTGTATAATAAAGGTGTACTGCCTGAGTTGCCAAGCACTGGTAGGGAACGTGTAGCTTACCACTCTCGCATACAGAAGGCTGCATTTTAATTTCCCCATGTCTTGGGTATCTGCGGTCTCTATTTTCTGACTCTGCCCATGTTTCAGCCTCAACTTCACTACCCTTGGGTTCATTGTCCAAGTGCAGGGAGAACATGTAAAAAATCTCCTTTCCAAATCCACTTGAGTGTCGTGAGTGAAAGGTGGTCACCAGGGAGAGAAATGGCTCCAGCAGAATGTATGGATTATAGATATTGCTTGCCCCGCTGACCAGGGAGGTGGTGTTCCATACTGGCAGGGTAGCCTCCACATCCAGCCGCATTCTGGCTGCTTTTTCCCCAATACCAATTAGCCATACAGCCTCTGCTGGGACCGGGGGTGGGCCCCTGCACTGGCACTTGGCTCACCCCCCCTCTCACCTTGAATTCCGGTGCTGGATTCAACGTTGCTCTCTGTTCCTCCTCTGGTCAACTGGGTGGCTGTGAGAACAGCCTCCTGGCTTGGCCCCGGCAGGCTTGCACTTGTCCCACTTGACCTGTTTGGTGTTGCGGGAGTTGGCCCTTGCTCATCCCTAGAGGTGCCATTGCCACCCTCCACCCTTGGTCTTTTTGGGTCAGGGGCTGGGATCATGTGTTGCAGAACCTGGGTACCCAACAGGTCCTGAATAAACCTGAGTAACTCCTGAGTAACATATTGACTTCCATCAGGGGCCATCTGTACTGCCACTGCTGTAGTGTTGGGGTGTGACCCCCAATGAACAGCAACTGGATCTACAAAATAGCTGCCCCCATGAATCCCACACAGCCAGTACCCAAGATGGCTCCCAGCGGCCTCTAGACCCACCACAAATGCACTGCCAGGTCCCAGCACATATGCACAACCCTGGAAACAGCCAAGGCGAGAGAGGCCATGCCAAGAAGGAGGGGCAGTCAGCCCCGTCCCTCTACCATGGCGGCACCCATGGTAGAGTGCCAGTGATGCAGACCACCCTACGTAACAATTAGTCCCTTGCCGGCGGTGCCCCCACACTCCTGGCTTGAGATTGCTGGGAGGCCACCTCTTGGAAGACCGGGGGGTGGAGGGGAATTGAAGTGCTGCGGCAGCTGATTGCTGCAGCCAAGCCAGCCTGTTAACTTGGGGCCGGGAAGGGAAGCGCAGCATCCACTGCCCAGGAGTGCCAAGGCGTCTCTGAAAAAGGCCAGCCTCCAACCATCCAGCTCCCCCAGACGCAGTCTTCATCATTTGGAGCGCTGCGGCAGCTCCAATCGGCAGCCTCCTCAGGGCTTCAGACGCAGACATCTGGGTCCCCCTCAGGTAATAAGCAGAGGCGAGCAGCAAGGAGGGGGGAGGGAGGCAGGGACATACTCATTAGTACATTAGGCAATTAGTACCCTTTAGGTAATAAATGGAGATGAGCTACAGAGGCCACCTCTTCAGGGCTTCCCTGGGGTACAAAAAAGGGGGAGAAACCCCCTGGAAATAAGCCCCACTACCCCCCTGGACATAAATGCAGGTCCCTCCTTTCCTCAGCAACATCTCCTTTTCCCTGAGCAGCTGTTAATCAGAAAGGCCACCCAGGTGGTGAGGGGGCACATCTAACCTCTCGCCCATCCCTGCCCCTTAGGTGTTCGTGTCCTGCTGATTGGCCGTGTGCCAGGTGAGTAGGGGGCCGCCTCTACTTGTGACACCTGAGACAGGGAGGGGCACTGGGTTCAGGTCCAGCCCTCGCAAATGTTGCCACCTGCTGTGGGCTTTTCTCTTTTACATAACACATCAAGGAATACATTGAAAAACAAATTAGATGCTGATTTTATTGCATTTTATTGATTTTCTTAAAAAAACAGGCACAATTTAAGTCTCCAAATACATCAAATAAATGGAAAAAAATTACTGATCGCTATTCAAAATTGCCCCTTTGCCACTTAAATTAGAAGGCTGTGTGTAGGAAGTTCTATTGAGCATGAGGCAGTAGTGCATTTTTATTTAGTAGGAATGAATCACAAAATATATATTTTTTACAGTAAATGTTAACTTTATAATTAGCTATAAAACTTTATTTTGAATTGCACAGAGGATCATTTTACAATTGACAATTCCTGGAGGGAGGGGAGTGGGGAACTTTAGCATTTAAACTACATATTTACCAAAACTATCCTTTAAAGACAAATAATTAGGATTTCTTTCAGTGAATACTTTAAATGTCTCTGGAAACTATATTATGTGAATTGGGGTAATTTTAAAAATAGTATATTTGATAGAAAAGGTTTACGTATTTTTGCCATTCAAATAAATTTATTTTCTGCCTACTTTAAAAACCACCCATGCAGTAGCTGAGTCACTAAATAGCAAAGTACCAACACCGAAGTGAAATCTGGAAGTGTTTATGTTGATCTGCACTGTCTAATTTACTACTGCACTGTCAAAACAATGAAAAAGGCACGTAAGTACATTCTTCCAAACAGTCTGGTATTTTGTTTCGAAGTCATAAAATAATGTCCGGTGTATAGCAAGTTCCAATGCTTAAAAGCAAAAATACTGAACAACTGGGACTTTATTGATTTGATACCTATAGTCTTCATTTTCCATAGAATTTCTTGTTCAGCAGGAATATGAGTAGGTTTACATTCACTTTAGCTTTATCAAACATTTTCATGACAGCCACACCTTCATACTGCATCTGAAGCAAATCCTACAACAAATATGAAAAGTTATCAGAGCTTTTTGTTCCTATTTACACAGTAAGACTAAGAAGGGCTTTAGGACATTATTTCCAACTTCAAGTACTTCATGGTTTTATCTACCAGTAGTTCTTAACCCTCCTCTGACTATGGGGTTGCATGGTACCCCAGAACTTGTAAAAAATAAAATAAAATCATAAAACTTTTAAAGTAAACCTGTACCACTTCATATTCCATGTATTCCTCGAGGATAATGGGCTCAGTTTGTTCCTGCCTCTCCCAGTTTTTCTTTTTTAAATTGAAGGTAAATACTAGAACATGAATAGGGTATGATTGACCCCCTATTGGAATGAATGGGAAGAAGAAAGCACCATACACCCAGGCTTATTGGGTCATATTTGCCTCAAACACAATGTAGAATTTTGTCTGCTTTCATAATACATCATTTTAGGTATGTACAGAAGAATTTCATTACAAGTACACTGGGGGGTGGGGCGGGGTGTCAATTATACCCCACAGAAAGCTCCAGTTACCAACTTAAAGCAAATTTGTATCTTTAGATTCTTTACACATTAGTTAACCTTTTCATAGGGATTGTTGGAGGGGGCTGGGCAGGGATCCTGGGGAGAGCTGGGCTTGGCTGCAAAAGCTGCCTCGAGGGATTCCCTGCACCTGTGTGACTCTGCTTCTCCTCCCCCTGCAGGTAACTCCATAAAGAGGAAGCTGCCTTGGGCGGCAGTCGAAGGGTGCTCTCAAAGGGCGAAGAGCCGTTGGTGGGGCGTTAGCGGGACGGAGGCGGTGGAGGCAGCCACCCTATTTGTGGAATCCAGGGAGCGCCTGTTACACTGGAGGGGATTAGGAGCCAGTTGGGCTCGCCTCCCTCCAGGCTGCAGGGACTCCACCCCTCTCCGTGGCAGAGTGAGAGGGGGCGGGACCACCATCTTTCTGGGAGCCACGTGGACTTGCCTCGCCTCCCCTCCCCCAGCACTGTCCACGGCTTTGTTCGCTCGCCTGCTGTCAGCGTTGGGAGCCAGGCTGCAGTGACTCCACCCCCCTCCTGGTGGCAGAGGAGGACGGGGCGGGATTATTATCTTCCCTGCGCAGGGCGCCAGCTGGGAGCCAATTAAGTTCGCCTCCCCTCCCCAGCATTGTACGCGGCTCCACTCGCTCACCCGCTGTGGGGGGTGGGAGCCAGGCTGCAGGGACAACCCCCCCACCCCAGTGGCAGAGGGGTTGGGGCCACCATCTTCCCTGTGGCTTCTGGGGGTGGAGTGTTGGCCCCAGTAGGGATTCCTCAGTGGCGTGCCTTCAGAGGGCCTTTGGGTGTGGCCCTTGGTGGGGGCCTGAGTGCGCTGGGGTGTGGGGTCCCATCTGTTGGTAGTAAATTGTGGGAAGGGTTTGTATTCAGGAGTACTTGTTGGGGTGAGGGGGAGTGTGGGAGGTGATTGGTGGGGAGTTTCTTTATTTTATAGTGGAGCTGGTAGGGGGAGGGCGGATATAGAGGCGATTTGGATTAGGGAGGAGGTGAGGGTCCAATTTGGGAATGGGCGTGGGGGATCCTCCCCTCGATTGGGGCGAGACAGCCAGGGGGGAGCTGGGGCTGGGTGGGGGAAGGAACACAGCCATTGGGGTCGTGATGGGACGGGGGAGGTATAGTCCGTATGGGGGGGGTATGCTCGAGCTGGGCGGCGGAACAGGTGCTTAATATCTGTTCCCCGCACCACCCCTCTAGCAATGGGGCAGGTGGTTCTGGATCAGAGGGCCCCTGACCATGTGTTGATGCCGGTGAATGCAAGGTCAGTAGCAAATAAAGCAACAACAGTCCAGGAATTGATCCTGGACCATGCAGCCGACCTCATGTGCATCATGCAAACCTGGCTGGACATGGAGTTGGGGCCTGTTTTGGCTGACCTTGTTCCAGCTGGGTATTCTGTGCAGCATCAACCACAGTCAGAGGGACGGAGGGACGGTGTAGCCATGATTTTTAGGGAGGGTTCGGCTGTTCGGAGGTATCCGGTGCAATCCATGATGGGGGTTGAGGGTCTCCATCTGGTGTTTGATGTGGCGGGGGACACTTTGGGAGTGCTGCTTGTATAACGCGCACCCACCTATACGGCGGCCTCCCTGTATGCTCCAGCGGATCTGGTGTCGGGAGTGGTGTTGTAATCCCCGAAGACGATAGTCTTTGGGGACTTCAACATCCACATCGACGCCGATCCTGGGGGTGCAGAGCGTGAGTTCATGGCTGCCATGGCAACCATGGGCCTGTCCCAGAGGGTCAGCGGTCCGACACACCAGGGGGGACATAACTTAGACCTTGTGTTCTGCACTGGTCGTGAGGCTGTGGGTCCGTTGGTGGGGGAGATATCAGCTGTGCTCTTGTCATGAATGGACCACTACCTCCTGCAGGCCCCTCTCCTGGCGCACGTTTGCCCCTGGAGGGGCATGGAACCTATTCGAATGGTCCGCCCCCGTAGACAGATGGAACCGGAGTGGTTCCGGGAGGCTTTGGGGGATATACCCTTTGATCTGGACGGCTGTCCCATCAATGGCTTCGTTGAGCTGTGGAACGTCTTGCTGACTGAGGCCATTGATCGGATAGCTCCGACGTGTCTGCTACCCAGGTGGCAGCACCGCAGGCATCCCTAGTTTTCAGAGGGACTGCGGGTGCTGAAGCAGGAGGGAAGGCAGTTAGATCAACAGTGGCATCGTTCACATGCTGAAGCCGACAGGTTGTGGCATAAAGCCAGTTTACGAGCCTATGCCATTGCTACGCGAACAGCAAAGAAAGAGTTCTTTGTTGCTCTTATAGCGTGCGCTAAATCCCGTCCAGTGGAGCTGTTCCGGGTGGTGCGAGGATTGGTCAGTCCTGCCTCCCTCCACCTTGGAGTGGAGTCATCTAGTATCCACTGTGACTTGTTTGTGGATTATTTTGTGGACAAAATCACTCGGTGGTTATTTTTCATTACACCGAGACCTCTTGCGTGGAGTCCCACTGGGTTCTGTTTTGTCCCCTCTCCTGTTCAATGTGTATATGCAGCCGCTTGGTGAGGTGGTCAGGAGGTTTGGCATGCCGTGTCATCAATATGCTGATGACACCCAGCTCTACCTCTCTTTTTCATCAGACCCAGGCCCGGCAGTCTCAGTGCTTAACGGGTGCCTTGAAGCTGTGGGGGACTGGATGAGGGCAAACCAACTGAAGCTGAATCTCGACAAGATGGAGGTGACGTTGGTGGGCAAGGCAGCGGGGGTAACAGCCCCCATCATTGATGGGGTCTGCCCTCCGCTGGTTCCCCAGGTACGGAGTCTGGGGGTGCTCCTTGACTTTCAACTCTGCTTGGATGCTCAGGTGGAGGCTGTGGCAAGGAGTGCCTTCCGCCAATTACATCTGGTACGTCAGCTTCGGCCGTATGTTTCAGACTCTGACCTGGCCACTGTCATCCATGCCTTCAGCACCTCTAGGCTTGACTACTGTAACGCGCTCTACGTGGGGCTACCTTTAATGACGGTATGGAGACTGCAGCTGGTGCAGAATGCAGCGGCCCGTCTCCTGGTGGAATTGGGCTGCCGGGAACATATTACACCGGTTCTTCGGTCTCTGCACTGGCTGCCTATAGTCTTCCGGGCCCGATTCAATATGTTGGTGCTTACCTATAAAGCTTTAAATGGCCTCGGCCCAACCTATTTGCAGGACCGCCTCACCTCCTGGGTTGGCCCCTGCAGTCATCGGGGGAGTGCTCTCCTGGTGGTCCCGAGGGGCCACAATGGAGAGGGCCTTCTTGGTGGCCACCCCACGGCTGTGAAACTCCCTGCTGGTGGAGGCCTGTTTGGCCCTGGATCTCCCCTCATTTCAATGTTGTTGCAAGACATGGCTGTTTTGCCTGGCTTTCGGGGAGGGGGGGATGGGAGGAATGGGTTAGGGTGGTGTGTGGTTGGGTTTTTTTTTATACCTCCCATTGCTGTCTATTTTAAAAGTTGTTCTTAATGTTAATGTTTTATATTGTGCGCCACCCAGAGCTGCCTGTGGCAGGATGGGTGGGTTAAAAATCCCTGAAATAAATAAATAAATAGTGTGAAGCTTCAATGATGGGTTTTTTTACTTGTAAGGTTGTGTTAAAAAAAATTATCCTATTAGGCTGAAGGGGTCATTTTGACCCCACCATTAGTTACCATTAGTTATTATGGCAGCCAGCTATTCAAATGCAGACAAGCTCCTGATAACTCCTAATACGTCTCTTGAAATGCAGACAAGCTATCTACCAGTGGGTTATCATCCATTTTATCTTTGTTTGCTTATGAATGGAGAGAACATTGGGATGTTAACACTTAACAGCCAGATATCTCGTTTGCATATCAATGTGCAGTGTCTGACACTGGGGGTCGTAGTAACAGCACAAACGTTTGTGTTGAACATGCATTTCTGTACCAAACACAACATTTAATTTCTTTATGGTAAACTGTAGTCATATTCAAATCATTTATATTTTTCAACTGTGATGTAATGGGGTATATCATACCCCATTAGCTGATTAATAGAGAAGGTTATAAAATCAGAGAAGGGTTAAACAGTCATTTGTGAGCACTCTCATCGACTCGTGGGACTACTCACTAGTAAGCAGTTTCAAGTCTGGCTTAACAGCAAAATTTAAAATATGCAGATTTGTTTGTAAACAGGCTTTATGGAGGGCACTAGTAATTACCTAATATCTTATTCCACTTAATGTGCTCCTCCTCACACGCTTAAGAGAAAAGATAGCCTCTAACAGTATACTGTCCCAATAGTTAATAGAGAAAGCATATATATTTGTTCAGTGTTCAGATAGGATACGAAAGATTAAAATAAAAATCTACCTGGAAATGGAGTTGCACTTTTTCCATCTCAACGCCCAAGAATTTTGCTTTGACTTCAAAGTCACCCACTTCTTCACCAGGGGTAATATCAAACATAACATTCTTAAACCTTAAAAGAGAATCGTTTTTCTGTATCAATACATCACATGATAAAACTAGAGAAACAAAAGGAAGACTTAAGCTATATATAATTTTGTATTATCTAAAGAGACCGATATTGAAGGAAGGTGAAAATTTAAAACTTTTACTCAAAACAATTATTGGTGGAAGTTGCCAAACAGATAAGGCTGAGAGAGTGCAATACTCACTGGTTGGCTTGAAGGTCTTCAATTTCTAAAATAACACCCTTTTCATGTAACCTTGATGCTGTGTACTTCAGAGATGACTGTTTTAGTTTTTTGTTCCCCTTCTCTTCTGCTTTTCCATCTAATTTAATTGACCTTCGTGAATTTCTGTAAAACAAAGTCAGCTAGTCAATGTACGCCACATCATTTTTTCGTACCTCTCCACCATTTACCTCTTCCTCTACTATTCTCCTTTACAAAGAAATCAATAGCACTATTCAGTAGTATTTCCTCCACCCCTCGAGTCTTTTTTTGAAAAAGCTGCTTTTTTTTTTTTAATGACCGTAACCAGCTTTGAGATAAAAGAAACAGTCGGTCTGAAGTAAAGAAGAAGGAACAAAGATGAGAATTACCGAGTGCATATTGCTAGATACACATGAAAACATTCAGAGATCTTGTCTGAACCACCATCACAGCTGTAATGGCTTTTTACTTGTTTAACCCTTGAATTTTAGCAGGTCATATTCAAGCAATTTTTAATATTGGAAGTGCACAAGTAGAGGAAAACTAAATAGAAATAAATAAATGTTAAACATTTTTGCTAAAAAAGCAACCTTCTCTCCAAATCAAAGGTCTGAAAAGGTACATTAGTTTCAGATTTTAAATTTTAAGTCTAATCTAAGTTTAAACTAACCCCTCTTGCAGTTCAATTTTTAGAGACAGCCATTTGCAAGTATAAAATATTACATGATGTAGGGGATCATAGGAATAAGCTTAGGCTGCTGCGTTACTCATGTGGTGAAGCCACAGTGACATTTACAAGGCACTGAAACAAGCATCAAACCTCAATTGCATAGCATCCGATTATGTCCATGACCCACATTTTAGAGAAGTCTGTTTTGTAGTAAATTGGTGCTCTCTGTCTGAACTGTCTTCATTAGTAGCATTTATAAGCTTTCATGTGAGGGGTAAAGTGATACTTCGCTCCTAGTCATGTATGTTAATTCAGACACCTGCTAAGCAGTGCTAATTAAATGTTTAGATTTCATGATTTATAATGACCATCAAAATGCCTTGTCAGTATGAAACTCATTTGGTAGGCTTGTGCCAGTGGGGTTCTTTGTGTATTTTCAAACTTACAGCTTGATCATCATCATTACAGCATACTACTATTTATTTATTGGGGAGAAAAGGAGGGCTATTTTTCAAAGTTTCAGAGGAATTGTATTACTTAGTCTCCTTTTCATAAATGGGGGGTACTTAGATATATTAAGCTAATCACAATTCGTGAATTACTTTCACATATGAAAATTATTTTTTTTAAATATCTTTGGAACAACAATTAAAGGGGATACCCTTATTCTTTACCTCTGGAGTTCCAAACATCTTTTAAAACACTCAAAAACAATAGTATTCCACTCACTTTCTTGTTAAGTTGTCTAAACAGGTTTTTATGTAGGTGTTGTAATAATTTACTTGATCTTCATAAAATGCTTTCTTGGAATTTAGTGCATTCAGAGTCTGCTGGAGTTTCATCAATTCAGCTTTTCGATGTTGTCGGTATCTTCTTTGATTTCTGATGTCCTAAAATTTTTTTTTTAAAGGAAATTGTTTTTTAAACGATATTGTTTTGTTGGATAGTTTGTTTTGTTTTATCTACCCAGATAACACCACCTATTGAATATATCCAGTGTTTCACAAACAAATATCAATGTGTGGTTCCTTTGTTATTTTTCCTTTTGGGGGTGGCAGGGAGGTAGAGGAATTACAGTTGCAACACCTGGCAAATGGTAACCCCATACCCTAGGCTTTTTAAATGGTAGAAAAATCCCACAGTATATACAGAATGGCATTTAGTTGTGCCAGTAAAAAAAATGAACTAATGACTGAAGAAAAATAATTATTCCTGCTTAGTATACTAAAGATGGGAACGACTACTTTGGTCCATATGCTAAGTTTAAAGAGTCTTCACCAAAGCTCTGCATGGCATGGAGTTATTTCGTCCACAACACTTACAGTAGAGATGCAAGTGTGATATACCTAACTATCTCTGTTTGTAAATTCTAGATGTTGCAGTGATGGGAAACATCAGTAGATAATCAAACACCAACTATTAAAGTTAGACCAGGTTAAGACTACCACTCTGGGGCTACGCAATGAAACTCATTTACCCATGTACTACTCACACTTAGGTCTTTAAGCAGTCCTATCATCCCAATAAAAGATTTCTATAAATATATACAACTCTATGTATTTACATGTGCTAGAATGTAACTTAAATATATTTAAATTTCATAACAACTTTTAAGAGTTGATGCCAAGTAGATGCTAGTTGATTCCAGCCAGCATACCTCCCCCACAACCGGGCAGTGTAGCTAATGTGAAGATAGGGATTCTGATCTAGGTCAAGGACTGTACTTTTCCATAAAAGTCCATCTATGTTGTAATTAGCATACTAGAAGTCAGCTGTATTGTTCTTCTACCCCCTCACTGCTACATCCTGTGTTTCTTGAAATAAAAAAAAGACTTCAAAGAAATCAATTCTCTCATCCCTATATGGAGTTTTGTTCTTTCCTTTTAAATGCTGAACAAATGGAGATTATGTTGAGGACTTCTTGGAATCCTGTGCTTTGAAAGATTTGCTACCACTTAGGAAGAGACCGTAGCATATCCCCACCCTCTTTAAATCACCTGCTATTTTCTGTGTGTGTTGATGCCATTTAAGACTACACAAGTATCATTCAATTTTCTGGAGACAAGAATTTCAGTCACTTGTGAAGCATACACAATAAAGGAAACTGCCCACTCCCACTTGTTATTTGCCCCATGTCACTCTAGTACTCAACTGCATATGTCTCCGACAACTCATTTTACTTTCCTCCTCACTTGTTTTGACAGTTTCATGTTCTCAAACAGATCTGGCACATCAGAGATCTATAGATTATTAATTTTCTCTGAGAGGAAATTTATAATGTACATGTGCCAAAGTTAAGAAGCTAGTTTTAGTAATCTACAAAAAAAATATTAAGGAACGCATTCAATAAACCTTAGCAATCTCATTGATGATTTCCTGGTATTTGGTTGCTGATGAAACTAATCCCGCCTGTTCCAATGTCCGAAGATTCCTTTGGATTTTCCTTTTCTTCTTCTCTATGGGTAGTTGTCCATCTTCAAGAATAGACTGACTGTGCTTCATTTTCTCTGGCGTTTTAGAATCCAAGATTGCACGTTTTTCTACCACTTTTAAGTGCTCAGATTCCTGGAGAGAGAAAAATTAAGCTAGTTGCGTACTACTCACAACAAATAGTGTCCACACACTCTAATATCTAAATAGATGATCTAGTTGAGAATACTGTATTGTAGAGAATATGTAAATATGTAAATTTACATTCATTTTGCCTGGGAGTACGTCTTAGGCCCTTTTCACATGGTCACACACATGTGCGGATGGGGGGTGGGTGCCTGTGCCGAATGCTGCAGTGGGTGTGGGGGGTAGGGGACACTCGTGGGAACACCTCAGGCGGTGGGTGGGTGGGCGTGTGCACTCCCATGCTCCATCTACCTCCACCCATCACCCACCCACGGAGCCCATTGCTCCGTGCCTGGAGATAGGTGAGTGTACATGGGAACGCACCCCCATGCACCACCCACCCACCCACCCACTGTAGCCCATGTGAAAAGGGCCTTAAAGTAGTTTATTCTTCTGGTGCTGCTTTGAAAACACTGCACAAATGGGTACGTTGTGAATGGATTGCCAATTCCCTCTTAGCTGGGCCAGACAGCCACACAGGGCTGTTTTTGAATTCAAGTCCCAGAACCTGCTCCAAACTTATTAAAAATCAATGGGAAACACCCAATGATTTCCACTGTCTTTTGGATCAGCTTCTTCGTAGTGACACTCTCATCCCTTTGGCCCAGGGAGGTGGCTGGGCCGCAGACCTGTCTGCTGGCATCAGTGGGAGCCCCGGTTCATAAGTGCAGGGGATGTGCAGGCACCTGTCCTCACGCACACTTTTGCCTTGCCTTGCGTGGGACATGCCAGAGTTTTCAGGAGTGCTCTGTGTGTGGCCATGAGTGGGTCACGGGAGCGTGCTTCCCCATGCGCCACCTTCACACGAGCAGCTGGACGCGTGGACGGTGGGTGGTCATACATGAATGCGTCTCATTTAAAAACACCCTTTCTGAAGGTTAAGATTTTTATTTATTTTTATTTTATAGATTTCTACCCCGCCCCTCCTGCGAACAGCTCGGGGCGGCTTCCAGCAATAAATATATAATACATAAAAACAATTTAAAACAATCCATAATAACAATCATATATGAGTCAATGATAGCACCAATGTAGACGGCTTGAAAATACTAAAAATATAACATGAGATATATGGAAAAAAGTCTGTCAATTTAATTTTTAATATTTTAATATCTAGTTTTATGTGTATTATTTAGATTTTATATGTTGTTCGCCGCTCCAAGCCGCCATAGTGCGGGAGAATGCGGGGTAAAAATGTATTAAATAAATAAATAAATAAATAAAAACCCTAAAGACACGGAGTAGAGCGAGCGCAACAATTACCACACAATTCCCAGGCAGATACAGACAGCAAAGTTTCCCACATAGTTTGTTTTTACTGCAGAAACAAATAAACTTACTGACGAAGTGCTCAAAATAAAAACACTGCAATTCATTATAAAATTGTAGCAAAATCTCTTTGGTGCTTTGGACAGCATTAGAAGTGCCAAGGAAGAAAGTAGGGTTTTCCAAAGTACTCTAGTGATGCATTAGTAAGTGATGCATCAACATGTAGGAAGTCAGTAGGACTTGTGCTGCAGAACCTTAGAAGTCCCCCATCCACCAAAGATTAGTCAGCTATGTTCACATTAAAAAACAAAAAAACCAAGAACAAAACACATTTGAACACAACTTAAATCTTATTCCAGCTGCATGAAAAGCTGGTATTTCAAATGAAATAAGCTCTGGCCCCCAAAGCACTTTTAATTTTGTTTTTACTAAAATTGCTATAATAAAAAGTTCACCTATTATCTAAAATAGTTTTCTTTGAAGTTCCTGAGCACAAGGCTTATAATCTTGCAAAAACCAAATTATACCTTTTCATTTTAGGTACAAGTTTTCTGACAGCTAAGACAAATACTCAGACAATGGAGAAACTGCCAGAAAAGTACACTTTTAAGTCCTGATGAACAATAAGACTGACAGTTTTCCTCATTCAGATGTAAAATGTCAATTACCTGCTGTGCAGATGCTGGTGTTCCTAAGATTTCCATGAGCGTATCCCCTGGTTGAGTTCGTATCACATCAACAATAAGTCTTTTTGTCCTTAACAGAGAAGTAAGCAATGGATATTATAAACTCTACTGCTGCAGAAAGAGCAATGTAATTTTTTGACTGAACTTAATTTTTTTCTTTTAATACTTTAAACAATTATTGCTGGTATTTATTCCACGGAGATTATTTACACACACATTTGCATCCACTGCCTAGGCATTCAAAATCATACATCTTTGTGTTTACATTATAGTTTCAACAGGCAACATTACCATGATGGGTGTTTTAAGAAAATTCCAGATAGTGAGACGATATTTTTTTCTGTTAGTTATCTTAGGGACTTTAAGGGAAAACAATCATTTGACACTTGCAAAAGGTTTTAAAGCACCACTCTTAACACTTTTCTCAGATTCAGAAACATCCAAGAATTAACATACAAATGATTAAGGACAACACTAATACAAGCACTTTAAGTCACTCAGGACCTGCTCACAATGGCCCTTTTCAAACAGGTGCATGTGCGTGGGAGGATGGCTCAGTGGGTGGGCAGTGCACGGACCCCTACCCATCTCCATGCACGGAGCATCAGGCATTGGCGCCCATTGCTCCATGCGTGGGTGATGGGTGGAGAATGGGAGCACGCACACACCCACCCACTGGCTGTGGCATTCAGACTCCCACCCATCCCCCCGCTACGGCAAGACGACTTTGCTGGCTAACCAGCTTAAGGACAAAAAGTCCAGCCTTACTACATCAGGCTGAGAAATGGACTCAAGTTCATGGACTTTCTGTAGGGTAAGATCTTAACTAAGGACTTACTCAGTATGGAATAGGATTGCGCTATTTACATTTGTTTTATTTGCCACTCTGCGTTCAAACTACCTTTGTTTAAGTAATCAATAAACTTTCTTCTTTACTAAGAAGTGCTTTCTGTTGTCTCACATTGGGGAACACAGTCTGAGGACCTTGTGCCCTCAAGCACTTGCGAACCCAGAGAGAGAGTCTGAAAACAGGAAGTCTCTGGAACTTGGGTGACAAAAGTGTTGCCCCTTTGCAGGACTGAATCTGCTAGAGACAGAACTGATTCAGACGGGCTGCAAGTGAGGGAAATGGAGTCACCTAACCCAGAAATGTGGGGTAGTGGACCCCAACCCCGTGACAGTGGCCCCATGCGTTCAAATGGACATTACCACCCATCCATTGGGGGAGGGGGGGGCTCTGTTTGAAAAGGGCCAATGTCAACAATTATTTCAGAATTTAGGAGCCTGGTTCCCAACATGCTTTTGACCCAAGCCCACTGAAGTAACTGACAAAGCGCTCCGAGATAAGCCTACCTCCACTTTCACCCCAAGTTTCACCCAAGAGCAACGTCCATTTTCCCCGGTTGCTCCATGCATGGGGACAAGCCGGGGGTGAGTGGGGATGCATGTTAGGCAGGCGCGTGCACGCACCCTAAGTCACCGCAGGCACGTGCGCCGTATCATTCACACGGAGCTCCCCCACCCATGAATACACAGTGCAGGGGCGGGGCTTGGCTTGGGGGCAGCAGCCTGAGAAGGGCCTGGGGCGCAAAATTCCTATGTCCGGCCTTATACCCACCCCCCTCCCCGAAGGCCCGGTGGAACAACCAGATCTTATAACATCTGCAGAAAGAGGGGAGGTCAGGGGACAGCCGGGCTTCGAACGGGAGAGAGTTCCACAGCCGAGGTGAGGCCACTAAGAACGCCCTCCCTGCCATCGCCATCCGGCATACCCGGGGGACCTCGAGTCGGGCGCCCCCGACCGACTGCAAGGGCTGCGAAATGACCTGAGGCTTGAGGTGGTCTTGCAGGTAAACATGATCCAAGCCGTTTAGGGCTTTATAAGTCATAACCAACACCTTGAATTGGACCGGAAGACAATAGGCAGCCAGTGCAGAGTCCGCAGCACCGGTGTAATGTGCTCGCGGTGGCCCATCCCCGTTAGGAGGCAGGCCTCCACATTCTACACCAGCTGCAGCTCCGGACCGTCACCAAGGGTAGCCCCACGTAGAGTGTGCTACAGTAGGCCAGTCGAGAGGTAATGAAAGCATGGATGACGGTGGCCAGATCAGAGTCCGAGACATACGGCAGCAGACGTCGCACCAGATGTAATTAGCGAAATGCTCCTCTTGCCACAGCCTCCACCTGACAATCTAGGCGGAGCTGCGGGTCGAAGAGCACCCCAAGACTACGGACCTGAGTGGCCAGAGGGGGGCAGACCCCACCAATGACAGGAGGCACTACCCCCTCAGCCCTACCCACCAACATCACTTCCGCCTTGTTGGGATTCAGCCTCAGACAGCTCGTCCTCAGTGAGCACCGAGACTGCCAGGTCTGGGTCTCCAGAAAACGAGAGGTAAGAGTTGTGTATCATCGGCGTACTGATGACATCGTACGCCGAACCCTCTCATTACCTCACCCAACGGTTGCATATACACTTTGAACAGGAGAGGGGACAGAATAGAACCCTGCGGGACTCCACACATGAGATTCCGGGGAGATGATGTACATTCTCCAAGAACCACTCGCTGAGTTCTCTCTGCCAGGAATGAGTGGAACCATTCAAGAACAATTCTCCTCACCCCAGCCCGGTCCCGCAGCCTCGCCACCAACATCTAGTGGTCAACGGTATCAAATGCCGCTGACAGATCTAGTAAGATCAAAGTTGAGGATCTGCCCTGATCCAATTCACGGCGCAGGTCATAGACCAAGGCCACAAGTGCAGTCTCCGTGCCAAACCTGGGGTGAAAACCAGGCTGCGAGAGATCAAGAAAACCGACCCGGTCCAGATGCCCCTGTAACTGCCGGGCCACCACCCTCTCAATAACCTTCCCTAAAAAGGGAAGGTTAAAGACAGGCCAATAGCTGGTTAGGCAGTCAATGTCCAAAGATGGCTTTTTGAGCAGAGGCCGTACCACCACCTCTTTGAGACGACTCAGCACCCTGCCCTCCCTAAGGGAGGCACTGACCACCCCCGCCAGCAACGGCCCTAATGTCTCCCGGCTGGCCTTCACCAGCCAGGATGGGTGCAGATCTAATTTGCAACAGGTGGCCCGGACAGTCCCAAGGACATCCACTGTGTCAGCGGACGACACCCACTGAACTTGATCCCACGAAAACAGACGGGGCTTCCTGTACCTGATACTTCCACTGCCATAAACGCAGCATTGAGATCGTGGTGAATCTGGGTGATTTTATCCGCAAAAAATTAAGCCGAGTGTTGCACGTTAAAGCACAAGTACTGAGATTAGGAATGTAAACTTCATAATTTGCGTCAAGAATCATGTTAACAATCACATTCTCAGAGACTTGTTAAAATCCCACGCAGAAAAGAGCAGCAGGGCAAATAAGCCCAGAAACGAAGACAAAGCATGCAACTACATCATATTTAGTCTGACCCATGTTAGCCGAGACTCCTCTGAAGGCGTGGCAGCACAGATCTCATCCACTTGCTGTACAAGTGGCCTTTTTGAGAGATTCTTCTGGCCACCTGCTACTACTGAACTCATGCAGGGAAGGCAGAAGGCTCCTCAAAATGTAGCTGTACCCATTTCTGATATTTCCCCTTCTGCTGTTGCCATCTCATCTTTGCTGGATAACCTATGATCTATTTCAGCATGATCTATGATGCTATTTCAGCATCATTAACTCCTGTGTCTTGATACAATGCATCTGTTTGTTATCACAGCCAAAAATGGCATTTGCCTTTTTGTTTTTTTGCAATCGTGTCCTACTGGTCCATGTTCAGTTTATGATCCATCATAACTCCCAGATGCTTTTTTGCAGTGTTATTGGTAATGCTTAGCCAGTTGTCTCCCATTTTACGCTTATGCTAAGTATTACATGTATGAGCAAAAACCAGATGCATATTTGTTAAATCTTACTCTGTCCAAAGTGTTTGCGATCCCTCCCAATTTTGCAAGTTTGATGAATACACTCTCCACTCCTGCTTCCAAATCAATAAAAATGTTGAAGACGACTGGACCCAGCAAGACTCCACGTTCTACCTCTTCCCAGTTTGATGGCTACCCATTAGTTACCCCAAATGCAGCTTTTCAGTTAATTGTGAAGCCACCTCATGGCAATTCCTTGCAGCTTCACTAAGAGAACCTAACTCAAGTGTCTTCCTGAATCATGGCCAAAAGAGACCTAATGCACTGTTTGGGGGTGAAAATCTGTACAAAGTGGATACCCCACATTTTCTTTTCAGTCTCATGAGCAATTTCCCTTCTGTGACTATCTCCAGAATTTGAGAGAAACATACACACGATATAAGGCAAGTCTTTGCATCAGTTCAAAGGTTGGTATATTTCTAATTTTCAGTCAGTCCAAAAGTTTTCCGTGAACTGAATTATTCTCAAAGCATTTCTTTAAAGGGCAACATTCCAATAATGAACATATACTGTAGAGCATCTAGAAACATTCCATGACTCAACCATAGCATACACAATGCTTCTTGTAATATATGCTTATTCTGACCCTATTTCAAGCCAACTGACAAGTTTCTAAGAATGTGTCTATTCAGGGAGGAAATCCAGTCACTTCCTCTTGCCCCCACTTATGTAAAAAGACAGACAAGAAATTACAGTTATTTTATTTTGGAGACTGACAGTTCCTTATGAAAAAGAAAAAAACTTAAAATCTTCATTACATAATGCCAAATAAACTGAAAAACCTATTAGTGTTTAGAGCTTTATTTTTTTTTTATTTTTAAAAATTTTTTTTTTTTTTTTTAAAAGAGTCCAGTCACATCCATGAGCATTACAATAAATGGAGCATGGAAGCGACAGTCTCACCTCATATTCCCTCAAAACACTCAGTGCAGTACTGATCTTGAAAGCACACACAGATTTCTTAGTTAACAGATATTTGGGGTGGGCTGTGGCTCAAGTGGTAGAGCGCATGCTTTGTATGTATAAAGTCCCAAGTTCAATCCCCAGCATCTCTGATTCAGGATCTCTGGTAGCAGCCTGGGTGAGGCCTCTGACGGAGACCTTAGAGAGCCAGATCTGAAATCCTGCTGCCGTGTCGGGTTGTGACAATATTGGGCTAAGATGAACCATTGGTCTGACACAGTTAGGCAGCCTCTTATATGCTTATTTGAAGATATCAAGAAGACAGTCTTACACCTTTCACAAAGAAAACAGAAAGGTGACATAACCGATTCAACTGCACAGGTGCCATTTGATATTTACTAAGTACCATTTCAGAATTAAAACTGAGGAAAGTTAACTGATCATCTGTCCAGGCAAGACAGAAATTAGCAGGCAAGGCTGTAATGTCTGTTTTTCCAAGTGACAGCTCTCAAGGTCTCAAGAGACATTTCTCAAGTTCATTAAAACATACAAATGTAAACACATTCCTCCACTATATCTTACTAATGGGCCTGCCTGACATAAATCATGCAACAGGCAAATAATACCAAATATAACAGAAAGTTCCTAAGAAGAGTCATTGTCCAAATATGTTTATAACCACAAATATTAACCCAACAGTTTCTTTTTTTTTTTTTTTTCCCCAATATATTTTTATTAATTAACTTCGTCATTTTTACACCATGTTACAGTGGTTCAAAAGTGCTTTCTTTGCATTTGGACCTGTGTTACAGCTTTGGTCCGTGACTCTATTAAATCGGTGTAACTTTCTCTTATTTCTTAATATTACAATTTTCAAAAACCCTAATGTTTCATACTTTATACATTATTATAACATTTTTATTTTTTTTTTATCTACCCTTTCCCTCCCCCTCTCCCCCCCCCCCCCTATTTGTGCTGGACATAAATTTTTACAAATACCGGTCAAACAATATTGTCTTGTCATTCTTTTGTAATTCAAAACCCTCAATTGCTTCTAGAATAGCTATCCATTTAGTTTCATAGGCTAACTTTTGCTTATTCATCTTCTCTTCCTTTTTCTCATCCGGATTGCCTGTCTGGTTCAAAAGGCTGATTTGTATTTTGTCCATTGTAAACAGATACCAGATCCTCGAAATCCATTCCTGGAATGGCAGAGGTCCCTGCGTTTTCCAGTGTCTAGTTATTATATTGAGTGCTGCCAAGCACAATGTTGACAGAGCATCCTGGTGTCTTTTCAGTGTGTTGCTGTCCGGATATAATCCCAGGACTCCTATTTCCATTTTAAATGGTACAGTTCCTTTGTTCACAGTGTTTAAAACCTTCCATACTTTGCCCCAGAACCTGTTCACATACATACAATCCCACAAACAATGTTTAAGGTCAGCTGCTTGGTCACACCCCTTCCAACATTTCCCCTTTTCATTTGTGTCACTACCATGTTTGAGTTGTGTGGGAGTTAGATAAAATCTAGTTGTGGCTTTTAATTGTGTCTCCCTCACTCCCAATGCTGACGAGCACGTATGCATATGTTTCCAAATATTTTCTCTGTCTTTTTCTGATAATTCTTTTTTTAAGTCACCTTCCCATTTTGGAATGTAAGTATGTTTGGGTGGGTATGTTAATTCCTTCAAACCTCTATAGATCTTAGAGAGTTTCCCCCTACTTCCCGTCAGGCTGAAGAGTGTTTTTTCTATTTCGCTGGGCTCTCTTGAGAAACTAGCTGTTGCTCCTGCTTCCATAAAGACACTTTTCAGTTGTAGGTATTGAAAAACTTTAATTTTGGACTGAGTTATTTTTTCTAGTTCTCCTATAGATTTAAATTTTGTCCCTTCAAACAATTGTGCTGCTTTCCTAATCCCTTTTTTCTTTAAGTTGAGGACCAATTCGTATGCCACTTGCGTTTCTCTCATATTTACACGATAAACATGTGAGTATGGTGAAGCCTGTTTCTTGATCCCCAATTTTTTCACTACCCCTATCCATGTTGTCAAAAGTTGTTTTGCAAAAGGGTGATCTCGGGCCCTATTGCTTATTAGATTTCCCTGATCTACCAGGAGATCTGCTAGTGACTCAGTATCTGTCAGCTCCTTTTCTAATATATTCCATTCTGGAGTACTTGGCTCCTGGTACCAGAATTGTATCGCCCCGAGCACTGCAGCTTTGTGGTATAACCTAAAGTCTGGGGTGTTTAAACCACCTCTTTCCTTTGCTGTATACATGGTTTCTTTCTTGATGCGTGGTTTTTTCCCCCTCCACACCAGATCTCTAATTAGTTCGTCTACCTGTTTAAAAAAGGAGTTAGGTAAATATATTGGAAGGGCCATGAATTTGTAGATAAATTTGGGAAGGATTATCATTTTTAGTAAATTGATTCTGCCTAGCCATGAACATTCTAAATTTTTCCAGTTTACTACGTCTTTTTTTGCTTTATCTATTGCATCTGGAAAATTGGCTTTATACAATTCTTTACAATTCTTTGTAATTGTTACCCCCAGATATTTAATTCCCCTGGGTGTTTCTGGGAATGGGCTAATCTTTTTAATTTCTTCTATTTCTTTTTCGTTTTCAGCAAATATTAACGCTTGGGATTTATCTTTGTTAATTTTATACCCTGAGATTTTCCCAAAATTTTCTATTGTCCGAATCAATTTTGTTAAAGTTTGTTGTGGTTCTTTAAGAAATAGAATTAGGTCATCGGCAAAAAGTGCTAGTTTGTACTCTGATTTTCCTACTGAGATTCCTTTAATTTCTTTATTTTGTCTGATTGCCACCGCCAGCCCCTCTATTGCCATGTCGAACAGAAGTGGGGATAGGGGACATCCCTGTCGTGTTCCCCTCTGGATTTCAAACTGATCTGATAATTCCCCATTGATTTTTAATTGTGATCTGGGTTGTGCATAGATTGCCATGATCCATTTCAGAAAATTTCCCTCTACTCCCATTTTTTGTAATATTTCGATTAAGTAATTAATTTCTAAAAAATCAAAAGCCTTTTCCGCATCGGCCGCAATTATCATGGAATTTGGTAATTTGGGATCCCTTTGTTGTGAGTAAATCAAATTCACTACTTTTCTAATATTATCCACCCCTTGCCTTCGCGGTATAAACCCTGTTTGGTCAGGGTGTATGACTTCCCCTACAATTTCTGCTAGCCTATTTGCTAATACTTTGGAGAATATTTTAAAATCATTATTTAGCAACGAAATTGGGCGGTAGCTTCCACACTGTTTTTGGGGTCTGTCTGGCTTAAGTATCAGTGTAATTTGCGCCTCATAAAAAGTGGGCGGCATCTTCCCCTTATGTATGATATCATTGTAGACCTTAGTTAGGTATGGTGCTAAAATCTTACTGTATGATTGATAAAATTCTGCAGGAAAGCCATCCGGCCCGTTTGCCTTATTGCTCTTTAATTTTTTTATGACTTTTGTTACCTCTTCCAATGTTATTGGGGCATTTAAGAATTTAGATTGATCACTGTTGAATCTGGGAATTACTAAATTATTTACAAATTTTTTTATCTCCTCAGGATTAGGGTTTGAAGAGGCGTATAATTTCCTGTAGAATCCACAGAAGGTGTCTTGAATCTCCTCTGTACTTGAAACCTCTATGCCATCTTCTCTAGCTATGCTAACTATAGTAGCTTTCTGCTGCTGTATCTTCACTAGCTGAGCTAATGCTCTGCCTGCTTTGTTGCTATTGCTGTGATAATAAAATCTTATCCTTTTCAATTGTTTTGTTGTCTTTTCTAGTTCAATCACATTTATTCTCTCTCTTATCTTTTGTAATTTGTTTGCAGCTACCCTTGAGGGGGTGTGTTTATTAATTTTGTCCCATTTTTTAAGATCAGCATATGTTTCCATTCTCAATTCTTTTTTTTTTTTTTGTATCTGGGCTGTTAATGCTATGGCTTTACCCCTAATTGTGGCTTTTGCTGCCTCCCAAAGGGTGAATGATGATTCCACCGATCCCTGGTTGAACTCAAAATACTCCTCAACTTCCTCCTGTAATTTAGTTTTGGTATCTTTATTTTGCAGCAGGGTTCTATCTAACCTCCACTGTGTTTTACCCTTTATTGATTTGGTTTCTAGCTCTATGTTGAACCCTAGCGCGTTATGGTCGGTGAAAACTAGTGGTATAATGAATGCTTTCATGCATCTCCTGATCTCATTTTTATGCATTAATATGTGGTCTATCTTTGAGTAAGAATTGTGGACATTAGAGTAGAAGGTATATTCCCTACTTTGTTTATTCAGGTGTCTCCATATATCAATCCAACCCTCGGTTTCGAATATTTGTTTTATGGTCTGCTGTCTTTTGTTTAATGTTAATGTCTTTGAAGTGTCCCATTTCGTTAAGGGTGTGTTTAAATCCCCCATCATCATTAGGATGCCTTTCACATTTTGGGTTATTATTTGAGTGTATTTTTTATAAAATTGTAACTGCTCTGTATTTGGTCCATACATGTTAACTATCGTTACCTCTTTCTTTTGCAGTGTTCCTATAACCATCAGGAACCTTCCCTCTTCATCTTTTATTACCCTTTTTGTTTTAAATTCACATGAGTTTCCTATCGCTATAAGCACTCCTGCTTTTTTTTTCCTGGCACATGATGCAATTACTTGCCCCATTCTTTTATGTATAAATCTGTGTACCTCACCTTCTAGTAAATGTGTTTCTTGCAAACACATAATGTCTATTCTGTAATCTTTTGCCAGTTCTCTAACTCTTTTTCGTTTTTGGGGTGAATTAAGCCCTCTCACATTGAGAGTTAACATTTTAATATACTGCATTGATCTTGCTACTGCTTCCTTGAATTGCATCGTTCTTGCTCAGTACTGTACTTTTTATCTTTTTACTTTTTACCTGTCTCCTCCCTGCTCTTTTCCTAACCGGTTCGTTATGAATCATTTCCCCCAAACTAAAACCTCCCATGCCCTCCCTATCCCAACAAACCCCCATTTTTCCCCTCAACTTTCCCCAATCTTCTCCCTCCTTATCAACTCGCATTCGCAACCTTATCAAAAACTTCTTGTTAAACTTCTTGTTACATATCTCATCAAACATTGAAAACATTTTCACTCCTTACGCGAGTCTTACCCCCCTCTAAGCTTCTTACAATCCTCCTAGCCAACAACTAGAGACCTTTAGTGGGTCTCCTTGGCTATCATTGAAATATTCAAAATTACGGCCCCCAACTTTTAACTTTTACTGGAACAATTCACGAGCTAACTTTTTAGTCTTCATTTGCTGTCTCTTGGTGGAAGATGTAGGAATGCTTCTAGTTCCTCTGTAGCTAAAAAGGATTTAATTTTCCCATTCATGTTGATCACCATCCTCGCTGGGAATTTCAAAACAGGTTTCCATCCTTTCTCGTTTAGTATAGAAAAATACTTTATCCATTTTCTCCTTTTGGTCATAGTCTCCATTGCAAAGTCTGGAAACACTTTTATAGATTCATTCCTGAATTTCAAGTCTCTTTTTCTACGAGTTTCCTTTAAAATCTCCTCTTTTACTGCGAAGCTAGCAAATTTAGCAATTATTGTTCTTGGTCTTGGGAAGCTCTTGTTTGGCATTCTTCCTGTTCTGTGGGCCCTCACAATATCTGGCTTCTGTAGGTTCTGGAACTCAGGGAAATGTTCTGCTAGAAACTCCCACAACAATTCTTTAGTTTCTCCTTTTTCTATCCCCTCCGGGAAGCCCACAAATCGCAGATTATCTCTCCTAGACCTATTTTCCAGGTCCTCTGTTTTTTGTAAGAGCATGTGGACTTTTTCTTGCATTGATATTACTTGCTCCTCATTATTTACTGCATTGTCTTCTAGTGTGGAAATTCTCTCTTCTGCTGTGCTCATCCTCTGCACCAGCCCCTCCAGCTTTTTATTCCCTGCCTCCACTGAGGCTCTTAGTTTGCCCATGTCTGCTTTAAAATCTTTTTTTATTTCAAGCAAAACCCTCATGATTGGGCCTCCCTCAGGGCCTTCTTCCTCCACACTGTTCTCCCCCATGGAGTCCTCCCCTTCAGACACCTCCGGTGTCCCCGCCGCAGTTGCGGGCGCCATTTTGGCACGTTGTGGGAGCCGGGCCTCTTCCCCGCTCTTTTCAGCAGGGCGCATTTTTACAAATCGCTCCAACGGGTTTTCCCTTGCATTTTTTTCCTTTTTTTTGTCCTTTTCCTCTTTCCCCTTTGGTGGCATTTTGTTTTACTCACTGTTGGTGGCTTTTGTTAGCTTTTTGAGTTATTTTGGGGCCGTTTTCCTTTCACGCTTAGAGGAGCGCTCGCTCTAGGCTGCTTCCCGCTATTCGCACATGCGCACCTCCATTTCTACTCACTTTAAAAAAAAAAAAAAATATTGTTGAGTAATTGCACGGTTTGGGGCCGTTTTCTCGCTCACTTCTGGCTGCTCTTGCTTATTCACACATGCACAGTTCGACCTGAAGAGCTTTTATTCTTGCCTCAGCAGCAGCAGCCATTTTGTCCTTCAGGGTGGGAGTTTCAGCTGAGCAGGCCTCAGGAGAAGGATGCTGGGAAATCAGCTTTTTCCCCTTTTAAGGAGATTTTTTTTTGCACCCTCTTGCGCCTCCGAAGTTTAGATTTCCATGGCTACCCCTTGTTGAAGGGAAGATTTAGTTTTGCAGCTTTCTGGGATCATTTTAGGTATCTAACCCAACAGTTTCTTATCATGAATGCTCCAAACGTGCTTAGCTCAAATCTGTAGTTTACAAGGCTCAACACTATTTTAATTTAATTTTTTAAAGCATCGGCTTAGTGGTCAAGATAGGTACAGATCTATGTTCTAATTCAACACTGAAATGCATAACCGGTATAAACAGGCAAGACTCTTGATTCTGCCCCATGAGGCTATGAGAACCTACTTTCTGCTAAGAAGGTTACTGAAAGGCTACTTTGACCTTTAATGCATCCTTACGGTCAGTTTTAATTCAGACACTAAACACAGAGGCTTTCTTAAGGATCATGGGGTCTACATAAAGACTCTGCTGGGGCTCCTTGAAGATCTGTGCGTGTAAAGATCTCCCTTGGAAAGCAGCCCTGTGCAGCTGCCCTGGTTGCAGGTATCTAAGGTGCCTCTGGATGAAGGAGATGGCCATTTTTGTCTATTCTTAAAAAGAATAGGCCATGATCCACAAACCAGTTACTCTAAAGCAGTCCCAGGGGGCATCAATGAGACTTCTCCAGAGTAAGTGGTTTGTGGATCATGGACTAACACTGCTGCCATTATATTACCTGCAATTCCAACTGCAAATACTTCATTAAGCAGCTGTCTAAGCTGGCTCCGGATAGAAGCAGAACTGGCTGCACCTGTTCCCTTAGCACTGAACTTTGACCATTACCAATTCTCTAAAGAAAAGTCACCAACTATTCCGTCTGCTCAATCAACTTGGAACACTCTTCTGACAAACTAAAAAAATCATCCTCTTCTTCATACTAAAGCTTACATCTGGGGCACATCAAAGCTTTGCATTGGTGACAAACCTACTTTTGGCCAGATTGAATAAAAAAAATTCCAGGATCCTTTTTACTGATCAGCTGAGAACGCCTTCCTCCCTTTTACAATGCTGAAGGAAATATTTAACCTAGAAGCTAAAGAGTAGTGGCAATATATCCGGCTTAAATATGCTATCTCCCATCAACTCGAGTTTCTTTCAGTTATCGTTGAGAATCACGGTTCTTGATTCATTTTAAGCGAGTAATGATAATTGAGAAAAATACTGATTCTCGACATTTCTCGGTCAAGAAATTTTTCTTGAAATATTTTTTATTGTTTACTTCAATTTACAGTTTACTGCATACTGATTTACCATGTACTGCGGTCACCCCGGTAATGTAAATGCACAAAGTGGCATTTTGCGCATGCACATTACCAGGATGAAGCTGGATCACGGTAAAGGATAAATCAGTATACAGCAAATGATACATTACGGTAATGGTAAATGGTATTTTGAGAAAGATTTGTCGGCCAAGATCTCAATATCGAGATTGTACCGAGATCTCGGTGACCATTCTCGTTTCTCATGGTATTTTTTGCGGGGGGGTGGCGGGAGGGAAGGAGAATGTTTCTCGTTTCAGTCCAAAAGAAAAGAGAAAAGGGAGCAGCCCACTATACAAATACAAAGTGTATCAGACACAATGGGCTACAACAATATACATGTATGGCTGAAGACTGAATATAAAACAAATGAAGTAATACATAAACCACCAACTTAGATACACTTAAGCCTGTATATTTAATAAAAAATGTACAATTCTCAAAACAAATGTGTCTTGACTAAAAAAATAGAAAGAATGTCCAACACATGTCTAATGTCCAAGAATGTCCAAAGCATATGTTTTAATGACTACTTGGATTACATGGACATTCTTTCTATTTGTCATAGCAGACAGTCAGTTGCTTGGACTTGACAATACATACAGTAACCTTGTTAAGGTGTGAGAGAAGAAACTCTCTATATAGAGTGTACACCAGAAAGAGATAGTCAAGATTGTATGCAACTCCTTATCTGTGAACCTTGCAGGTTCTTTTTGAATGGGACACCATGATACCCCTGAGGAAGGGTGCATAACCCAAAACTCAGGGTCTGATAATCGTCTTTATATATTTTTTTTGTTATGTACAAGTTTTTATACATTGTTGTTTTCATATTGTATGGAGATATTACCTCATTTATAGATAAGACAGATATACATTTGTGGCATTAATACATATATTGTTTTATACATTTTCAGTTGTGAATGTAGTAGCTTCCTTGTTCGTTAATTGTAAAGGGTATTTGACAAGGCTTGTTGTCCTGCTCTTTCTTTTTAATTTATTAAACATTTAAGTTTAATATCAAACATTTGATTAATCCAACAAAACCACCACAAAAAGAGGTATTTCAAACAGCATTCTCTAACCCTCTCCCCACACCCAAACAACTGTAAAAAAGACATAACTTGCCAGAAGGATTTTTTTCAGGACCAAATTCCACACTGACACTAGCCATAAATTGTGACCATAACATCCTAACTAAAGTCAGTGGGGCTGGTATAACTAGGCACAGGATTTGGTCCTTATTTGGCCAAGCTACAAATTTTCTGTATGTCACAAGGAGCACAAACTATCTACTGTTAACTCCTTGCAATTAGAAATGTGCACATCATCTCCTACAGAACACGTTTGACTGGAAGCCTGGAAAGAAACTGTTTCTAAAATATTTGCAAAAGTAATGTAAACAAAACATTAGTCTAGAATCCCTAAGGAGTAATTAAATGCTACTTGAATTTGGCTATTTTAACCAACATACTGTCAAAGATATATATTTTATGAGCAAACATACTTGATCATCAGGCCTTTGAGGTCTTGGTCTTCACCTTCTAGTAACTCATATTTGCGGGCCAGTGAGAGTGAAATCTCTGTCTTTGCAAGCTGACTCAGTGAGTTTTCTTTGTTGGGGTCATTGGCATCAACAGCTCCTTCCCCTGTAGGGGAAAAAAATACAAATCTTACTTTGCTTACTCCCTGACAAAGACTGCTGAAAGACACAATGTTAAAACATTAAAAAAGAAATAGGCACATCCCTGTCTGTAGCATGTCTGGACAATAACCTCTTAATACATTAGAAGTTAGATAATTGTGTACCATCTCCAGAAAAGAATTATTAAATGCTTGGCCTTTTACAGATTGCTGCCTTGAGAGAACTAACTGCCACATCTAGAAAAAGCTAATGAAAAACATAACTAATGTCAATAAGTTAATACCCTATTTCTGAGAGACCACAAAATATGGTAGGTTTTCAAAATAAAAAGAAAGTGCAGACTCCAGGCTCATTCACATGAGACTCTTCTCTTGGGTGTATTTTTTGTTGCAGGAATTAGCATTCTCGCATTTTATTGTTCACACGATCCCTCCCCTTCATTCAAAAGTTCACTTCCACTTCTAAGTTTACTGTAGGTAATGCTGAGGCCAATAAGAGGTGTCCTGCTATTATGGGGTTGTTTTTAGTTTGTTTTCCTTGTCAGCAATACATTGTCCCCTCCAAGCAGGCAGTTAAGGCTGACACATAATGTGGATTAATCCCTTCACATGATAAAGAAAATGCAGGCAAGTCCTTTTTAAGGGAAGGGCGGGATAATTTATTTATTTATTATTTATTTATTTCATTATATTTATATGCCACCCCCCCCATGCCTACGGCATCTCGGAGGGTGGGGGCTTCCAGCATAATATAAAACAATTTTTAAACATAAAAAAAATCTACAATATCCTAATTAAAACAAATTTAAAACATCCCCTCACAAAAATTAACCCACCCCCCACCCTCCCCTCCGAAGGCCTGGGCGAACAGCCACATCTTACAGATACGTCGAAAGGCCAACAGGCCCGGGAGGGAGCTCCACAACCGCGGCCCGGCCACCGAGAACGCCCTCTCCATTGTAGCCCCCTGCCTTACACGGGGGAACTCCAGAAAGGCGACCCAGGTGGACCGAAGGGATTGCTTTGATAAAAATCAAACAATTAAATAGTCAACTCTTACTTTTTCAGTTTAAACTTTCAGCACTTCCCCCACATTAAAGGCAGGGCCCCGAGTGTTCTGTGCTTCTGCGATTCGCGGAATTTGCGCAGAAACTGGGGAAATCCCCGTGGAATTTCCCTTCCTTGGTGGTGAGTCAATCCAGAACCTGCTTTATTCAGGCCACAATCCAATCAGGGGCTTGCGCGGCCTTTATAAAGCAGGTCACATCAGCACATGTCACTTATGGTCCGGAATCCACTTGAGACCGCCGCTGCCGCCGAGGGACCCGACTCCAGTCACCGCTTCTCCAGCCGTTCTGGGATCACTGCTGCTGCTGCCGTCACCACCGAAGGACTCCAGCCCGACCTCCAGCCGCTGCTTCTCTGGCCGCTCCGGGATCACCGCCGCTGCTGCTGCCACTGAAGGACTCCAGCCCGACCTCCAGCTGCCACTTCTCCAGTCGCTCGAGGGATCGACGCCGCTCCAGCATAAGGTAAGTAGGTGGTTGGGGTGTGTGTTCTCCTGGGGGGGCCCCGCTGCGCGTTCTGCATTTTACAGTTTGGGGGGGAGGGGGTCCCGCTGCATGCTCTGCATTTTACAGTTTGTGTGTGTGTGTGTGTGGGGGTCCCGCTACGTGCTCTGCATTTTACAGTTGGAGGGAGGGGGTCCCGCTGTGTGCTATGCATTTTATAGTTTGGGGGGGAGGGGGTCCCGCTGTGCGCTCTGCATTTTACAGTTTGTGTGTGTAATGTGTGTGTAACATGGCAAAAACACACCTTGCCATGTGTTTTTGTGGGTGGGTTTCCTGCTTTGCCATGTGGTTTTTGTGGGTGGGTTTCCTGCTTTGCCATGTGGGTCGCAGAATTTTGCCATATGGGTCGCAGAAGTTTCCATTTTGGGTCACAGAATTTTGGAAAACATTTTGAAGAAGAATCGGGGCCCTGATTAAAGGTGCCATCAACATTAAGGTGGGGGATCATGCATAGAGCTAAGCCACTTGTGTGACTGTGCCCTCTGTCCTAATATGAAGAGAGCTCTCAACTTAAATTTGTTCTGAAAAAACATTAACCTAGGTTACAGCCATTTCCTTTTACGTGGGTGTCTGACTACGTTCTCAAAAGTCAATCCATTTCGAGAGATCTGATGTACAATGTTGTTCCTATGTCACTGTGTGCATTTTTAGCCAGCATTCTACCTATTTACCATAGATGCAAGATTACTTAAATAAATGGTGGATCTTCAGCTCAACCCATGATCTCAAAGTGGATAAAAACAGTTAATTCTGGACTTTTCATTTGACTTTATTAAATACACAAAGAGATGGGTAGGAGCAGTGTATACCTGCCCCACAGCTATTGTTTTTCTGCCGGTGCAGATGGGACTTGTACTCCATTTATTACTTGGTTTCATTCCCACAACTAGTATAGCCAGAAAGATAAAAATAAAACACAGCTTACCGAGGAAAGACTCCACATCAGGAACAGCCCTCAGCCCTTCCAGTAGTTCATTCAAGAGATCATGTTGGTCAGGAGCAATGGCATCCTGGTGCTCTAACAGCAGCTGTCAACAAAGGTAAACAAGAATTAGCAGTGAAACTAATAAATAATCTTTATTTTTATATAGCGTCCCCCTGCCATGGCACTCGGAGCGCTTTACATGCAACACAACTTTTAATCCTCAAAACAACCCTGTGAGGTAGGCTCCATTTTGCCCAATGGCAGTGCTTACTTGAACAACAATGAGAAGAAGGATTCTGGAGAACACGACGGGCTGCCATTTCATACCAATGGGCAGGTGTGCAGCTTTATACCTTAAGCTTTTGGAGGTTGTGAATCACTTACAAAATTCAAAGACTTATGGAGAACTACAATGTTATTTTGAAAGCTAAGAAGTTATACAAAAATGCAAAAGGTTTATGCTTTATGGTTGTAAAGAAGTAAAAAATAAAGTAGAAACTAAAAAGAAACTTCATGAGTGGTTCTCTTCCCCTTTACTATTTTCATTCAATGTTTTGTTGTTGTTATTGTTGGACTAAGTGCATTCCTCTCTAGCCTAGAAGACTAAAAATGCCACTTTTTCTGCAGCGGCAGGCTCAGGGTTTCTCCCAGCCCCCACACCTCCTTCCTTTGTTGAAGCCCATGCTCACTTGTCTTTAGGGGCACACCCACACGTGCACTCACACATGTAGTTATAGTCTGGAGAAGGCAAACAGGCTCCTGCCTCTCGTCTCCTGCCTTAAGAGCTGTGCAATCAGTCACTACAATACTGGGGGGTCAAGATACCCTCTTGCCTCGCATACAAAGTTCATGGGTGGACTCGCACACAATGCTGATTAAATCAGATGTCCGCAGGACCTTGAAACATGCATAACGAGTCCCGGATTAATGTTACACGTGAGGGAGTAAATGTGCGTTTTAAATGCGGATTGGATGTTTAGATTTGATCTGAACTCCAAATCTGCATTTAAAGCAGGGCTGGAACTCCCATTGACTCCCTCACACATAACACTAATCTGGGGCTTGTTATACATGCTCCAGTAATTAAATGCCCTTTGCCGCCACTGTCAGTGCTTGCTCCATCCTGTGCCGCCTGCTGGGTGGTTCCCGCACGAGTGCAGGCGCTTCCACGTAGCTTAGTCTCCACCTGGTCACACTGGAACAGGACAGGATTTGTGTTCGCCTGTCCAGCTTGGACCCTGGGACAAATGCCCCCATCCCTATGATAGCTACACCCCTGCAGCTATTACTAATCATGTCTTGCTACAGTCAGTAACTTCATTACCACCAAAGTTACAGGAACTATATTAGACACCCTACACAACACAATTTGTACTGCAGCTCGACCTGTCTTCAGAGAGGAGTAGTTTACAAGGCCTTTAAGACGACTTTTAAGCATACATGGGTTTACAGAAAAGCGTAAATGATATAGCTAGGTCTGTGGGTTTCCTGATTCGTTTAGTTCAGGAATCCAATGTCCTTGTGCTGAGCGCGATTAGAACAGAAAAGCTGTCATAGCCCTGATGTACTAGTTCCCAATGTTTGTTCTTCCAAATAAAGAGAATTTGTATTATGGAAGTCTGTTTTTAAGGATACAGCATCAATGGCTAGTTTCACCAATAACCAATATGGTTGCTATGAGTTATTTAAATATAATACATAAAATATGAAAATAGGACCATAAATATGGTCCTGTGGTTTACTAGGTCATATATTCCAGAACTTCCTAGGATGTGAATATATGTTTGGCATGATCTCAGACAGCAGGTTTTTCTTCACCGGAAGTACAGGCAGTTAGAGTCCGTTATCTTAGAAATTAAGGCACACTGAGTTTGAAGGGGAGATTTAGAGCTTGCTAACACAAGCACTTACTCTGAAGAAACTGCCTCTTATCTCACTGTACTTTCTGTTCACATTAACAGGGTTTGAAGGAAAGCAAGGGGGTAGTTATCCTAGGGGATAAACTCTTGTAGAGAAACTTACTCCCTGGGATATTTAGCAATTGTAAAATGCCTTATGTTCTAATAAAAAATGGAGCCAGGTTGGATCAATTGTAATTCAGGTTTACTCTTTACAGGAGCATTTATTAAGTAACTTCTACTGTTAGATTGCACTCAGGCACTTTTGTTGTAGCTCTGTGAAAGATGGGAACAGATTTTTGTTTATTCTACACTCAAATATATATTAACATGTGTGGATTGGATTCTCTAATACTAATAAAGAATGATATTCCTAAACACAATGTTTTCTCTTCTATAGAAGTCTTTCTGTAGCCATCCCGTGGATTCAGCACACGACCCCAGTGGTCCAAGTTTCCATTTGGATCAGTAGATGAAGCTGCTGCAGATTCCCTGCCAACTCTGCCTATCCCCTATACACAGACTTTTTACTACTGTCTACTAGTACAGTCAGTTTTCCAATAAAAATGGCAGATTTCTGCTAAAGATTCAAAGGGGATGGCTCTTACACTCCCTATATAATACAATAACGTGATCATGTACTTATCTTCTTTCCACAGGACACATGTACAGTGACAGAATGAAAATTGCCCAATCTTTAGTTGGCTTGTATTTCCTAACGTTCAGAGACCTGCATTTTGCAAGTTAAATTGAGTAGAAGGCCCCTCTACCCTTCTCACTTCCCAACCCCCACCCAAGTGTTCAGACAGGGGAGATTCTACTGTAGCAGTAATGCGGTGGGTTTGAGAGTTGTGGGGGACATACGACATGTCCAGATAATAAGGATGGATCTAGGTTAGAAAGCTCTATTTTAACTGTTTGAATCAAATATATAGAATGCATATATATCATGGTTAATGAAGGCAGAAGCTGAAACATTTAACTAAAAGATTTAATTTACCTCTGTTTGGTCATTCACTTTTCACTACGGAGAAGGCAAAAACCACATCCCTCCATTGCCAATCAAAGGGGTGTGTAAAATTCCTTCTCAGTCCTGAATACAGTGGCTAGCCATGGCCTGTAGCAGGATAGTCCGAAGACATACACCCATTCCTGTGCACAGTGGGTGGGTCTTTGTTGACCTGGGCAGCCAGCATAGGAAAAGAGGGCTTGCCCAGGCATGCAAGCTCTTTTAAAAGGAGGGTCAAATCCCCACCCCTTCTTAAGTAGGTCTGGGGCTCATAGGCTCCTGTGAGCAGGCGGTCTCAGGGGGTGGCAGTCAGATACCTGAACCATGCCCCCACCCCCTACTCTCATTACCCAATTCTCTGGCTAGACCCACAAACTTGCCACCTACTGACTGGCAGGAGTGTTTCCTTATAGAATGCCTAACAGTAGAGAGTGGTGTCTAATCCTATACATGCACACAGGAGCAGCAGCTTAATCGTTAGAAATAAGGTTGCTTTGATGAGATGTATAGTGATTTTGTGAAAACAGAACTCCATCACCGCATAGTGGGTTTTTTTAAGACGAGATGCAACTCTGCATGGCCAGCGAGGAGCCACTCATTTCACCGCCTGTCTGAAGGTGGTGCAGGGGGAAGCGTGCTTCCATGAACCACACAGCACCCAGTCATGGCGCACTGCAGAGAAATCCAGAGTGTGCTGTGCAGGGCAAACCAAAAAGGTGTGTGGCAATGGGTGCCCATGCATCCCTTGCCCGTATGAACCGGGGTGGCCAGCCATGCCAGCAGACAATTTTACCGCTCATAGGCACTGTGGGTGGGGAACATGGCCTTTACAAGTCACAGGAACTGGTTGCAAGCACTGGGGAGCCCAGGTCACCTAGTGCTCATGCCGGGACATGTCAATTTTAACAGCCAGCCCAGTGCACTTCCCCCTCTTTCTTGGTCTGTGGCAGGGGAGCGCGAGGCAGCTGCTGCAGTAGCTACTCTGGAAGCCAGCTGCCTGTTAGAATTCCTCCCCATGCACTTCATCTGAGTGGCCTCCCCAGCCTTGCTCATTTAAAAACACCCAGTGTTAGTGTGCTTGGCAAGTAAATACATAAGAACATAAGAAGAGCCATACGGAGCTGGACCAGCGGTCCATCTAGCCCAGCATCCTGTCTCCAGCAGTGGCCAGCTCCATTAGCTCAAGAGAAGTACATGTACAGGTCATGGAGATGTGACCCATTTCCTGCTGACTGTTCCCAGGTACTGGTAGCCAGGGGTTTAAGCTGCTACTAGTATGCGTTTATGGCTCTATCCTCTAAGAATTTAGATTCCCTATTTACGTTCTCCATACAACTCATGATTTTATTTATTTATTTAACAAATTTTTACCCCGCTCTTCCCGCCACAGGCAGCCCAGAGCGGCTAACAATAAAAAATATAAATATAATAAAAACAATTTAAACATATAAAACACAAAACAGGGGGGAAAACCCACTCCCCCCACCTCACCCACCCCTTACCCCTCTCCCTCGCCAGATGGCTGACGGAACAG
Source organism: Sphenodon punctatus (assembly GCA_003113815.1). Lineage (NCBI taxonomy): Eukaryota > Metazoa > Chordata > Lepidosauria > Sphenodontia > Sphenodontidae > Sphenodon > Sphenodon punctatus. The sequence goes on from QEPC01000694.1 coordinate 41,986, forward strand.
CCGGGTCTTACAGCTCCTACGGAACGCCGGGAGGTCAGGGGCCAGATGGGCCCCCACCGGGAGGGAATTCCAAAGGCGCGGCACGGACACCGAGAACGCCCTGCTCTGCGTGGCCCCCTGGGAAACCTCTAACATGGCGCCCCCGGACGACTGCAGGGGCCGATCCAGAACCCGGGGAGTGAGGCGGTCTCGCAGATGGGCAGGGCCCAGGCCATGTAAGGCTTTATAGGTTAAAACCAACACTCTGAATTGGGTCCGGAAGACTATTGGCAGCCAGTGCAGAAATCGGAGCACTGGTGTAATGTGCTCCCAGCGGCCCAGCCCCACCAAGAGCCAGGCCGCCGCATTCTGCACCAGCTGCAGCTTCTGAGCCATCGCCCCAGATGTAACTGGCAGAAGGCACTCCTCGACACAGCCTCCACCTGGAGATCATGCGGAACCTGGGGGTGCTCCTCGATGCGCAGCTCCGCCTGGAAGTTCCATCATATAATTATATGAACTTCCATCATATAATCAACTCTTCTCCAAGCTAAACAGCCCTAATCCATATGTGGAGAGGCTCAACAGAAGTTGATCCACCCCTTCTATCATATCATTCTTGATGCCTTTCTGTTCTTTTTCCTTTAATAGAACCGTTTCCAGTTCTATTGTATCTTTCTTGAGATGAGGCAACCAGAACTGCAGAAAATATTTGAGGTGGGGTCATAACAAAGTTTTCTACAGTGGCATCATGATACTTTCCCTTACATATATGACCTCGTTGTGCCGTAGAACACCCTGACTGAGGCCATTGATCGGACGGCACCCAGGCGGCAGCTATGCAGACCTCCTTGGTTTTCCGAGGAGCTGCAATTGCTGAAGCAAGATGGGTGGCGGTTGGAGCAATGGTAACCTTGGAGCGGAGTCATCTACTTCCCGCTGTGACAGGTTTGTGGATAAGATCGCTTGTATTCACCACAATTTTGAAGCCACATTTATTACACATGGGGAACCAGAGGTTATGGAAGCCCCGTCATGTTTGGTTTTCTGGGATCAGTTTCAGTCGGTGACACCCGCCAATGCGGTGGATGTTCTTGGGGTGGTCAGGGCCACCTTTTGTGAATTAGATCCTTGCCCATCTTGGATGGTTAAGATCTGACGGGAGACAATGGGGTCGTTGCTGGCTGGGGTGGTCAACGCTTCCCTGTGGGAGGGCAGAGTGCTGGGTTGTCTCAAGGAGGCAGTGGTGGGTCCTCTGCTCAAGAAACCATTGCTTGACGTTGGCTCTCCTGCCAGCTATCGGCCTGTCTCTACCCTTCCCTTTTTAGGGAACGTTATTGAGCGGGTAGTGGCTTGGCAGCTGCAGGGGCATCTTCATTGCATCGGTTTTCTTGATGCCTCTTAGTCCGGCTTCCGTCCGGGCCATGACACCGAGATCACGCTTGTGGCTTTGGTAGATGACCTGCCCCGAGAATTGGATCATGGTCATTCGACCCTATTGATCCTGTTAGATCTGTTGGCTGCGTTTGATACCGTTGATCATGAGATGCTGGTGACGCGCCTGTGGGACTGTGCGGGAGTGGGCAGGACTGTTCTTGAATGGTTCTGCTCATTCCTGACCGGAAGAACCCAGTGGGTAGTGCTCAGAAACTGCTTTTCATCCTACAGAGTGGAGTCCCACAGGGTTCTGTTTTGTCCCCTCTCCTGTTCATTGTGTATATGCAACTGCTCGGTGAGGTGATTAAGGGGTTCGGTGTGTGGTGTCATCAATATGCTGATGACACCCAGCTGTACCTCTTTTTTTCAACAGACCCAGGCCTGGCAGTCTCGGTGCTTACTCGGTGTTTGGCGGCTGTGAGGGACTGGATGAGGGCTAATCGACTCAGGCTGAATCCTGACAAGATGGAGGTGATGTTCATGGGTTAGGCGATGGAATTGGCAGCTCCCATATTTGATGGGGTTTGTGCTCCATTGGCCTCGCAGGTATGGAATCTGGGGGTGCTCCTTGATGTGCAGCTCTGCCTGGATCTCCAGGGGGAGGCTGTGGAGAGGAGTGCTTTCTGCCAGTTGCATCTGGTGTGACGGCTCAGGCCGTTTGTTTTGGACTCTGACGTGGCCAGAGTCATCCATCACCTCTCGATTAGACTATTGTAACGCACTCTACGTGGGGTTACCCATGCTGATGGCTCGGAAATTGCAACTGGTGCAGATTGCAGCAGCCTGTCTCCTAGTGGGATTGGGCCGTCAGGAGCACATTACACCAGTGCTCCGCTCTCTGCACTGGCTGCTGGTGGTTTTCTGGGCTGGATTCAAGGCCTATAAAGTCCTAAACCGCCTGGGCCCTGCCTACCTGCGAGACCACCTCACTCCCTGGGTCTTGGATCGGCCCCTGCTGTCATCCGGGGGTGCCCTGCTGAAGGTCCCCCAAGTTTCAAGGAACTATCCACGACTCCAAGATCCTTCTCCTGAGTGATTACATGCAGATTAGAACCTAGCTTCGTGTATGTATAGTATAGTGTTGATTATTTTCCCCCTATGTGAATCACCATGCACTTATCAATACTGAATTTCCTTTGCCATTTTAATGCCCATTCATCTGTTAGTGCAAGATCCCTCTGTAGTTTCTCACAGTATGCCTAGTTCTTATCTTGGTGTCATCTACAAATTTAGCCACCTCACTCTTTACCCCTTTTTCCAGATCATTAATGAATACGTTAAACAATACTGGTCCCAGTACTGACTCCTGAGGCACCGCTATCTACCTCTCTCCAACTTGAAAAATGGTAATTTAATCCTATCCCTTAGTTTCCTGTCTTATAACCAGTTCCCAATCCATGACAGGACTCTTCCTTTTATTCCATGACTACTTAGTTTGCTCAGGAATCTTTTACTTTACAAACATGAGTTAATCATCAGTAAGGACAAACGACACTTGTAAATGAGTACTGAATCAGAATGTACAAAAAACAGTGATGTTGATCCCAAGGCAACCTCTGGTATGTAATCTCTAACGCTTAAGCTTGACCACACAGCTGAAGAGGACACCAGATACCTGACTGAAACAAGTTAATAGCACTGATTAACAAATATAAAATTAAACATATTTAGAAATAGAAATTTTAATTAGAAGTAGGACTCCTCTATAAAGGAAATATTACAAGTTTTTGGCAGGCTAAATTACTAACTTCAATCAAAACAACGCTGCATCTTTAACTTAGCTTCTCTCGGAAGTCAAAGCTTTCATGTTTTTCAAAGGATAAATGTAATTTCACATCTTTGGATTCTTTTGCAAACGGAGGGATGGCTAGGCACATAATTGTGCAGAAAGTGATCCCAATTGTGACGTGTTTGGCGAAACAGTAATTTTGAGTTAGCAGGAAAGTTTCAAAAGGGCCATATGGTACACATCAAACTGAGACTTCTAGAAAAGTGCAGCGTTTCATCTTTTTCTTATCCAGAACAAACAACTCACAGGATATCCCTGCCACCCTAAATCATGCTCCTACATCTGCTTCCAGCATAACATATGATGCAATACCGAAAAGTCACAGGAATTTAGTGTGAGATTAAAGACACATTATCTCCTAAAAAGGAACATCCCCTTTTTCACCAAGAATGTGAAAAAACTAACAGTTCAGTAAACAATGAGTTATTACTGCATAGCAATGAGGATTTCTTATGTCCCCCTCCCCCCCTCCCCAAAAGAAAAACAATATGGTTTATTTTTTGTTGCCCCTTGACTATTGTTTCAAAAGGTTGTCTGTTTCCCAATACTGGGGAGGTGGGGGAGAAAGGGGGTACTCAAATGACAATCATAAGCTATTAAAAGTCTGAAAAAAATTATTCTAGAGATAGTCAACATGCTTGGAGACTGAGACAGGAACCTGCTAGGGCATAAAATAAATTCCTTCTAGGCATTTAAAAAAAGATTTAAAATGTAAAACAATTGACCCAGAGATTTGAGAATATTATTTCCCTTCTAAAAGTAAAAGGCAAAGACACTCTCATTATTAGTAAGATAAGGAATAATCAAGTTTCTTTCAGTATACTTACTGAGTGAGTGTTAATAATTTCTTCAATAGAGATATATATTACTGGTTTGCTGAGAGTCACCATGTCAGAAAATTCATCAATATTGAATTTTTCCTCTGGTTCAGGAACATCACATGCTGTCTGAAAAAAATTTCTAAGACAAAAAAGATGCGTGGGTTAAATTTGAGCAAGTCGAAAGAAGATAGATCGCATGCTAAAGCAGCTAAAGATAGATTGTAAGCTATATTAATATTGCTTATACAATACATTAAATCTACACTGAAGTGTTAGGTTATTAATCCTAGGCAGTGTGTGTTGATGCATGCATGGGTTCATAGGAGATTATTTACTCTTAAAGAGAATGGCAAGATTAACTTTCCTCAGAAAGACATTTTCTAATTATAAATTAGATCTGCAGCAGCTGGGGTCACTGTGTCCCCTCCCCCCGCAGGTAACCACCATAAGGAGAAGCCGCCCTGAAGGTGGCGCCAAAGGGCAAAGAGCTGTTAGCGGGCGGAGGCGGCTCTCATCACACCTCCCCCCTCTGTAACCAAACCACCAAGATGCCTGTCCTTATCTCCCCACCCCCAGCTCCTCCTTCTCTTTCACCTGCATCTCCTCCTACTTCTTTCCCCTCTCCTCCTGACTCCCACTAAGCCTTCCATCTCTCTCTACCATCCCCACACCTCCTCCTCCTCCTCTGCCCCAGTGCCCATCTCCCGCCGATTCCATCGCCCCCCATCCTCTAATCTTATCCCTATTCCGTTTCCCCCCGATCAACTCCCATTCTCCTGCTCCCTCTGGAACTGTCACTCCTCTGCTAACAAAGCCCCCTATATCCATAATCTTTTCTTCTCTCGCTCCCTTCACCTCCTCGCCCTTACTGAAACCTAGATCTCCCCCACTGACTGTCACCCCTGCCACCCTCTCCTTCGGAGGTATCTCCTACAACCAGCCCCGCTCCAAAGGCCGGGGTGGTGGCGTAGGCCTCCTTCTCACTTCTTCCTGCCAGTTTTGACCCCTCCCCCCCTCTCCTTTGAGGCTCACTCCGTATGCCTCTACTCCCCTCTCCACCTCCGTGTTGCTGTCATCTAACGCCCCCGCCCCCAGCTCCCTCTCCTCCTTTCTCTCCGAGTTCAAGTCCTGGCTCACCCTATTCCTGTCTGATGACATCCCCACACTCATCCTTGGCGACTTCAACATTCATGTTGATGCATCCTCTCAGCCTTGCATCGCCCGCTTCCTCTCCTTAGCCTCCTTCTTTAATCTCCACCTCTGGACTAGTTCCCACACCCACACTGATGGTCACTTTCTTGATCTCACGTTCTCTAGGAACTGTTCTGTCTCCGATCTCTCCTTTGAGCCCCATCCCATCTCTGACCATTTCCTTGCCTCCTTCAACCTATCCCACTACTCCCCCTCCTCTTCCCCATCTCCCCCTCCCTTCCGTGATCTGCAGGCGATTGTCCCCCAGGACTTTGCCTCCTCCCTCCCTCCTCTCCTCCTCCCTCCCCTGAATCTGCCATCTCCACCTTCAACTCTTCTCTCGCCTCCACCCTCAACCCTATTGTCCCTCTCTCCTCCTGCCCAGCTCGGTTCCGTAACCCTCACCCTTGGCTCACCCCCACCAATTGCCATCTCCGCTCCTGCACCCAGGCTGCTGAACGCCTCTGGCGCAAATCCCACTACCGCGCTGACTTCCTCCACTTCAAATTCTGCCTCTCATCACTCAATTCTGCTATCTCCCTCACTAGACAGCTGTACTATGCCTCACACACTGAGTCCTGCTCCCGGGACCCTCGCCGCCTCTTCTCCACCTTTGACTCCCTTCTCAACCCGCCCTGTCCTCCTCCTCCCTCTTCTCTCCCCGCTCATGATCTTGCTCTTTTTCACCTCTACTGACAAGATCCGCCTGGAAATTGTGTCCAAGTCCTCTCCCCCTACTACTGCCCCCTCTCCTCTCTCCTGTCCTCCTTCCCTCCTGCCTCCCTTGAGGAAATCTCCTCCCTGCTCTTCTCCTCCAACCCCTCCACTTGCCCTCTGAACCCCATTCCTTCCCACCTCCTGACCTCCATTGCTTCCACCATTGCCCCTCCTCTCCTGCACATCATCAACCTCTCCCTCTCTACCGGCTCCTTCCCCTATGCCTTTAAACACGCCACTGTCTCCCCCATCCTCAAAAAGTCCACTTTGGATCCCTCTGAACCCTCTATTACCGCCTTGTTTCACTCCTCCCCTTTGATTCCAAACTCCTTGAATGGGTTGTCTACTCCCGCTGCCTCAACCTCTCTGTCAACTCCTCCCTTGACCCCCTCCAATCTGACTTCCGCCCCCTTCACTCCACTGAAACTGCTATTGCTAAGATCACCAACGATCTTGTGGCTAAATCCAACTGCCTTTACTCTATTCTTGTCCTCCTTGATCTCTCTGTTGCCTTCGACACTGTTGACCACTCGTTCCTGCTTGAATTGCTTCACTCCCTGGGATTCCGGGACTCTGTCCTCGACTGGTTCGCCTCTTACCTTTCCGACCGCTCCATCAATGTATTTCTTCCTAACTCCTCCCCCTTCTCCTCCCTATCCCTCTGTCGGGGTTCCCCAAGGCTCTGTCCTTGGCCCTCTTCTCTTCTCTGTCTACACCAATCCCTAGGCAAACTCATTGCCTCCCACAGTTTCCAATACCACCTATACGCTGACGACACTCAACTCTCTCTCTCTCCATTCCTTCCCTCTCCCCCTCTGTTCAAGCTCCTCTCACCAACTGTCTCTCTGATATCTCTGCCTTGATGTCTCAATGCCAGCTCGAACTGAACATGCCAAAAACGGAACTCGTTATCTTCCCTCCCATTCCTTCCTTTTCCCTGTCAATTGCCATTGACGGGGTCTCCATCCTCCCTGTCCCCCAAGCCCGTAGCTTGGGCTTCATCTTCGACTCACACCTTACTTTCAAACCATACATTGACTCCGTGGCCAAATCCTGTCACTTCTCCCTCCACAACATTGCTAAGATCCGCCCTTTTCTGTCTGTCTCCTCTGCCAAAACTCTCATCCATGCCCTAGTCATCTAGGGCATGGATGATTCCCCACTCTTGCCTTTCTTTCCTCATCTCTGTTCAAAACTCTGCTGCCAGGATCATCCACATAGCCCATCGCTTTGACCGTGTGCAGCCTCTCCTCTCCACTGGCTCCCCCTTTTGGAGCGTATTCTGCATAAGCTCCTCGTCTTCACGTACAAAGCCCTGCACAACCTCAATCCCCCTACCTCTCTGCCCTGATCTCCCTCTGATCCCCTGTTCGAGCACTCCGCTCCTTTTCTCCACACCTTCAAGTCCCTCCTCAAAACCCACCTCTTCCGCTCCGCCCTTCCTAACTCCTGCTAATCATCCCCACCCAGGATTATCCCCCACCTGTTATCTGCAAACTCCCAATTTACTGTAACCAAGCCAAGAACGTGTACCTGAGTTCTCGCATCCTCATGAATGTTGC
>QEPC01000694.1:49581-65971 GCA_003113815.1 Sphenodon punctatus
AGGAGTTGAAAGGGGCGAGAGAGGAAGAGATCGTGGATGAAGGGAGCTTTAGCCACGGACGAGCGGCAGTTCCAGAGGGAGCAGGAAAAAGGCAATTGGTGTTTGGGAAGGCAGGGGATGCGGATGAGGTTGGGGGATGGGGAACGGCCTGGTTTGCGGGGTGTGAGTCGTGCACTGGCCTCGTATTGGCCACAATGGTCTGTGGAACACCATTGATTGATTTAGACTTAGTCCTTGATTGATTTAGACTTTTTTTTTTTAATCCCACTCTATCCCTTAGGCTCAGGGTGGCTAACAATTCTTTAACTTATTAAATGTTATATTAACTAACTGAACTCTTAATTCTCACAACAACCCTGTGAAGTAGGTTAGGCTGAAAGATCTGTGACTGGCCCAAGGTCACCCAGTGAATTCATGGCTAAGGTGACACGTGAACTGGGAGCCTTCTCCTACCTCATGGTCCAAATACTGCACTCTTAACCAGTACACCACACTGGCTCGCATTTATCATTTATTTTTCAGTGATGATTATAAATTATAAATAAATTATATATTATAATAATAAATTATGATAAATATTAATATCAATGATTTATCAGAACATTTCACAACTCTAAAAGTTGGTGTGTAAGATGTTTTAGGTAAACCAGACTATTAATTCATCAAGCAACAAGGTAGTTAGGTGTGCTAAACAGATTTCATCTCTCTGCATAACTTCTACTGCCCCCCCCCTCCCCTGAAATGTTTAACTGCTGGGGCTCACAAATGCTATGACAAGTTATGGGCAAAGAGCATGATTTTTCTCAAGACATTATTTCAGCAAAATGTTTACGGTTCTGTTTCCTACAATTGTCTTTGTGAGACAGATAAAACAGAGAGCTCTTCCTGGCTGGGAAACAGGTTTTTTTTTGTTTATTTTTTGAGGGAAGCAGGGCTTACTTTTTGTTTTGTTAGTACAGAGAGTGTGTTCACGTGATCAGTTAAGCTTGCTTGCATTACTTATGTTATTTAAGAACTTATTACTTTTAACATTAAGATTTGTATTTGGAGTGACAGAGGGTGATTTCAGACGTTACGTTTTTGGCATTCACCACAGTCAACCTCAGTCAAACGCGGGCGGTGGTGAAAGTGCCGTGCACGTCTGTTGGCCCGCAGCCAGATGTTCGCCACAGTCAAACACGGGCCGGGGTGAACTTAACCACGCTTCGTGAGGTCGGGGTGGGAGGAGGTAGAGAAGTGTAGTGAATGCCCACCACGGCAGGGGTGAAGGAAAAGTAACATCTGAAGGGAAAACCCCAGCCGCGGTGGAAGGAAATGACCACAGGCCATGGTGATAGCACACAGCGTTGCTGCTAGGAAACTGACAACAAACAGCACACGGAGGGAGATTTAAAGGGCAGGCAGCAGGAGATGGAGAGGAGGGAGGAGGAAACCGAGTGGAGGATGGAGCGAGAGGGCGAGGAGGAGGTGCAGTAACAGGAGGGGGAACCCGGCCCAGCTGGGGACACCCAGCAGCACACGGGGCCACCCCGGAAGAAGGTAGGGGGTGCAGCTGGGAGCGGGGAGGTCGGAGCCAGGGAGAGGAAGGGCACGGGAGGGAGGGAGCACAGCCGCCAGGAGCCCAACTAACAGCCCCCATCGTTCCCCCAAACAGACCAGCAAGAGGGCACACGCCCCCGAGGAAGCCGAGGCCGGAGGGAGCCAGGGCCAAGCGGGGGCGGCCGCGGAAGAGGAAGAGGCAGCGGAGGGGCCAGGACCCAGGCGGCGGTACCAAAGGGGGGGGTTAGTGGGGGCTCCAGGAGACCCACGACCTCATTGCCATCTGGGCGACACCCGAGATGCAGGGTGAGCTGGCAATCAACGCCAGGAACGAACAGGTGTTCGCCCAGATAGCCGCGGAGATGGGGAAGGCCGGTTATGACAGAACGCCCATACGGTGCCGGACAAAAATAAAGGAACTCAAAATGGGCTTCAAGGACATCATGGACAACAACCAGTGCTCTGGGCGGGTGATATGGGCCTCCCCCTACATGGAAGTGCTGGGTCAGGTGCTGCACCGCAAGGGCTCCATAGTGGCCCGGTGTCCGGTACCAGGGGGCGCCCGGGAGGAGCGGCCCGCGGAGGAGGAGCCCCCCCCTTTGCAGCCGGAGAACCCCGAGTATGCCCCGGCACAGGGCACAGACACCATGGAGGAGATGCCACTGACCTCGGGCACATGCGGCCGACGCGCCCCCAGCCCTACCTCTGGCGAGGGCACACACGCCCCAGCGGACTCCGAGAAGGTAGAAGGGGAGGAGTAGACCGTCACCCTGACCCTCACGGGCTGTCGACCCGGAGACCAGGCAGACAGCAGCCCCAGCGACCGCCCAGCCTCGGAGGGAACGGACACCGAGGGAGCAGGTAAGGGCACGGCAGGGGACACGCACGGACCCCAATGGGAAGGGGGGGGCCAAGACGGTGGAAGGGGGTGGGAGCCGTCCATCCCCCACAGCCCCAAAGGCAGGAAGGGGGCAGAGGGAGTGGCACAGGAGGCAGGGGGTGCCCATGCCAGGGGGGAGGAGCGCCCAGAGCATGCGGACAGGAGGGGGGGCTGGGGAATGGCAACCCACATGATGAACTGACCTCTATATCACTCCAGAGAGCCGCATCGAGCATGGGAGGGCCGTGGCAGGGGCCTGCCATTTCCGCCGGCCCAGAGGATGCGGGAGCACTGAGCGCGGGTGCGCAGGCGGAGGGAGGACCTTGCGCAGGAGCTAGTGGCAACCAGCACACGCCAGACGGAGGAGATGCTGGCAGCTGTCAACTGGCTGGAGGAGGGGACAACGAGGGCACTGCAACAGGTGGAGGGGAGGGACTGGGCGCTGGTGGCGGAGATGAGGAAGGACCGGCGGCTGCGGCAGGACATAAACTGCCAACTGGAGGCACTCCAGGCCCACTCGGACCGGCAGGACCGGCGGTCCACGGAGCTTGGTCAGAAGGGGGAGGGGGCTCCTGCCCCCTCCCCCTTCCCCACTGGGCTCCTGCCCACTCCTGCCCACTCCCCATCCTGGTGGGCTGGCCGTGCCCATTCCTCCCCACCCCCCCTCCTCCCGTGCATCCGACCGGCCAGGGGGTTCCCTGTCCCCCCCTGGTGTGTGCCTCCTTCTGCCCCCATGCTCTTCTCCCCTTTGTTGTGTGGGTGTGCTGCTTCATTTGTGTGTGCGCGTCTCGTTTTGAAGTACGCGCACCTTCCATGCGGCCGCTGTTTGCTCGCGCTGCAGCTCCCTCTACCCCTTCCCTGGGTGGGGCACTCCACCGTGTTTGGCTGTTTGCCTTCAGGCAGCCATGCTTGCGTCCGCCTGACGCCGGTGCCTTGTGGGGCTCCCACCGCAGTTCTCGCCACTGCGTCACGTCTGTTGCGTTCCCCCGGCCCGTGTTCTCTCTGTTTGGCCCCGGGCGGTGGTGCCACCCCTGTCATGTCTGTTGGGGCCGCGTGTCTCACCACGGCCCGCGGTCACGCCATTCACACCGGGGTGGGATTCACTGTGGTGAATTTAACCACGTAACGTCTGAAATCACTCAGAATATGATCTGGTTTGTGCTAATTTGCTTACCAAAAAGGAACTGAACTAACAATCTGTGATTTCAAAGATTAAGGTGATGTACTTTTCTATAGGAAGAAATACTCAAATTTGAAGGTAACCCAAAAATCCTAGGGAAAGTTGTATAATTATAATTCAGATTAATAAAAAGGAACTCTTCTTTCTCCAGCCCACAACAGTTTACTTTTTATAAATCTTTTCATCAGCGTTTCACACCTGAATTTCTCATAAGTTTCGGATAGGTAGCCGTTCATTGATCTCAGATGCTCACTCTCTCCTTCAAAGAGCTTGTTTGACGCAGCGTGCTGAAGGACTTTTGCCACACAACCTAAATTCCTCCTCTGGTCAGAGTGGATCTGACCTCCAGCTGTCATGTCAATGATATCAAACCCATCAGGTGCAACAATAGCTGGATTCATGTAGCGATAGTACAGGAGGTTTCCAACAACCTATGGGGGCGGGAGGGGGAGAGGAGGGAGATATAAATTTAGCTTAAAAGGTTTTCCTCCTAAGAACATTTATATACATTCTTAAAAACTGTACCAAAACAGTAGTGACTCTGGCCTCCACTATGTCCCTTATTAGCAGAGGATAGCAGAAGCCACTGGAGCCACTTTGGACTAATATTTATCTATTCAATTTTTATCCCACCCTTCCCGAGAAGGCTCAGGGCAGTTTACAAAAATATATAAAATCCATAAACAGAGCATATGACATATAGAAGACAATTCAAAAACCCTAAGCCCTATCCCACCAACCCTCTCCCCCATTCCACCCACCCATGCATTTGCAGGGGACATGTCCTCTACTATAATCAATCCTGTTGTAGAGGTGGAGTTCTAAATGGTCTAGATTTATGGATCCTGGACTCTGTCTGGGGCTCAGAGTGGGTGCCTGCAGCCTACATCCCACCCCATTTGCCCTTGGTGGTATCAGCTCCAGTCCTACAGCTTTCAAAGCTACAGCCTGTTTTGGGGGCTTCGGTGCTTTGACTCAGAGAAAGAACGGAAGACCTAGAACCACAAGCCAGTTCCAGAATTTGGAAGGGGGCTGAAACTTTCAACTTTGGGCCACATTTGGCCTGCAAGCCAGGGGTTCCCCTCACCCTGCCTTAGCCACCCCAGCACATGCGGAATGGTGTTCCAACAAGTCTGCTACCTTGAAAGTAAGCGTGCACACACACACAAAATAACTTTTTTTAAAGAAAAAAGATACCCATAGTTCTATCAGAAAAAAACTCAAGTCCCCTTAATCTACCGTTCTCAAAAGACAACATTCCCACGTGTTTGAATCTGACTCTGATAATCCAGTTCTTAATCTCTTTTCCAAGTTGTTTTCTTTTGGAAGATTAAATTATTCCCTCCCCTCTTCTGTGAGCCGGAAGAGCAGCAAAGCAGTCTTGCAAATTCCAAACTTCTAACACATCTTTAATGATGCCCAATTCCCATTCTCAGAAAATATTACTCTTGTGCAGTTTCCTTAGAGAACAGCAGTTCTAACTTTGGAAGCACTCATTAATTGGTTATGGCTGGCTTTCACACTGTCAGACTACATGCACTTAGGCTGATCCTGGTAGGTAATTCAGTATTTATTAATCCAGAATGCAGCTCTACACTTTTCAGGTGAAACCAGACAAATATAAAACACTCAAACTCATCTGATGTTCTGTGCTAAGACTGAGTAAGAGCTGGAAGGAACCCCCAAGGGTTATATAACCCAGCCCCCTTCTATTAAGACAGAGTAGCTAGCTACGCTATCCCTGGGAGATTTCTGTCTAATCTATTTTTAAAGGCCTCCAGAGATGGAGCCTCAACAATCTCCCTTGACACGTTATTATGCTGCCTAAATGTCCTGGTAGTTAAAAAATGCTTCCTAATACTTAGCCTAAATTGTTTCGCCTTAACTTAAGCCCATTACCTCTAGACCTATGCTCAGTAGCTAGAGAGAACTGGGCACCATTTTGCTTACAGCATCCTTTTGCATATTTGAAAAATAAAATAATGTCCTCCCTTAGCCATTTTACTAGGCTAAACATACCCATTTTCTTCAATCTTTCCTTCCATTACTTTTGTTGCTCTTCTCTGAACCCTCTCCAGCATCTCAGTATTCCAAAAGAGGATGCAAAACTGAGCCTTGACCAGGGCCAAGCAGAACAATTACTTCCCTTGTCTGCCTTCTACAATAACCCCCAACCCCCAATTCAGAAGTACTGCTACCCAGACAGTCCTCTCCCATTTTATATTTGTACTTTTTATTTTCCTCTATGTGGAATACTCTATATTCATCTTTATTAAATTTCATCTTGTTTTTTTCCAGTCCAATTTATCAAGATTACTTTGGAGTCTGATACTATCCTGTAGAATGACTTGCAGTTCCTCTCAGCTTGGTGTCATCTGCAAATTTGATAGGAATAGTGCCCACCTACCCATTTGTCCACATAATCAATAAAAATGTTAAACAGCACCAGAACTAGGATAGATCCTTGGGAAACCTCATTGTACCACCTGCTCCCAATCTGACAATAAACCAGTAATTACCATTCTCTGGTTACAACTGTCGTTAGAACTTCCCTCCATTGCTCCCCCCGCGCCCCCCCCCCCCAAACCCAGGTTCATTTGGAGAGAATAACTATAAATGTCTGAAGCCTTAAGTTCAGCTTTTATCCAGTTCTCTCAAACCATACTAACATCATAGCACAGAACTACTGCAAAGGAGACAGCATCCACAGAGTTGATTTTTTGGGAGGAGAAAGGAGGGAAGAGATGCATTTGCAAAGGAAGCACTTCTGAACTCTGGTACTCATTTCTTTAGGTGTTTGGCCTATGGCCATAAATAAATTCTACTCTACTCTAAGCAGTCAGAAAGATGCAACTTTATGGAAAATTTGGCATCTGAAATTCAGGGTCAGGTGCAGGGCTTAGATATCTTAGGGCAAGAAGCAGCCTAATACCCATTTAGGTGAATTTTGAAAATCAAGGTAATTGAAATTTAGTGTCCAGGCAAACATTAAATTCTTAATTCAAATTAGCTTAATAAAAAAGCACTGACATATCTACCTTTACTGAGATGCAAAGGTTTCAAATGTAAGTGAACTGCAAACCCTGCAGTTGTGCAATGTTAGGGGCCAACTGCAAGGTCTGTGAGCTATGTCTGAGAGCAGTGTGTGCAACACATGCACTTGTAGCACGCACAGAGTGCACACAATGCACACACCATGCACATGCATGGCATGTGCACACATTGCGAATGCCAGGTGTGCTTGTGTGTTGTGCACACAGACCTTGGATTGGTGCTTCAGATACATCACAGCGGTTATGACAGGTTATGGAGAGTGCTGTATAGAAGGAACACTGTCACTCCACAGCACTCACTCATCAATGTAAACAAATGTTGCATTCCCACATCTTAGACAAGCGTAGTGGAAAACTAACTCACTGCTTGCTTTTAACTCTTCCCCATTGTACTTAATACATAAGCTGTTTTGCCATTCTACCTCCACAGAAGTATTAAAAGATAAATGATTGATCTTTAAAAGGCAGACTGCCATTAAAATAAGAATGATGCAATGATTCAGATTACAACGTACTACTGGTTAATTCTGAATGATGCTGAGCACTGACAGCTCCCATCGGACTTGCAAGACTAGAGCGTGTCCCATGCTATTTTTTAAAAAAATGATCGGAGAATAGTGTCTTACTGATTTTCCTTCATCAAGCAACCTTCTATAAATACAAGTGTTAACAGTTACATAGAAAGCTTAAAATACAAGAAATCTCCATTCTAACGTAAACAGAAAGAACAAGCTACTAACAGACGACCCTCACAAATCTACCTTTAATAGTTCATCTTCTGTTGCATCTGGGAATTTCTCATGAAGTGAGTTCTTCAGAACTTTGGCTATATACCTCATTCCAAAACTACAGTCAAAAACAGAGGATAAAGGAAAATAATGGGAAAAACTTCGGTGAAACAGAAACAGGTAGATCCAGTCACCAAAATAATGTATTTTTCCTTAGACTTTAGGCACTTAAACATAAAACAAAATGACAATTGAAAAACACTCCCCATGCTCCCATGCATCACACATACAGTATCATACTTGGGTTAAGCAATATGAGGAAACCACTCCCTCTGCTGGTCAATGCCGATTATGAATGTAAATATCAAACAGCATTTAACCTAGCTATTTCAGCTAGTGCAAAATCCTATAAAAGCCATCTGTAGTATGCAATGTCATGACAATATTCTCATTACTGCTAATGAAGCAGCACATAGTTCCACACTTACGGAATTATATTGAGAGATGAGAATATGGATGCAAGGACTTTATCAGTTACTGTTTGCAAGCTTTGAATTGAGGACTCCAATCTATTAACCACTTCTGGGTGAGTTAATGCTTGCTCAGTCGTTACATCATATGGTAATTTGCTGTAAATGCAAAGAGGTGTTAACTGGACTAAGCAGTAAGCCATTTGTAATATAATAAGCAAAATTAAGACAACTTTGTATATCCAACAATACTGATGGATTGCCTAAACTAAGAGCCTATCAATAACAAAAATGCTTGCCCATTAAACTACCACTATCACAAAGGCCCCAGTCCTGTAGTCAGATCTACAAGCAGACCCCTGCACACAGGCAGTGAATTCAAGTCAGTGAGACTCTGGATGGGTGTAGGTGTCTATGGGTAAAAACAGATGAGACGGCAGCCTATGTTGGCCCGAGACTCACGCACTTGTCTTTTGCCCTACCTCCAGATGTTGGCCTGTGACTGCCCTGGGCCCAATTCTGGGTGACAATCCCAGGCCAAGGGCCACCCATGTGGGCCAGTGCATGTTTTTTCAGTCATGGCTGGGGCAGCCACCTGCATGTTTGTTGTTTCCCCGCTGGGGCCGGTAGGACAGCTCTCTGGCCACCAGGGGTCACAGGCATGTCTGTTCAGCATCCCTTCCTAACCTGGGGAGTAGCAGCAACAGTTTCCCACTGCTGGTTGGACTGGGGAGGCGCCTTGCTGCTGGCTTGTCTGTTTTTACCCTATGAGAACTCTGGACCTAGGACTGTAGTACTAAAATACTATATCACAAGCACACTCCCAGACTATTTTCATGGCTGCTTGTGGTAAAAGACAAGCAGGCCTAACATCAGGAAACCTGGAAATATGAAGCGGAATTTCCAAACTTGCACACTTACCTGGCCTCTCCAGTCTGCATTTCTAATTGGTTTACCCATGCCTTGTACACTTCCACAGGGCTTGTGTTGATGACCAGGGATTTATCATCCATAATTTCCTTTACCACTGGTGCCAGCAACTGACGCAGAGTATTCTGTCCACGAGCACCCCGGTTAAAACTGACAACCATCTTGATGACGGTAGGATTTCCAGTGACTATATCTTGTATCTGGTCTACTTTGGAACTGCATCAGAGACAAAAGCACCATGCAACTAGTTACTGGATTTTTTTTAACATTTTTATTTTATTCAGGATGCTTCTAAATTTTTGAAAGGCAAAGCTAGGAGCTTGACAACTTTTTTTTTTTTAATATAATTCGCAGCTGTTGTTGGGTTTATATCTAAAATTGAATACTTCCATAAAGCTATTTAGCACCAATTTGTGAACTGTGAATTTCAATGAATTTTGACATTCATTATACGAGTTGTCAAAAATCAAGAACACTTACATTAAAGTTAACTCAAATAGGCATAGGATTTAAACCCCTAAACCAGCAAGCCTTAGTGCACACTTAATTGATGACAAAGCAGGATAAAGCTAACAAATATAAAAGACATTTCCCACCCCTCTAAAAATCACAACTTTCCTTTCAGGCAGAAAAGAAGTCACAAAAATAGGTAGGGTGTTGCTTCTAATGTATGTAAATATATTTACCTCCCAAGTTAAAGATATCATCCAGAGAGATTACATGGGTTTATTTTCCTATAAAGTACCAAATTCTCCCTGGGTCAAAGATATAGTAGAAAAATAGTAAAATAAAATAAATAAATAAATAAATAAATAAAGCCTCTCTCAATTCTATGCTGTAATTTATGGATAAACCCTGATCCGATGATATCTTAAGATCTTCAAACAAGTTTTTGATATGAAATAAAAAGCAAGTTTGAAGAGGATTCATGTATGTCATACAAAAATTATACAAATTATACTAATTCACTGCATTCCTATCAAGATGAGCTAAATTAAGACTTTTTGGGGAAAAAATCTATTAATGCACATACTTTATCTCCTCTTCCAGAGCAGTTTTAAAGAGTTTGAGAAGCAGGTACTCTTCTCGTGGATTGGAGGCATAGTTATACAAAGTGAAAATGACTGTATCCATAAACTTGGTTGACTTGTTCTGAGGCATCTGGAAAATCAGCTTAGCCAGGTATGTGGGATTAGTCTAGGAATCAAATATCAAGTTATTTGTATATTTCTAACAATAGCACAAGTAGTTCTGTTCATTACCTATTTTACATGTCCTCCCCTCAATATTCATGAGTAATTTTCATCAACACAAATTCAAGTTTCTCCATATACAGTTGACAGTAGTTGCTATTAAGCGCTTCACAATTTTGCTTATTAAATGCTAATATTTAGCAGTATTCCTTACCTTAAGTATTATTTGTATACATTTAAGTATTAAGTTGTATCCGCTAAGTGTAATTATTCTTATCATTGCCCATTACACTTGCAGGTTCTGGCTGCGTTTATATTTTGCTCTAGAGAACAAAGTGAAGCTAGCATCCAGGGCATTTGTTCATTACCAGTCCTTATATACATGAGACTATACCCTTGCATTAATCTGTCTCAACATACGTTTTCGATATTTAAGTCAAAACAGACACGCACATATTCAAGAGAGTTCTGCTGGTTACTAAGCAAATGACTGCTAGAAATAGACACATTATGTAATTAGCTTCCACCCCCTACCCCAAGGAAATCAAATAGCAATGGAAGCAATTTCAGCATTGCTCAAAGTCAGCCAGGATGCTTCTGAATTTATGGAAGAAATGTGAACTTTTTCCAGTGGGGGAAAGAGGGAGAGCAACTGATTATTATTAGTGCAGTCTGCCATAGGTTGAAAAGGCTGGGAGTTTAACAATTTCAAGCTAGAGAAAAGCAGCACTTCTATGCAGTTTAAACCTGTTACAAAGCCCACAACAATTAATGCAAAACCATGTTAAGTCTCCAATGCTCAAGAATTTTGTGGCTGACAATGGCCATCTGTGGTCTCGCTGTTGAATTGTACAATACCATGTTTCACTCATTAGCATGACAGAACACACCATTTAAAATAAACACAATTCAGGAAGCTCTATTTAAGCTGAATGGAGTATAGATGAAACAACCCCACGTTGAGACTTACTTGGAGAAGATAAAACAAGTGTTGATAGGCCTCCAGCTTTTTTCTCCTCTCTTTGCTCAAGCCTTTGATGCCTTGTTTGTCACCCATCACTATCTCTTCCAACTGACTTTTGCTTTTTTTGTTTAACTTCTTGCTGTGCGATACCACATCCTTGAAACATAAATAGGCACTATCACACCATAGTATAAAGCAACATGGGACACCTCTCACATCCCTTCGTTTCCAGGTCTCCATTCTCATTCTCTTCCTATCTCTGTAACCCTCTCCCTTCAACGTCTCTCTTTCTGGTACATTCTCTGCGCCACTTCCCCTCCAGTCAGAGTATCCCAAGGCTCTATCCTGGCCCTTTTCTCTTCCTCCTTTACACTCTATCCCTGGGAAAATTCCCTGAAATCTCACAGCTTCCAGGATCATCGTATGCCAACACCCCTCAACTCACTCTCTACCTCTATTCTCTCCCCCTCTATTCAGTCTCGCATGACCAACTGTCTCTATAGCCCTTTTCACACCCGACACCCACCACAGACCCACCATACATGTTACAGGGCACCCACAGGGCAACACTGCAGCCCATGTATAGTGCGTGGGTGGAGAGTGTCTTGTGTGAAAAGGACCTAGGATGCGTTTGTTTGGATGTCTAATCAACTCAAGCTTAATACATCTTCCCCCGAACCCTTCTATTCCCACACCCCTTCCCAATTTCCATCGACTGTATCACTATTCAGCCTGCCCTTCAGGCATGTAGCCTGGGGTTCATCTTTGACTCCTCCCTCCCCATTGTACCTCAGATCCAGTCTGTTGCTAAATCCTGTTGCTTCTCTCAAGAGAATATTGCTAAAAATCCATCCCCCTTTATTACTAATTCCAGAGCCCAAATCCTAGACTACGCTCTAGTCATCTCTCACTTTGACTACTGCAAGCTCTTCCTTACTGGCCTCTCCTGCTCTCAAGCTTGCCCCTCTCATTTGTTTTCACTTCACTGCCAAGGTCATCCAGCTCATCCGCTGCTTTGATTCTGCTCAGCCCCTTCCCTGCTGCTCCTGTCTTCTCACATTCAGCACTAACCTTCAAGGCTCTTCCTGGTCTTGCTCCTCTTTATCTTTCTGCACTTGTTTCCTGTTACATTCCCACCCAAAGGTTTTGCTCCTCCTCTGCCCCAACTCCCCTCCCCCAGTCACCTGCTCCCCAAACAGTCTTCATACCTTCTTCGATGTTGCTCCCCATGCCTGGAACTTCCTCCCTGAACACATTTGTTCTGCTACCTCCCAACCTTCAAATCCCTCTTAAAAACCTCTCTTCTATCAGGCTTTCCCTAACTCCTCACAATCTGGTCCACTGATGGACCAGATTGTCCTCTACTGGAGGACACTGATGGACCTCCAATATTGTTCTCTACTGGAGGACACTGATGGACCAGATGGTCCTCTACTGGAGAGGTAGGGAAACCTTTCCCTCCTAGGAGCCACTCTGAGAATTGGTTCAAGCTCCAAGGGCCACACAGAAGTTGAGGGTGGGGGTGTGCTCAGAAAAAGAAGAGTTCATATCAGATCTATGCATTGGATCTGTCCCCTATCCTAGTATGCATGCCCTCATCTCTGCTTCTTATCCTGAGCTCAGTATTTCACTACTGGGGGTAGGAACTGGGTCCAGGAGCTAGATTCAGAAACTGGGAAGGGGCCGGACAAAAATGAGTTGTAGGTCACATTTGGCCCCCAGGCCCAAAGTTCTCCATCCCTACACACACTACTGTCTTTCATTTAGGGTCCTCTTCTCCTCTGTAACCAAGACAAGCACATACACCTGCAACTTCATGAATGTATCCCTGTCTCTCCCCAAGTTCCACTCTTCCTTGTCTTTCCCAGATTGTAAGCCCCTCTACCACACAGCAGGGACCTGTCTCTAATAAATGATTGTCTAACACCAGCTATATTACTGGTGCTATATAAAAACCAAACACACCCTCATCTACCAGTTTACTCTGTATACAATAGTAAATAAGAATGCCAACACCAAGCTCTGGAAGCCCTCCTACTGTAACAAGCTCACAATTAAGAAACCTGACTGCTTAAATCCAAATGTCTAGCCCCCAAAATTCAAGTTATCCCATGTCAATTCATAAACCTTTCTAATTTATTTTATCAAATTCTTTTCCCAGACAGCCATGGTTGGGGGATGAGGAGAGTTGGTCAGACACAGGGTTATGGTGTTTTCAGAGCCTTATGCCTCACCATTGTCAATTCAGTTCATTCAACCTCACCCACATCAATTCATAAACCTTTCTACCCTATTTTATCTATTTCTCGTTCACATACAGGCAGTCCTGAAATCCAAAGCATAATTAATTTTAAAACTGGTAAGGAGATCTGTCTTAAGACATTTGCTTAAAACCTATAGGCAAACCAAGGGGCCCTGGGGGATATAACCCTGGCTTCTGATAGCCGCCCTGTTGATGAGCTTGTCTGGGCATGGAACATCTTGCTGGAGGGAGGCGGGGGCTATTGACAGGGTGGCTCTGAAATGTCTCCTACCTCTGTCTCGTCAACACAGGCCCCCTTGGTTTACTGAGGGGCTCCGGTGTATGAAGCAGGTAGGTAGGCGACTAGAGTGACGCTGGCGTCAGACTCGTGTTGAATCCGATCGACTTCTCTGTAGGGCCCATTTGTGATTCTACGTTGAGGCTGTGAGAGTGGCAAAGGAAGAGTTCTTTGCCACCCTCATAGCGTCTGCAAAGTAGCAACCAGCGGAGCTGTTCCGTGTGGTGCGGGGCCTAGTCAGTCCGGCCGCCCTCCGCCTGGACGGGGACTTGTCCAGGCGGAGTTTGCAATCTACTTTGCAGACAAGATTGCTCGGATCCAGAGCAACTTCAACACTGGATTAGGAACAGTAGAGAGGGAGCATGAGGTGATGGAAGCTCTATCTGGTCTATCTTTCTGGGGTGAGTTTCAGGAAGTGACGCCAGACGATGCTGTGGATGTCTTGGGGTCTATTAGTCACTAGCTGTGAATTAGATCCTTGCCCGTCCTGGTTGGTGAAAGCCTCCAGGGAGATGTTGGGGACGGTGCTGGCGGGGGTAATCAATGCATCCCTTCGGCAGAGTAGATTGCCCCCCGACCTCAAGGAGGCTGTGGTGCGTCCCCTGCTGAAGAAGTCGACTCTGGATGTGGATGCACTCGCCAGCTACTGGCCCGTCTCTCACCTTCCCTTTTTAGGGAAAGTTATTGAACGGGCAGTGGCTCTGCAGCTCCAGGTTCATCTGGATAGCATCAGTTTCCTTGACCCATTTCAATCAGGCTTTCACTCCGGCTACGGTACAGAGACGGCATTGGTGGCCTTGGTGGACGATCTCTGCCGAGACATGGATGCAGGACGTTCAACATTACTAGTCCTGCTAGATCTTTTGGCCGCGTTTGATACAGCGGACCATGTTTGATACAGTGCTGAGACGATTGCGTGACCTGGGGGGGTCTGGATGGGACTGTCCTAGGATGGTTCCAGTCATTTCTCTTGGGGAGGACCCAGTGGGTTGTCCTGGGGGCAGGAACATCTAGCCCCCGGGCCCTGGACTGTGGCATTCCGCAAGGTTTGATCTTGTCTCTATTATTTAATGTGTATAATGCAGCCCTTGAGCGGGATCGAGTGAGGGTTTGTTGTCCGTTGCCACCAATACGCTAATGACACCCAGCTTTACCTCTCCTTTTCAAATGACCCAAGTCCTGCCATCTCTGTGCTGTCCCAGTATTTGGAGGCCGTTGAGACATGGTTGTGGCAGAGCAGACTGAAGCTCAACCCTGATAAGACGGAGGTGATGGTGGTGGGTAAAGCTGGGGAGGTGCTGGCCCCCCTTGTGGACGGTGTGCACCCCTCTGTGGCCCAGCAGGTACCAAGTCTGAGGGTGGTATTGGACTCAGGCCTCTGCCTGGATCGGCAGGTGGAGGTGGTGGAAAAGGGCGGCTTTCTGCCAGCTGCATCTGGTGCGGAGGTTGCGCCCATACATCTCCAAATCCGACCTGGCCACTCTGATCCATGCCTTCATCATCTCAAGGCTGGACTACTGTAACGCGCTCTACGTGTGGCTTCCCTGGACGCTGGCTTGGAGGATGCAGCTAATGCAGAACGTGGCAGCCCGTCTCCTAACAGGGACGGGACGAAGAGAGCACATTACACCTGTGCTCCGCGCGCTGCACTGGCTGCTTATAACGTACTGAGCCAGATTCAAGGTGCTGACTTTGATTTATAAAGCCCTATACGGTCTCGGCCCCGGGTATCGCTGGGACTGCCTTGCCTTCCGCGTTTCAGGACGGCCTCTTCGATCTGCCAGGAGCGCCTTCCTCGAGGTCCCGCGCATGAAGTGGGGGGCCACAATCATCATCCTTTAATTGATATCCCACGCTCTCCCGCCATTGGGCAGCTTGAGGCGGCTCACAACAATGAAACTCCACAAGAAAATCAACACAATCTAACCCTTAGCAAAACCCCACTCTAACAATTTCATTACAAAATATCCCACAATTACAATTCAATATTTCCATTTCAACAACAAGAAACATCATTCCCACACCCATTCCCCTTACATCCACCACCCTATCCCCTACCCTGCTGCCACCAGGGGAGGGGCTCTCCAACCCTCCCCCCTCCTGCTCTCACCAGGAGGGGGAAACTTCTCATCTCACAATTATTAAATCTCATTCTTCCCCAATTCATTAATTGAAAAAAACATAATCACTAAGGGTATATTTCCTACACAGAGGACCCTTATACAATTTTAATACAATATAATAAACAATACCCCCCATCTCTATCAATTCCTCTCTCCCAACCAACTCTACAAATAATTTACAGGATTAATTCAAAAAACAAGTTTCAAATACAATACCTCTCTTCACACCTATCATTAATTACACAAAAACACCCCAATATTAGAACATAGTACATATTATCAGTAACCCAGCAACATACTATCTTCCCTACAAGACAACTGCACACATTATACATGTTTATTACCACTTCCATTTATTACCTCTTCCATATACTGCTGGCCCAAACCATAACCACTCACGCTGCTCCCTAACCAAACCCGAAATACAACTCCACACATCCCTCTCCTCCCTCCCCTGCTGCTACCAAGGGAGGTCATTCTCCCTCATCTCCTCCCCTCTCTCACCAGGGGGAGATGTTTTCACAAACTTTGCCAACAGTATCCGCATATTCTCTCCCCCGAACAATACCCCCTCCACCTCAGGGCCCCGCCGAAGGGCACAGCCTCCGGCCACCCCCAATGATATGGGGAGCAGCCCAGGCGGTGCCCTCCCCTGGCCCCGCCCCCACAAGGGTGGGGGGGAGGAGGGAAAGGAGGAACAGTCCCGCGGCCTCCATTGCTCTCCAAGGGGCCCCGCTCTCCCCATTCCAACTACCAGCACAGTCCGAGTCCATTGGGGGGGGGGGGGGGG
>QEPC01000694.1:66180-140751 GCA_003113815.1 Sphenodon punctatus
GGGGGGGGGGAGGAGGAACAGTCCCGTGGCCCCACATTGCTCTCCAAGGGGCCCTGCTCCTTGGAGAGGGCGTTCTTGGTGGTAGGGCCGCGGCTGTGGAACTCCCTCCCGGAGGAAGTCCACCTGGCCCCGAGTCTACTGGCCTTTCGTCGGGCATGTAAGACGTGGCTGTTCTCCCAGGCCTTCGCAGGTGGGGAGGGGGGTGGGTAAATGAGGGATTTTAATTGTTGTGAATTTTACTGGTGTTTTAAATATTGTTTTATTTTTGTATGGAAGCCGCCCCGAGAGGCATGAGGGGCCGTAGGCATGAGGGGGCGGCGGCGTATAAATGCAAGTAAATAAATAAATCAATAAATCATTGGCTTCAACTGTATAGAGACAGATGTTAGTGACCTGTGGTCACTTCCTTATATTATTTTCTCTCTCAAATATTATCAATTTCATTAGTTTGGGAAACTATTATTCCATTAATTTTCAATCAAGCCTCTGTCATCGGATTCCTTTTTACATTGGTGCATGAACAGCTGTTTGAGATGGCCAAGTCCACACAAGAACCACCCCACACACACCAAATAAGTGCTTCATTTTCTAGAAATATGCTAGCACAACCTGCATGCCTGGGCACACAGGACCCCATCCACTGTCTGCAGAACAGTCTGTAGAAAGAGCACAAAGCCTACTGACCTGCAAAGTGATTCTGTTTTTCACCAGAAGTCCAATCTTAATGTCCATCAAGTTCAGATCTTTCTCCAGCTGTTGACTGGATCGGATATTTGTAACAACCTCCTCCCTTAATGTTGTTACTTCAAGCTCTTCTTGGAAGTCTAAATCACTCTGGTCCAGGAGGTAAGAAAATTTGCGCACAACATTCAACGGTGGATTTTCAGAACCAACTGCATGCAATGAAGAAAAGACCACAAGAACTTTTGTTTACTTAATTTGACACGCACAAGCACCCAGCATATGTTTACATGCAGAAGTTTATAAATGTCAGATATTGTTAGACATGCATGGTCACTGAATGTTACAGGGACTGGTGTACTAGATCCAGATTAATCCGTAACTGTCCAAAAATGTCAATTATGGATTAATCTGAAGTTCATCATGCCATTAAGGATTTTCGTGTTATGATTTTCCCATTGACTTCAAGGGAAACCAATCCACCATTAATTTCAATGGGCCATTCATTCTAATAGCTATGTTATTAGAATGAATGGGCCGTAGAGAGAGAAAGAGGTGAGGGGCTAAGTGTGGGGTCAGATGGCTGGCAGTAGGAGGAGAGTGACTAAATCATGAGATTTGCCAAAATAATCCGATTAGCATAAAACTCATGAGATTATTTTCAACCAACACAAGTTTGGGGGTGGAGTAGGGTAGGGTGTGTGTGTTATTTGTCAACACATGCTCCAAGAGTCAGGGCAGCTCAATGCAATAAAGACAACATACTAAAAACACAATACAAATAAATCTCACACACAAAACATCAAACCCATCCCATTCCACCCTGTACTCCTGAGTCTCACCCTGCAGTCTCCTCCACTCTCCCCACACATTCTCCCCTCCAAATCCATATCATTCTTCTCCACCCCCAGAGGGGCACTGGTTGTCCCTAAATCACTCTCCCCATGCAGCCCCCACAATACAATTAACAAAACACCAAAACCAAACCTAATTTTAAAAAACTCCCACTCTGTCACTTGCAACTAAAACCACATTCCTTCCAGGGTGTACCCCTCAGTCCACCTTCCAACCTCCCAATCCCACATCCATGCCAACCCTTCCACACACTTATCCCCCGCCATCCTCTACTTCCAGCCCTCCATCACCCCACACATAGGGTTGTCACTTATTGTGGTTTGACCCCTATTTTGGCCTATGGAAGTCTCAGGGTCAAACTCTGAAAGGTGGCAACCATACCCACACCTGGTCCCTCATCTCCCTCTCTTTCTTTGGCCCATGCCAAACTATTGTAAGGGTATTATATTTTGGGGTGGGGTTTGTTGTTGGGTAGTATATATTGTATTGTTTTTGTGTGGATTTTTGCTGAATATTTTTCATTTGTTGTGAGCTGCCTCGAGCCGCTTTCAGCGGGAGAGTGCGGGGTACAAATTAAAAATGGAATGGCATGGAATGAAAGTGCAAATTGCCCCACCAAGTCAATGAGAAAATCTTTATCTGGAAATATGACTGTAAATTCGTAAAGTTTGAGATAGGAATCTGTAAATTGATCCAAATTTGCATCCCTAGAATATACAAGGTACAAAAAAATACTTCATTTCAATGAGAAATTTATTCATTTCTGAGGGCAAGAATATAACCACACTATAAACAGAACAAACAACTGTTCCAACTATGTAAACTAAGGCCAACTTGGTTGAATTCCTACAATAAGTGTTTGTATACTATACAGTTCCTCACTAATTTATGGTCAAGCTATAGAAACCACAATACTCACCCAGTGTTTTGTAATCCTCTCTAGCTTTGTTGGCTTTAAAAAATGCTTGTATTTTCACAATGTCTTCATTCTGGAAGAGACTCAGATTAGGTATTTTTAGAAATGATCAAACAGAAAATGAGCAGTGACAGTTTATGTTCTATTTAGGCAGTTTAAGAATCATACAGATCTCTAACTATACCAGTGTGTGGCAATCTTAAACATTTCTTTAGGACTATCTCTCTCCAGAGATTTATACCAAGAAATGCTTCCACCGTCCTATTTCTCTCCACCCAAACAAAGGGGGATGGGATAGTAAAAGGTAGAGTAAAGCAACAAAAACTTACATGATCCTTGAAATATTGCATCCGTTTCTTGTAAGCTTTCCTTGCAAGCCACATTTTCACAAAGGACTGGATCTAAGAGTCAAACAGAGACTTAGACTGCAAGTGAACCAGAAGCAGCTCTAATGTTATTTCTTTAACTGTACACACAAACATCCAGTATAGCAAAGCTGATGAGATGATCAAGCCCTTTCCAGCCCAAACACCAGTACCTCACAGAAAACAGTTCCAATTTAGAAAATACACCACATTTTGTAACTAGTCACTAGAATGTAGAGCATGCTGAATATTAGAGCCTCAGTAACGGACTGACATTCATTAGAAGCCTAACAATCTTTTCTCACTTTCCTCCAACTATTTTCCAAGCTGGGCACAAGGGTATAAACATGGACATAACTACTGGAGGAATGTGTTTTAGATATATAGTTATAATTGGAGTTACTTCTCTCAAGACCTCAGAAGAATCCACTATCATATCAGGCAGGTAACAGTCAGAAGGATGTTTTTCTGATTAAACAGTTGCAATCTTAAAATCTCTGGCCCTCCTATGTAATCCGCACTGGAACAGGAAATCACACAGATCTTGCTGTGGCTCCTTCCTTGCTCCTAGACTCCTTAAACATCCAAACTGCAAGGAAGGAGTGACCAGATAGTGAAAGAAGTTTACCTTGGTAATTGCAGCAACACTTCCTCGAAACAGTTGCAACCTGTCAGTGTAGATTCTCTTTTGCTTATATCCCCTCCAGAGTGCCTGTTTTCAAAAGCAGATTAGCATGAAGACTATTAATTTAAATCTGCCTGCGGTAGAACCAAGTTTTTGTATCTTATTCTAACACAAAATTTTGGCCAAGTTTAATCATGAGAGTAAACCTGACAGACACGTTCTGCCTCTCCATGCATTCCTTAGGTGACCTCACTACTTGCACAGCTTCAGCTGCCACCTTGAGGCTGATGGCACACCAGTTTTCCCTCCCTCTGTGCCTAGCCAGGCTCCCTCTAGCCAGTTTTGCATCTGCCCATTTCCAAGATTTCAAATAGATGTTTCTCCATCCATTTAATTTTCAGCACGGCCAAAACTGAGCTCATCCTCTACTTTCCCAAACCTTTCCTACACCCACACCTGTCACTTTGGCTGGCATCTTGGATATCATTAGGTTGACTATGTTTCTTTTCCCACAACAACAGGAAAAAATTGCACCCCCAACCTCTCCATATATAGTAGGCTGCTTCATCTACAACCTTACTCACTGCAACCTCTTCCTCTTGATCCTTTCATGTCCAGCTAAACAATGCTAAGACTATTTTCCTGCCCCATTCCAACTATGCCCTCCTTAAATCCTCCTTCACCTGGCTCCCTTCCTCCTCCCTCTGAAGCAGTAAAAGCTTCCTTCCTCTTCTTTGGAACCCTTTCTAGTTGTGGCCTACTTATCAGTTCTTGTATATTATGTTGCCACCTCTCCTACCCATAATGCTAATATTTAGCTTCTGTCTGCTTCAGTCATGAGACATGTACTCTTCTTCTATTTCTGTACATCAAAAACCAATTTGTATCGCAACATTTTCGGGAAACTGCCAACAGCAGAAACTGTTAGCAGACACAATACAGGTATGTATTTGGCCTGCAAGTGTTTCCACCACTTCTCCCTTCCTTTCAACCTTTCCCACTTTGTTATACCCATCACCTTGCAATCTTAGTCATAGTATTCCTGCTGCTATTGTTATCCTTGGGAAAAGCAGAAAATCATGATCCATTGCTTTAAGCATATATGTATAGCGAAACGTTTTGTAAAAAGCTGTAGCCCAATGCCCCAAAAGCATGTGCTTATCACTCATGTTAATACACCTCAGGATATTGAAAGAATATGTTAAAAGTACACAAAAGCACACTAACTCCTGCCAAGATCTTTATGCCATTTGTACTGTGACAAAGATACAAATCAGAGAAAGATAGTGGTCTAAATTATAAGGCTTTTCTAGCACCATTCTAATATGAAATCATTGTATCAGGCATATCCATGTCATGTTCTGTAAAACTGAAAGAAATTAGTCTTAAAAAATACTTGCAGAACAAAAAAGTGTTAACAGAAGCCTTATTTCTCGTACATAAGCAAACAAAGGGACACCAGAGAAGAGAGGCATGTGAATGGCTTACAGTATGTGCACCCTTCTTCAACTCTCGGGCATTGTCACCTGTTTATATATGCAAAAATTAATGCTGTTTACCTCCTTTGACTAAAAGGTATGTCAGAAATGGCACCCATTGATCCCAAGGAAACTGAGTGGAGGAGAGGATGAAGTAGGTTTAATCAAAAGAGTTCACCTCCCTTCAGGGAACATATACAGGAAAACCAGGCAATACGTTTGGAATCATGAATAATTAGTAACGCTGCCACTTCCCCCATCCTATTGGGATCAGCTTCGTAAGTATGTGCAAAGAGGTGCTCTGATTCTTATTAGCAGAGAACAGAGAAAGGAATGTATTTCCTGAGAGAAACATGGCTTCAATATTTAACCTCTTCTACCACATTGCTTCCTCTCTCAGCATTCCAAATCATACAGCCAGAGGAGAACACAGAGGGAAGGAAAAAGATAGTGGCCTAAATTATAAGGCTTCTCTAGTAAAACTATTTCATGCTAGAACAGTTAACAGGCATAACTAGTATTAGCTAGCAGTTTTGTCAATTAGACGGACTATCTCCAAAACAGTGACTCATTAGGCGACTAGGAAGTGCACAGTAGTACCTGTATTTTAATCACAGATGGTTCCTGTTTTTCAAGGTATGCTCTTCTCTCCTCATAATATTTTCTGACAAGGAATCCCCTTGCTCGGGCTTGCAGCTGAACCACCATTTTTTCATTAGCAAGCCACAGCTGTTCTCGATTGTAGTCTGCTGTAACTTGCTCAACAATATTCTGCGAAGCGAGCATGAGAAAAAGCAGATTTAATAAGGTAATAGACAAAAACTAAGGCAAAACTGAGGCCAAACAACTGCAGTCTTCATTCCATTTTTAAAAATCCATCATGCTGTTTCCTCCAAATTTGTCAACTTTTAAACATCTCCTAGAATTGAGATCCACATTGCTCCACTA
Source organism: Sphenodon punctatus (assembly GCA_003113815.1). Lineage (NCBI taxonomy): Eukaryota > Metazoa > Chordata > Lepidosauria > Sphenodontia > Sphenodontidae > Sphenodon > Sphenodon punctatus. The sequence continues at coordinate 72,049 of QEPC01000694.1, forward strand.
TCCCTTCATACCACATCAGCGATCAGTTCAGATGATTTTTGGACACTGCAAGGATTTTCAAACCATGAGCCTTCTAATTCTACAATGCTGCTAGATCCAGAAGCAAGAAACCAGAATCTGACAAAACACTTATTTTACATTTTTGGGAGGTCTCAAGTTTTGAAAGCAGCCAGGAAGAAACCTTGCAAAAGCCATTCATGTGTGTGTGTAGGGACCAAATGCAGAATTTTGGAACTGCAAAAATAACTTGTGTGGTTAAAAGTGTCATTCTTTGTTTTAATGAAATGTCTGTACCATTGGGACTGGGTCCCTACAGTAGAGGAGGATTTGCACTAATATAGCTTATCCTGGTAAGGTATTGAGGTAAACTGTATAGGTGCCATTCACCTTAAAATCACTGGTGATCAGTTGCACTAGCTGTTCCAGTGCAAACTTCCACCAGTGGCTAAAGCCCACTGTTGAAAGCTTAAGAATACCAGGAAACGTCTCAAGCATGGTCCTTCAGTGATTTCTTAATACACAATTATGTAAAGAAGATTTACTTAGATTTATATCCTGCCCCTTCCCTGAGGAAATACAACATGCAATAAGCCTTTAACAAAACAGGATTTATATCTGTACAATATGTCAGATTACTGTTACTGATATTTAACAGGGCTTATTTTGTGACATGGGCTAAACTGAGGGTGCTTGGTCACGTTACTGTGTCAGGAGAAACGAACAAAGAGCAATCTCCTAGCGGGGAAAGTAATATAAGGTTTGAAATGCGGGTGCGTGTTTAAAAGTGTCATTTAACGCATCTGCTGTTTTCAATCACAAAAAGCAGGGCACAATATCCAAAATTATTTCATGATTGAAAATGAGACACGTGTTAAAGGATGCTTTTAACCACGTGCCCATGTTCCAAGTTTCATGTTAACCCTTGATGGGGAAAGTTGCTTCTCATTAGTTTTCTCAGCACGGTAACATGGGCAAGCAAAGTACCTTATATGGTATATGGGCTATCAGTTCCCTTCCAAGCATATATTTTCTAATAAGGAGTTAAAATACCTGAAGATGTACATTATTTGGGGAACAAAAAGCATCCAGTTACAGAATGTTTTCCCACCATCACCTCTATACTCCTAAAGATGTTGATGTAACTAGATCCTTTTCAACCAGCAGGATTAGTACACAGAATACAGCAACAAAAATGAGTAACACTCTCTCTACCTGGATTTCTTCACGGGTTAGCCAAGAGGTTTTTGACACAACTCCTTCAGGAGGCAGACAAGTATCTTCTCCAGTATCCACATTGAAATAATATTCATATCTGTCCTGCATTACAAGTTTGATCCACGGGCCTTCTTTGGAATCTAAAAGCAATGTATGTCTTAAATTACATGTATTTTGAAGTCATTATATACCAGCATACAAAGGGAGTTTAGAGAATGACAGTGTACAGGTAAGGATTGTCCTTTCAACATTTTTTTTTGCATAAATATTTCCTGACAATGTAGCCATGCTACTTGCTGAAAGGAAGGGCTTGTCCTTCATGAAAAACACAAAAATACATTCAAGAGAGTGTGTGTGTTACCCTAAAGGGTACTTTAACAACATTGTGCAGGACCATGGAAAGGTTTTGTTGCCCTGTGAAGGGACTGGTGAATGCAGACTTATGCAGCTGTATGGGAGTTTGTACATGTTATCCACAACCGCAGAAAGGGTATAAAGAGCAACCTGCATGAACTGCTATGGAGTTCTGTAAGATGTGCAGATAAATACACAATTCTGCTTACAGCAGCCCTGGGCTCTTCCCAGCTATGGCTGTTGTCAGCAGACCACTCCCAGAATGGTAGCAGCAGCTCCTCTGGCTAGAGAGAGACTGGAGATGCTAATGACACACCACCTCCTGCCTGGAGAACTTCAATCCAGGGAAAGCTGGTCTGTTCTCTGGTGCACAGCTGATGGGTTAAGGGTGGAGTCACAAGAGTCCCTCCCTCCGAGTCCCTCACAAGTCCCAGGACAAAGTTCCACATATTGGATATGCATGGATCCAAACCTTGACTGCTTTTGGTTTTTCACCCTGAACAGACCCAATTTTTGCAAGCAGCTATTCCCATGTTTGTGTATAGAAATGTGTACACAAACATGGGAATATAAATGGCTATGTAGAGTAAGAAAACATCCTATGTTTCCCCCAGCCCTCACAGGCCAGTTGCACAGAGCAAGCAAGAACAGGAAGTGGCTGTGATGCTTACTGCTTTTCCAGAAGACCAGCACCCATACACAGCATGAGGCTGCTTTAACTTACGTTGGGGTGATTTCTGGCTCTGGTTGAGCTTTGAATCCACGAGGCACAAATTTGCTCCCTGTACAATGAGTCTCTTGAGGAGCTTACTCTGCTTTCATTATGGCATCATAATCTAGCTAGAAGTGTCTAACAGACTGTGTTAACACTGCATATTATTTAGAAACACATTTTGTGGGAGTTGACCCATTCTAAGAGAAACCTTAAATATATTCAAAACTGGACAGGGAAAGTTTTACCTTTAGGTTTGAGACTCTTGACTTCCAAAAGGTTCTTGTAGTAGGTTTCAGCACATTCTGGGACAACTTTTAAACCAAGTTTAGGTGACTGCAATATAGCTATGAATGGCTGTGAATCATCCTTTTCCAAACACTGGTTAATCATTGTGATCCCAACAGCCCCTAAATGACATAATTGCATTTAAGTTTAGAAATTGCATATTACACACACACAAATAAATAAATACTGTCTCAGTCTGGCAAATGAGTTGCATTCTCAAGAGCTTTAAAAAGCAGGCCATTCCCAGAAACACTCGATTGCCATAGTATCTGGAATCGCAAATGCTACTTGCATTTCTCCCACCTCCAGTTGGTTTACAGTACACACATGCAGCATTCAACTCAAAACAAAGCCATCAATGGCCTTTAATGACCCTCATGAATATATGAGATAGGTTCAGCCCAAACACAGGAAGTGAATAATATGGTCAAAACCAAAACCCACAACAAATTAAATCTTTGTAGATATCCATTTTTCTCCAAAAATAAGAATGCCTAGATTTCAGTTTTCCTTGTTGATTTGAAAAACTGTACATGACGTGTCTGTCCAAACTGGCCATGCTTTAAACATTTTTAATTTTGTTTAGCGACTTGCACTGCTATCTTGTTTCCTCCAGGATGATGTCTTGTAGACAAGCTACAAAAGTGAGACTAACAGAAGCTCCAAGTCCTTGAATAACATTCATTCTCATGGATTTAATTCTATATTACATTCTAGTTTCCCTAGGCTGATTCAAACTGTTCTCAATCCGTCTGTTCCACTAAGATGTTCAGTCCACAAAAACAGTCACCCGAGACACAAATGTCTCCTTTAGGGAGGGCAGAGTGCCAGGTTACCTCAAGGAGGCGGTGGTGCGGCCTCTGCTCAAAAAACCATTGTTTGACATTGACTCCCTTGCCAGTTATCGGCCAGTCTCTAAAGGAAGGTGGTGGCTCAGAAGTTTCAGGGGCATCTGGACAGTGTCCGTTTTCTGGATCCCTCGCAGTCCTGCTTTTGGCACTCAAACTGCACTAGTGGCTTTGGTCAACGACCTTCATTGTGACCTGGATCGGGGTTGGTCGACCCTTCCGATCCTGTTAGATCTGTCAGCTGCATTTGATACTGCTCACCAGCTTACAGGACTGAGCCAGGGTGGGCAGAACTGTTCTTGAATGGTTCTGTTCCTTCCTGGCCAGGGGAACTCAGTGGGTGGTGCTCAGGGACTGCTCTTCATCTCCCCGAGACCTCACGTGAGTGCCCTTCTTGAGGTTTCCTAAGTTTCTCAGGTAGCAACTATGAGGGGGGCGTTCGCCACAACAGGGCTGTGGAAATCCCTCCCGACAGAGGTCCATCTGGCCCCGGACTATCCCTCTTTCTGACGACAGTGTAACACCTGCCACTTCGGCCAGGCTTTTGATGAGAAAGACAGGTGATTTTGGGAGGGGGGAGAGAGACAGGTAACTCCAGATCTATAAATAGCAGGGTGTAATTACAAGACCTTTCGGATTAACTTGTAATGGCCTGTTACAGACAGTTTTGGATTAATGTGAAAATGTAACTCCCATCCCTATTGCTTACTGCTGCTTTCCTATCACTCAGTGTCTCTTCCTCCCCTATAACTAAAGCTGCTTTCACACATGCGGGAACGCATCCAAACCCACGTAAAAGCTTCAATCATGTGCATCTAGGCATTTCTACATAATCAAAGGAACCCAATTTGCATGTGTCCCCCCTCTACCGACCTTCTACGGACGCGTTCTTGCATGCGTGAAAGAAACCTGAGCTAAGCAGGTGCACCTGCGATTTTTCAACTCTGTGAATGTATCCCTATCTCTCCCTCGTCTTTCCTAGATTGTAAGCCCCTCAGGGTAGGGACCTGTCTTTAATTATATGGTTGTACAGCACCAGGTACATTGCTGGCACTATATTAATAATAATATTCACAACAGACATGAGTTCAACCTTGTGGACACACTTCAGTTACCCTGCCCCCCAAAACTAAACTGTTTAATCCCAAGAGTCTCTCCCCATCCCCACCACATCCCCACTTGGCTGGCTTTTGGAAAATGAAAGGCAAAGTCTGAGTCCCCCCTACCACTCAATGCCTTGATTCTGAAGCAATACTCAAAATGCAGACCATCTGCATATGCTGATTTATGCAAATGTATGTCAATTTACATAGTCCATTGATGAAATGAAACTGGGCTGAAAAACCTTTCTTTTTTGAAAAAAGCAATCAAACTCATATCCATAAAAACACCTCTTTCAAAGGCCCAACTTTAATCCTTGTCCTTCCCCATCTATTTCAAAACTCTACCACAGTGCCTCCATCCAAACTACTTGGCTTCTACACCCCATGCCAAGTGTGCTCTGCCATGCACAGTCTTCTCTCCAGAGAAGTTTTGCTATTATTATGGTTATTAAAAGAAAATTTTAATATGAAAGTCACCCCATTACAATATCCAGATTTGAATCCCTGATCTAACCAATTACAGTTCTATTACCAGAGCTACATGGAGGGGAGGGCTGGTGCTTCTTTTAATTCAGCCATTAGACAACAGACTTTATATACTGCCTGGTAAGGACAGAAAGCTAATTGTAAGGCTGTCACAACAGCAATATGGCTGGGTAATCTGCCATGCACTCTTGTCTCTCCCCTCACCTTTGTTCCCCAAGGTTATGGACAACAATCTCTTGAGATTTGAGAGCTATGCCCCCTAGCCAAACTTAATGGCACTCTACTCGGATTTTACGTCCAAAACCCAAATAGCGTTGTTTTAGCTATACTAACCTCATTTGGCTACATCAAAGTCAAATGATAGATGTGGGTATCAGTGTGACACCATCTATAACTAAAAATTTTATATTCACTTTTCTTCCAAAATTATTATTCTTGTCAACTCCTTTTTTATTCTCATGTATGTTCACAATTTTAGAGTTCTTTACATTCTTTTCTGTTTAGATTTTCCTTCATGATCTCATGCCTTCCACTCATATTTTGCTGAACATACACATTTCACAGAAAGGCATTAAAATTCCTATGAGCAAAAGAATTCATGTGAGGGGGAAATGCATGCATTTTAACTATTCTATGTAAATAAAAGCCCAGATGATTTTCCACAGAGGTTTGATCTTTTAAAGTACTCTTAAAAGTTTTGGAGGGAATGTTTTGTGAGCTGCCTCGAGCTGCTCTCTGAGCAGGAGGGTTTGCGGATTAGAACCCACACCCCCACTACACCCACCCACCCACAGTTCTATCAAGTGATAGAGTGAACTAGACCCTTGATTTAACCTGTTGTGATAATCAAATTGAGCAGCTTACTGAAGTTGTACAGCCTTAAGCTGTTCCTCTCCCTCCATCTCCATCTACAAAATGCAGAACTATAGACATTTTCTTCCTTCTGATCATTAAAAGATACATTTTCAAGTACAGTAGCTTTCCGGGGGTGGGGAGGGAGATACAGCCTTTGTAAGGGGAAAGAGAAAAAAAAATAGATTGATGGCAAGATGGCTGAGGAAATTTTCTTGAGGAAATCACCTCCCTGCTCTCCACTTCCAACCCTTCCACTTGTCCCCTTGATCCTATCCCTTCTCATCTCCTGACCTCTATCGCACCCACTGTCTCCCCATCCCTCCTCAACATAGTCAATCTCTCCCTCTCTACTGGCTCCTTTCCCCCTGCTTTAAACAGGTCACTGTTTCTCCTATCCTCAAGAAACCTACCCTTGATCCTTCCGATCCCTCTAATTACCGTCCCATCTCTCTCCTCCCTTTTGTCTCTAAGCTCCTGGAACGTGCTGTGTACACCCGTTGCCACTACTTCCTCTCTGCCAACTCCCCCCTTGACCCTCCAATCTGGCTTCTGCCCCCTCCACTCTACTGAGACTGCTCTTGCTAAAATAACTAACGACCTTCTCTTAGTAAAAATCCAATCGTCTCTACTCCATCCTTGTCCGCTTCAGTCTCTTTGCTGCTTTTGACACTGTCGACTACTCTCTCTTACTTGACTCCTTCTACTTCCTTAGTTTCTGTAGCTCAGTCCTCAACTAGTTCTCTTCCTACCTCTCAGACAGATCCTTCAACGTGTCTCCTGCTGGTGCCTTTACTTTTCTTCCCCTCTCGGCTGGAGTTCCCCAAGGCTTTGTCCTTGGCCCTCTTCTCTCTATATATTCTGTCCCTAGACAAACTCATCAAATCTCATGGCTTCCAGTACCATCTGTATGCTGATGATACCCAACTTTCTCCACTCCCCCTCCCCCCCCTACCCAGTCTCGCATCACTAATTGCCTCTCTGACATTTCTGCCTGGACGTCTCATCATCAGCTCAAAGCTAACAAGGCTACAACCAAACTCATCTTCTCCCCCTAATCCTTCCTCTCTCTTCCTTCTCTGCCTTCGTTGATGGCGTCAACATCCAGCCTGTCCCTCAGGCATGTAGCCTAGGATTCATCTTTGACTCCCCTCTCTGCTTTCAACCTCAGATCGATTCTGTTGACAAATCTTGTCGCTTTTCTCTGCACAACATTGCTAAGATCCGCCCTTTCCTCACTGTTTTGTCTGCTAAAACCCTTGTCCATACCCTGGTCAATTCTCGTCTTGACTATTGCACCCTCCTTCTCACTGGCCTTCCTTGCTCTCACCTTGCTCTTCTCATTTCTGTTCCTAACTCTACTGCCAAGGTCATCCACCTTGCCTACTGCTTTGACCACGAACAGCCCCATCTCTCCTCTCCCCACTGGCTCCCTCTTCCTGAACACATTCTGCACAAACTCCTGTTTTTTACCTACAAGGCTCTTCATGGCCTTGCTCCCCCCCTCAAATCTCTCAGTACTCATTTCCTGCTGGGAGCGCTGCTCCTCCTCTGCCACCACCCTCACCTGTTCACGGCTCCCCTGCTTTTCAGAACGCATTCGCCCCTTTTCCCTGGCAGCCCCCATGCCTGGAATTCCCTCCTTGAACACATTCGCTCGACTTCTTCACTCCAAATCTTCAAATCCCTCCTCAAAACCCACCTCTTCCGTCAAGCTTTCTCTGGCTCCTCATTCCCCTTGCCCCCTGCTGACTTATTCTAAATCACTGTATTTTGTGTAACATTAAATGAGTAACATTAAATCCACAAGGACATTGCCTCACACCCATCTCCTCCTCCTAACTCCTCTTCACCCCCTCCCCCCACTCTCCTCTCCTCCTTCCCTCCAGCCTCCCTCGAGGAAATCTCCTCCCTGCTCTCTTCTTCAAACCCCTCCACCTGCCCTCTCAACCTGATCCCCTCCCCCCCTCCTCACCTCTATTGCTCGCACTGTTGTCCCTCCCCTTCTACATGTCATTAATCTGCCTTCAAGCATGCCACTGTCTCTCCAATCCTCAAAAAGTCCACCCTTGACCCCTCTAGCTACCGACTGGTCTCCCTCCTTCCCTTTACCTCTAAGCTTCTGGAACGTGTTGTCTACTCCCGCTGCATTGAACTCCTCTCTGCCGACTCCTCCCTGGACCCTCTCCAGTCCGGCTTCTGCCTCCTTCACTCCACTGAGACTGCCCTTGCCAAGAGCACCAACGATCTACTTGTTGCTAAATCTAAGCATCTCTACTCCATTCTTGTCCTCCTTGACCTCTCTGCTGGCTTTGCCACTGTCGATCACTCGCTCCTACTGGACTCTCTTCGCTCCCTGGGCTTCTGCGGCTCTGTTCTTGACTGGTTCTCCTCCCACCTCTCTGACCACTCCTTCAATGTGTGTCTTCCCAATTCCACCTCCTCCCTCCCTCTCTCGGTAGGGGTTCCCCAAGGCTCGGTCCTGGGCCCTCTCCTCTTCTCTATCTACACCGTGTCCCTTGGCAAACTCATTGCCTCCCACGGCTTCCAATACCACCTCTACGCTGATGATACTCAACTCTCTCTCTCCACCTCCTCTCTTTCCCCTTCTGTCCAAGCTCGCCTCATCAACTGTCCCTCTGATATCTTCGCCTGGATGTCCCAACGTCAGCTCAAGCTCACCATGGTTAAGACGGAACTCCTTATCTTTCCTCCCTTCCCCTCCTCCCTCTCTTCTCTGTCCATCCTCATTGATGGAGTCACCATCCATCCTGTTCCCCAAGCCCATAGCCTGGGCTGCTTCTTCAGTACTCACCTTTCCTTTAAACCTTACATCGACGCCGTCACCAAGTCCTGTCGCTTTGCCCTCCATAACATTGCTCTGATTCGCCCCTTTCTCTCTGTCTCCTCAGCCAAAACCCTTGTTCACGCCATGGTCATCTCCCGCCTTGACTACTGCAAGCTCCTCCTTACTGGCCTCCCCTGCTCTCATCTGTCCCCCCTTATTTCCATCCAAAACTCCACTTCTAGGGTCATCCACTCGGCCCGTTGCTTCGACCACGTGCAGCCTCTCCTCGCTTCACTGGCTCCCCCTCCCGCAACGCATTCTTCACAAACTCCTGGTACTTACCTACAAAACACCTCCACAACCTGCCCGCCCCCACCTCACGGTCCTCATCTCCTTACACACGCCTGCACGCACTCTCCGTTCCTTCTCTGTCACCTCCCTCATCTCTCCTGCTCCCCTAACCACCTTCGTCCCTTCTCCCTAGCTGTCCCCCATGCCTGGAACTGCCTCCCTACCCACATCCACCTTGCCCCCTCCCTCCACTCCTTCAAACCCACCTTTTCCTCGCCGCGTTCCCCGACACCCACTAGTACTCCTCTCTCAACATTCACTGTCCGCCTAACTGCAACCAAGCCAAGCACGTGCACCTGAGACTCCGCATCCACTTTAATGTTTTTATCCCTTGTCTTTCCATATGTCCCCTATCCCTGTCTCCGCCCTCCTAGTCAATTAGATTGTAAGCCATAGGCAGGGACCGCATCTTTCTCATTGCTATGTAAAGCGCCAGGTACACTGCTGGCACTACACAAATGCTTGTAATAATAATAACTACACCTTTGTAACTAAGTCAAGCACATGAACCTGAGATCTCACATGTTCATGTATGTATCATTGTCTCTTCCTCTGTTTCCCCCACCTTTAGCAATTTTTATTATTTAAATCTGAGTTCAATCACTCTCATAACAATGAAAGCCTCAGTACATTTTGTTTTTCTTAAAAGGTATTTAAAATAATAACTTTTAAAAATCAAGTCTCAAATGGTATTTTTAGGCCAATTTACAACAGTTCAAGGCAGATTTTGGTTGATGCTTACATTTTGCTGCATCTTCTAAGTTCCTGTTAGCATCATCAATTCCTTTTTGTATCTCATCTAGCCAGAGAACTGCAGACAAATCATCAGATTCCTAGGAGAGAAGACAAAGATATTTACACAAATGCTTAAAATCAAAACTCTTGACAACTTGAAAGCCTCCCATAAGGATCCAGTAGGGAAAAAAACAAAGATTTTTAGACCCAATAGCCACCCAAATTTTTTTAAAAAAAAAATCTTGATGTCAAAGCTTGAACAACAGTTTGAAAATAGTCAGATGTAGATTGGTAATTATTTCAGACAATATTTAATTTTCCACACTATCAGCCAACGGAAGCATTTGGGGGGAAAGGAAAAAAAAAAAGACATGTTACTATAGAATTCAGGGAAAAGATGTAAATCCTCTGGAAGGTTGCAGAAAGGGAACTAGTTCTTTCATAATCCTCTGGCTGGAAAGGAAGTCTGTGTACAGACAAAGTAAAAAGCCACATCATCAAAAACAATAGCAGTATGAACCCGCACACAGAAACACAGCTCAGGCTTAATAATGCCATGATTTAATTTCTGCTGTGTTTGGCATATGAAGTAACAATTCTTTTAAAAGCTAGACAGCTGGAAAGTTTATTGATGTGTATAAGTACAAATCAAAACCTTATTTTGCAAAATCTGGCATTCCAATTAGTAGTTGTAATTGTAGGTCATTTATTAGTATTTAATCTGTGAGCACGCACGCACGCACGCACACACACAGGTTAACTGAACAAGTAGTTCTGTGCAACAAGTACCTAAACTAATATGGGGGGAGGGAGAGGAGGATGTTTAATGCAATAATAATTTTATTTATTTTTGGTTACTAAAAAGGGGCCATTTCTCCCCTTTAGTTGCACTTTTGATTACTATATCTGAGATCTTTGTTTACCATTCGGGCTCCGTCGACCAAGTTTTGGGGAAATAAGTCTGCGAGAATGAACCTTATTACACGTGGGGGCACACGCACACACACACACGCGCGCGCACACACACACACACAGAGATTGGATGAACATTCTTTCCATAGGAAACAGGTCAATGACAGGATGAAATCAAATGTATTAAAATATTTCTGGATTTGTACACGGACATATTCCCCAAAAATTTAAAGCAAGGGGTTTTTTTTGGGATAGGGATAATTTGGGAGGTGAGGAGAAGTGAATGAACTCAAGGAATAGTATTAACTCTAGACTTGCATACCAGAAAATTGTGTCAATGCTATTTGTGAAGGGAACAATGCTTCCCAAGGATCAGCCTGATATGGCAGGTACTATCACAAAGAAATTTGATTCTGGGGGTACCCTCAGTCTTACAGTAAGGTGGCAAGACCAGATGAAACAGCACTCAACTAGTGAAGGACTTCTCAGTGGACAAATTGACAGACAGCCTCTAATTGCAGAGTAATTGCTGCAATTGGTCAGCAATATCCAAGTTACAATTGGCTCGATGACAAATTGAAGAATTTCACGTATGAATTTCTTACCTAAAATGGGCAACACTAGATGTTTGAGTTTTAGAAGACAGGAGAGCTGCGCTTAGGGTAAGGGATTTAAAAAAACAAAAGACCACCACACAAAACAAAAGTTAGCACACAGAATGCTGCAAATGGGTGAAGTATACTGTTGACCAAAACTAGTAAGACACAGTCTAATCTATTAGATTATATTGTACTGGTTTGGGTCAAAAACTGCACCCTCTGTCCTGGTGAAATTGGAGACCCCTGCAGGGCCCCCAGAAGAGCCCTGTGGTAAGGCCAGTCCTGGGATCCCAACCCACAGTTTGGGAACCTCTGCCCTAAAGATACACTTCCTATCTTTCCAGACAGAAAAGCTATCCAAAAGGATGCTCTCCTTCCAAACTAGAAAATAAAGCAGCCTTGCTCATCTGATCAGAATAAAATTATCTGTGCAAAGCACAGTTATACAACTTACGTTTGAACGGCCACCACCACTGTGCTGTCATCAGCAAGATCTTACAAGTACCATGAAAATTTACTCCCATCAGGTCTCTTAATTCTTTCACCATTAAAAATAGTTCAGATAAAACTATGGCTGCTAGGCCTGGTAATAATTTCCTCTATTTTTCTACTAAGTGGGAAACCAGCCTGACATTCTTAATTTGCTGGCAGGAAACAAGTGGCACATAGGATTTAAGACTAGGAGGAAAAAGAAAATGTTTAAACTAAGTCCAGAAGAAGAAGATACACAGCCTGCAGGAAACACTGTGTTGATAATATTGTACAGTTCCTTTAAGTGAAGGATTCTTGTTGCTCGCACTCCTAATCTCCCTCAGGATGTTTTATTAAGAAAATTATTAGGTCACCAAGATATGCCTTCCTAGAAAGGGCTTTTCCTCATTTTTTATACCACTTAACCTAATTGTGTGGGAGCTGCTTTGATCCTTTATTAGGGCATCTATTAATATTAATGCCTAACAGCTTCATGTATAATAGCTCAATGTTGTAAATGAACGTTCAAAAAGATAAGCAACCCTCTTCCTAGCCATGGAATGTCAGGAGTTAAATTACTGTTGCAAAAGCAAGTTAATCTCTTGTGAGTTGGCCAGAGGCCGAGCAGAGTCATGCGTATTTGCAAATTCAGACATGTCACACCCTTTTCTGACTGAGACAAAGAATGAACTAGCCTTTTGCCATAAATCCCGGTTCATACAGAATGGTTTTGGATGAGTGTGCTAAAGCTCTAGGACCTCCTGCACAAAAACGCAGCTTAAAGAAACTCTTCAGATGAATTAAGTGGTACTGTTTCTTAAAATAGAATTTAAATTGCCAGAATGAGAACAGTGGTCTTCGTAACAGCAGGATTGTTCTTCCTATCCTCCAGTCTATGTCAAAGAGGTAAGATAACTCCTAGGGGCATTTTATATGCACATTTGAATGGGTTGCTTTTGCATTGTGCTTAAAATATTTAATGCTGTCAACTGCAAATACCCTGTATAGTCTAATACACAAAATATTAAATCTCAACTGAGGCAGATTTTTCCAGTTAATGACAGACCAGAGATTACTATTTTACATGCTGTCTCCTATTAATGAAGTAATCACCTTTAACATTCACTAGATGAATATCATCTTGTTGTTTTTGTAATAGCTTCCTATACAGAACAGAGGTATCTGTGAAGGGAAAACTGAATTCTAATTTCCTGCACTTCATGTAAAGCAATAATGGGCAAAGTTAAGCGTTCACACCAATTTAAAAACACCACTATTAAAACAAGACCTTAACGCATCAGTACGTTAACCATTTACTCTCCATAGTAGAAGCCACTGCAAAATGAAAATTCTGGCATTTGGAATGTCTGGAAATACTTTGCAATATAGACAAAGTAGTAAAGTGATATCTTTTATTGGAACAACTACAGTTGGTTGAGGTATGCAAGTTTTCTGACCTCACGGGGTACTTCATCAGGCAAGTTTGGGGCTACCAAAATTTTTTTTAATTTGTTTTAGTGACACCTCCGCTGTCCAGTGTGGTCTAAATATTATAATAATCAGTCTTGCAAAATGTATCTTTATAGACATGGAAGCAGTAGATTATAGCAAATGAGAAGGGACCAGTAAGAACTCTGTATTTTAGACTGTGCAGTGAACAACTTGTTACCCAGACCTCTGTTCATCCTCTCTTCGGAAATTTAAATACAAAGTTGCCTCAATTCAGTGGTACTTCAGTGATGAAAGTTTCTCAAAAAGGAGTTCGTGGCACACCTTTTCCCAAGTTGGATTAATAGTCCTTCAGGCTTTTATACCATACCTGTACTAGCTGCAATGCAATGCACAGAGTATTCTCAAAAGGAAATTTGGCTAGTTACTACTTTTATAATATTAGCTAAGTGGAATGGTTAGTACCATAAAGATAATGTTGTGTAAAGCTAAATATGATTGCATATGTTTCGCTTGGAGAACAATTACTCATTTTGGAGTAGCATTTTATGACTGACAATGCTAAAAAAAATATTGTTAGATATTCCAAGTCCTGGCCCAGCTGTCAGGGCTAGAACGTTAAAGCTAGCACAATTTTACTTGTGAGCACAGTAAATTAGTTAGAGAGGTCACCAGGAGAAAACAAAACCATCACAATGCCATTTTAGGGAATTGCTCTTCATTGGGGAGCTGCACTGTAAGTTCTATAAGAAAAATAAAGATATACACTGTAGTCCTTTTTACAGGTCTCCACTCTAACAATTTTAATTTTTTTAAATCTTAGAATCCAGAAGTGTCATGAACTACTCTACCAGTCAAAATAGGAGTGATGTTATTAAGACCTTTCGTGGAACGCCACAAGGTACTTACGAAGATTTCCCCCCTTCTGTTGTTGATAGTTGGACAACTACTCCCAACGAAGGACACAAGTGCTCCTTAGGAAAGTCAAATGGCTCAGCACTGAGGGTGAACAATACCACTCTGGACTACCTCACCAGCTCTTTCAGCACCAAGTTAATACCTGCGGCATATATAGCTGTAGTTTTATTAGGTGTACCATCAAATGCCATTACACTATGGATGCTGTTTTTCAGGATTAGATCAGTTTGTACTGCCACCTTCTACACAAACTTAGCCGTTTCAGATTTTCTATTCTGTATCACGCTGCCATTCAAGATAGCATACCATCTCAATGGAAACAACTGGATATTTGGGGAAGTGATGTGCCGAGCTATGACTGTCATTTTCTATGGCAACATGTATTGCTCCATTCTACTCCTCATGTGCATCAGCATCAGCCGCTATGTGGCCATTGTTCATCCTTTCACCTACAGAAGGTTGCCCAAGCGTACCTATGCGGTACTAGCTTGTAGTCTGGTGTGGATGATCGTTTTCTTATACATGCTGCCACTCTGCATAATGAAGCAAAACTATTACTTGGAGCAATTATATATCTTTACTTGTCATGATGTACATAATGCCTGCGAAGCATCATCACCCTTCCAATTCTACTACTTCATCTCCTTAGCAGTCTTTGGTTTTGTAATTCCACTCGGCATTATTATTTTTTGTTATATTTCAATCATCAGAACACTCCAGGCTTATGATCAAAAGTGGCTCCGGTACGTCAAAGTCAGTCTCTTGATCCTTACAATTTTCGCTGTTTGCTTCACTCCAAGCAACACCATCCTTATTGTTCATCACATTAACTACTACTACAACACATCAGATGGCTTGTATTTTTTCTACCTAATTGCTTTATGTTTGAGCAGTTTAAACAGTTGCCTTGATCCATTCCTTTACTTTCTGATGTCCAAAATCAAAGACCATTCTAATGTTTATCTAACAATGGTTAAAATATCCAAAGAATGAATGCATTAATGCTATATCTATATTTTGTGAAGTTATTTATAAATACATTTTATATAAAATTACTGAAGCTAAATTTTTATTATTGAAAAAATGACCAAAAATATCCAGTGTTTTTAAATTACCTACAAAGGTTTTTATCTTTATTTAAAAGAACGAAAGGTGCAGAACACAAGTACCTTAAGGGACATTTACTTGCCTAAAAATGGACTTCTAAAACGTAAAGCTAATCTGCTTATGACTAGAGTGGGAACAAAGAGTGAATTTCTTCCTTCCCGCCAAATATAATTATTTTCACTTTTCATGAAAGTGCAGAACTAAAAATTCTTTTTTAGTTTTGCACTTTGAGTATAGTGAGATTCTCCAGCTCTTTAGTGTGGGACTTGTACAGGTGCTAACAGCTAGCTAGCACTGTTGCTGAACTGCCAGCAAATGGTACCCCTAGAATTTACTGCCTACTTTAGAAGTGAACCTATTATGGCTTAGTCTTATTACATGTTTTGTTCAGACATACAAGCTTTCCATGTGAGCTGATAGATCTTGCCGTTTCCATGAGTATAAGACTTCTACCAGATTATGTTAGGGAAGCCAAGTTAAGAACAGGCTGGATTTTATTATCTATAATGTGGAAGTGAGAAAATGGAAACGAAGTGGAAAAGTAAAGCTTCGGAAATGGAGCGTTTCTGCAATGGATTTAACCCCACAAAATGAGTTGGCTATGATTTCACAAGTTTTTGGAGGGAGGATTCTAGTTTGGGTTCCACACAGCACAATGATGGAGAGAAGCACAGTAAGAAAATACAATTTAAAAAACCCCACACACTATATTTAATTTTGACAAGCCAATGAGATTTTGAGCTGACAAGCTTCATGCCATGATCAGACTTGCACATAAGTACCATTAAGGTGACCTAATCCAAGGCAGGCAGACATAGCTGGATACCTTCCTAATATGCTAACAGCACAAATCCTCAAGATATTTAGTCCTTAAGCAAATCTCATTGACTCCAGGGCTATAAGGTCTAGCACTGGTGCTAAATAGCTTTTACACTATTGCTGAAGATAACAGGAAAGTTTATGGTAGTATATGAACACTAAATACCAAGCAGAAATGGCCACCAGATTTTATCATGAGGAATGTGAAGCACAATTTTGCATAGTGGTGCTTCGAAGTTATTCTTCAAGCACTGTGCATCCAACAGCTGTCACAGAAAGTTTTGTGGTTGGTTTTATCTTGGAAATGATGACACTTATTTGCTTATGTGTTCAGGAACTATGACGCTCACCACCCCGAGAAAGCAGACAATTGTGCAAACAGAATGCCAAACGAACAGTATACTCTCATATGGGTTGTTTTCCCCGGTGAGAGGGGGGAAATGATCCCCAAGGGGGGGGGGGGTTGTTTGTTTACCACCCAGTGAGAGCGGGAGGTATTGGGGGGGGGTGTCTCCCCTGTTGCTTGGCAACTTTGTGTGCATTATGGAGACCTGTCTGGACGCTGAGTTGGGATTTATTTTGGCTGACCTTGTTCTAGCAGGATACTCAGTTCAGCATCAGCCATGGCCAGAAGACCGGGGGGGAAGGGCAGTATAGCCATGGTTTTTCAGAGGTATCCGGTGCAATTAATATCAGGCATTGAGGGTCTCCATCTTGTGACTGATTTGTCAGGAGACAGACAGAGTGCTGCTTGTATACCATGCACCTACCTGTATAGGCAGCCTTCCTACATACTCTGGTGGAGTTGGTGTCGGAGGTGGTATTGCTGTTCCTAAAGATGCTAGTCTTGAGGGACTTCAATATTCACGCTGATGCCAATTTTGGAGGGGTGGAGCTTGAGTTTATGGCTGCCATGGGCCTGTCCCAGATGGTCATCGGCCAGACACATGATGGGGGATATACCTTAGACCCTATATTTTGCACTGGCCTTGAGGCAGGGGATCAGTTAGTGGGGGAGATTTTTTAAATTATTATTTAAGAATTTAATATCCCACCGCTCCTGCCACAGGCAGCTCAGGGCGGCTCACAGCACAATCCAATATAAAACTATAAAATTATAAAAACATTATGCAAACATACCCTTCCCCTCACCCCCTCCCATCCCCTTACCCATCTCCCCCACCAAACGCCTGACAGAACAGCCAAGTCTTACAGCTTTTACGAAAGGAGGGTAGGTCCGGGGCCAGCCGTACCCCCACCAGAAGGGAGTTCCACAGCCACGGTGCAGCCTTGTCATGGACCGATCATTACCTCCTGCAGACCTGTCTCCTGGCACATGTCTGCCGCTGGAAAGGTGCAGAACCGATTTGAATGGTTCGCCCCCAGAGACTGATGGAACTGGAGCAGTTCTAGAATGCTCTGGGTGAGATACCCCCTGATCTTGATCACCATTTCATTGATGATCTTGTTGCCTTTTGGAATACTCTGCTGACTGAGGCCACTGACTGGACGGCTCCTAGGCGTCTGCTCCCTAAGCAACGGCACTGCAGGCCTCCTTGGTTTTCTGAGGAATTGCAGTTCCTGAAGCGAGAAGGTTGGAGCGATGGTAGTGCCGTTCGCATGCTGAAGCTGACAGGTTGTGTCATAGAGCTAGTTTACAAGCCTATGCCGTGGCTGTGTGGGCAGCAAAAAAGGAGTTTTTTGCTACCCTCATAGCAACTGCAAAAATCCCATCCGGCGGAGCTTTTCAAGGTGGTGTGGGGGCTGGTCAGTCCAGCCTCCCTATACCTGGAACTGGAGTTATCTAGTGCCCACTGTGACAGGTTTGTAGATTATTTTGTGGATAAAATAGCTTGAATTCACCACACTGATACCGCACTTATTACATTAGGGGAACCAGATGTCATGAAAGCCCTGCCTTGTCCAGTTTTGTGGGATCAATTTCAGTGAGTGACACCCACTGATGCGGGGAATGTTCTTGGGGCAGTCAGGGTCACTTCTTGCGAACTGGACCCATGCCTGTCCTGGCTGGTTAAGATCAGTCGGGAGACACCGGGGCTGTTGCTGGCTTGGGTGATCAATGCCTCCCCTTCAGGAGGGCAGAGTGCCAAGCTGTCTTAAAGAGGTAGTGGTGCAGCTTCTGCTCAAGAAACCATCACTTGACGTTGACTCCCTTGCCAGCTATCGACCTGTCTCTAACCTTCCCTTTTTAGGGAAGGTTATTGAACAGCTTGGGGGTCAGCAGCTACAGGAGCATCTGGACAATGTCAGTTTTCTTGATCCCTTGCAGTCCAGCTTTTGTCCGGGATATGAGACAGACTGCGCTTGTGGCTTCGGTTAATGACCTCCGCCATGAACTCGATCAGGGTCATTTGACTCTGCTGATTCTATTAGATCTATTGGCTGCTTTTGATACCATTGACCATGAGATGTTGGTGACTCGCCTGCGAGACTGTGCTGGGATGGGTGGGACTGTTCTTGAATGGTTCTGCTCCTTCCTGGCCAGAAGAACTCAGAGAGTGGTGCTCTATCATTTTTCATCACCCTGAAACCTCTTGTGTGGAGTCCTGCATGGTTCTGTTCTGTCCCCTCTCCTGTTCAACGTGTATATGCAGCTACTCGGCGAGGTCGCGAGGTTTGGCGTGCGGTGTCATCAATATGCTGATGACACCCGGCTCTACCTCTTTTTCATCCAACACAGACCCGGCAGTCTCAGTGCTTACCCGGTGCTTGGTGGCTGGGGGGACTGGGTGAGGGCTAACTGACTGAAGTTGAATCATGACAAGATGGAAGTGATGCTAATGAGGAAGGTAGTGGAAGTAGCATCCCCCCATTATTAATGGGGTTCACCCCCCACTGGTTCCCCAGGTTTGGAGTCTGGGGGTGCTCCTTGACTCACAGCTCCGCCTGGATGTCCAGGTGGCATCTGTGGCGAGGAGTGCTTCGGCCGTATGTCTGACCTGGCCACTATCATTCATGTGTTCACCACTCTAGGCTGGACTATTGTAATGCGTTCTACATGGGGTTACGCATGGTGACAGTTCGGAGACTGCAGCTGGTGCAAAATGTGGTGGCCTGCCTCCTAAACAGGGCTGGGCCACTGGGAGCACATTGTGCTCCTATCTTTGCACTGGCTGCCTATAGTCTTCCAGGCCCAATTCAAGGTGTTGGTACTTGCTTATAAAGTCATAAGTGGCCTAGGCCCTGCCTCACCCCCCGGGACCCTGGATCAGCCACTGCCATCATCCGGGGGCACCTTCCTCGAGGTTCCAGAGTCTTCTGGAGGGCCATGATCTGAAGGGCCAGAGTCTTCTGGAGGGCGTTCTCTGTGGCCGCACCAAAGTTGTGCAATTCCCTCCCGGTGGAGGCCTGGTTGGTCCCGGACCTCCCCTCTTATCGATGAAGCTATAGGACCTGGCTGTTCCGCCAGGCGTTTGGTGGGGGGAGTGGGTTAGATTGGTTGGAGTTTTTAACAACCTTATGCTTTGATTTGTTTGATCTGTTTTAATGTCTTTTATTACTACTGTTTTGTAAGTCGCCCCAAGCTGCTCTGTCAGGAGGGGTGGGGTATCAAGTTTTAAAATAAATAAATATGGCAAAGAGACTTGTCAGAATTAACAGATTACAAAAGCCAAACTTCTTCAGAAATTCATGGTGTTACAAGAATCCAGGCATTTCTTGGAAAAACTGTCAACATCTCAGTTCTCCAATTAATGACAAATGCCCCAGTTTTGGCTATGGATAATTCATCTAGAAAGAGTATGGTTGCCATGTTGGTCCCAAATATTAGTTCAGATAGTCTCTTTTATTGGATCAACTTCTGCTGTGAGAGTATGCAAGCTTTCAGGCAACACAGGGCCTTTTCTCAGGCATGTAACAAGTCAGAACTATAATTCTGACTTATTATATGCCTGAAGGGCCCTGTGCGGCCCAATTACCATAAACAGAGGCAGATCCATTTCAAATCTGGTAATTGCAAC
The DNA here is from genome assembly GCA_003113815.1 of Sphenodon punctatus. Classification (NCBI taxonomy): domain Eukaryota; kingdom Metazoa; phylum Chordata; class Lepidosauria; order Sphenodontia; family Sphenodontidae; genus Sphenodon; species Sphenodon punctatus. The sequence goes on from QEPC01000694.1 coordinate 92,036, forward strand.
ACTGCTATTGTGGTGCACCTACCAAGCTACCAAATATCAGGGAACAAAGCCACAAAACCAGGGAAAGATCAAATGAATGGCAAAAATAATAAGGTTTCCCTTTTTAAAAAAACTAATCGAAGTTGCAGCTTCCATTCATAATTAGAGCACCTCAGAAGCAGCTCTATTAGTTATAAGTTTGCGCATCACACTGTTAAAGTCACAAACATTTTAATCATTATAAAATTGGAATGATACACCCAATAGGTGTAAAACTTGGTAGAAAGGGTCGCTTGGGTGCAGTGTGAAATGTGTCCATATTTTTTAGGAAAATCAGTTGAAAGATGAGTTATAGCAGTTTGAATTTTGGAGGAAAAAGCAGAAATTTTCCCTTCTGCACCTTTCTTGTCCATGTGTAGCTAGTGCTGGGAGCGGTATTAATTTAGCGGTATTATGGAGTTCAGGTTCGGCATCTTAAGTTTTCAGCTTCTTAAAATTGGTAGCGTGATTTTGAAATTTGAAAAGCACCCCGCTTGAAATGAGGGGAAGAGAGGAAAGCAGCCTCCTGCTCTCCCTCTCACTAATGTTCTATTATGTGAAGAGCTTAATGTTATATACAACAGCAGTACGTGCAAAGATAGTGAGGATGGCACTGTAAGTGCGAAGACAAGGATAACAGTGGTGCAGATACCAATAACTCAGAGAAAGCAGCAAGAGAAAGTCATGCAACTACCAATTTAGTGTAATAAAACGTCACGAGAATGTTCCATTTGAATTGGGAAGATAAAATATTTCCTAGGGCAGTTTGGGGGGGAAGCCCAGGTGGAAAAGGCAGCGCAGGGAAGAGGGAAAAATACAGGCTGGTGGGAATTGGAGACCCAGGGGGAGGTGTGAGGAAAGTGAGGCATTGCAGGCAGCCAGGGGGAGGGAGGGAGAAGAGGGAGACCCGTGAGCAAAGCCATAGCTGTGAGCAGGAGGCAGAGGTGAGGGACTGGAAATGGGAGGGTGGAGCTGGGTGCTGTTCCTATCTGGTTAGGTGCCTGTCACAATTGCATACAGCTGGATAGGAGCATTCAAGAGTTGGGAACAGAAGAGGGGCAGGGGCAGCACCTGCCCTTCTGCTGTTTCTATCTCGTTAGGTGCATGCAGTAATTGTGTGGATGTGGATCAGAGTTGAAGGGTTGGGAAAACAGAGAGAACTCCTTCCCCTGTGCTGTTCCCATATAGTTTGTTGATGAATAGGAAGGTATGACTACAGCTGGGACAAGAGGGAAAAATTCAAGTACTTGCTTCAGACAGAGTAGTCTAGTGGAAGAGCGAGTCCTAGGAGGGGCAGTGGCATCGATGTCCTAGGTTGATGCTATAGTATTAGGGGGAATTTAGTGCATTTCTATTTATTTAAAAAGGAAAATTCTTAGATCAAACACCCTTCAGTTTAAGAGGGAAGTTCAGACTCTTACAATTTCCATGCTTTTTTGGGGCATGAATGAATTAGTAAGTTATGACTCCCACCTTGTGCGCCATGTAAGCTATAAAGACATTGTACAGTCTCTCGTATTGTGCTCGCTTACAATTTAGGCTCCATGCACCCACACTATGTCTTGGTCTTTCAGCCCCAATCCTCTTCCTCTGCAGGTTTGGACAACACTAAACTGGGGACAGTAAGTTGCCTCCAGCCTCCCTGCAATCTCCACTTGACATCATTGAGGCTGGCAACGACAGGATGGTGTCAAAACCACAATGGCTGCTTGCCCACGTGCAGATTTTCACATCAGATTCAATCTCATGTGAAAATATTCTACTTGTGAGTTTTGTAGTGGGCAACAGATCCATGCCCACGTTACCTCATCTCCCCCCCCCCCCCTCCCAACGAGGTCCAGGCAGCCACAGGTGGATGTCATCATCCAGGCATGGCTGCCCTGAAAGGCACGATCACAAGGCAATGAAAGCAACCAGAGGAAGCTATGGCAAGAGATAGCTGGAGAAGTCCCTTCTGCTGTTGCCACCCCTGGGTGAGTTACTGCAAAGGGGAATCTCATTGTAAGTTTATCTTAAGGTGAGACTCCCCTGCACGTTAGAATTACATGTGTGTTTAAACTCATGTGAGTGACAGGATTGGATTTTCAGCCCTGTCAATCACTGATGAAATACATGTGTAATTTCATCCTGCATCCGAAAGGGAGGTTACCCACGTTACCCAATCTCACGTTTGTTAGAAACAAAAGTGAGATTGGGTAACATGGGGAAGCAACCATAATCTCCTGCCTCCACAGAGCATCACTGGCACTACAGCTATGAGTTTGAGAGAACTGGTGACTCACTTTTGGCAGTGATGTTGGCTGGGGTCAATTTCCCATACTCCTGCACTCCTCCTCCTTGCTGCCTATAGTCCTGTTGTCCAGTACTCAGGAAACTGCCTTTGGAGAGGATGCCGCTGTTAATATAGGAATGGCTTTACCTGCCACATATTTGTAGTGAAGCAGTGCTGCAGCGCAGCTGACTGTAGGGCAGGAGTAACTGCTTTTTCACTAATTCTTTTGCTGACAAAGGCGTAGAAGGGATTGCATGGTCACTACTGGAAAATAATTTCGGGCAGGCTATATTTCCTCCCCTCCTAGGGCTGCTCTCCTTGGCTCCCTCTGCTCTGCAGCCTGGTAGTTCAATGCTTCGGTGAAACCCCCCAGATCATACTGTATTTGTAGTGGAACACTGTACCCGAAGCTTCTGAGTCTGGATTAGAGGCATCTGCAGCTCACCTCTTGCTCTTTCACTCTGAACGATGACGATATGAAAGCTGTGTGGGGTACAGGGATTTGTCTATACAGGAATGATACTACAGTATTAACCATCCACAGCCCTTGCCACAATCTTAGTGTCAGAACAGCATTAAGGCAGGGTACAGCAAGGTGACCCCTACCCCATTACTGTCCCCAATAAAATTGTTCGTCCTACTCCCACTATTCTAGTCAGTCCAAGACTGCAAGATATCCCAACCTCCCTGCTGTCAAGCCCCCCCCTCCTCCCGTTTGCTCTCCTAAGCCTTGTTCTCCCCCCAGTTGCAGTGTTGCCTCCAAACTGCAAAGGAAGAGGATTGGGGTTGAAAGACCAAAGCAGAGTGTGGGTGCACAGAATCTAAGTTATAAGCAGGCACAAGACTGTACAAAGTCTTTAATGCTTATAGGACGGCACGGCACGTAAGTTAAGGCAGAATCCATAATTTCCCTGCTATTTGGAGCATGAGTAAATGAGTAAGAACCTTAATGATCCTCTTAAATTTATTGTAGGGTTACCATATATGCAAATTGTTTGAGGACACTTATGAGAAATACAGGTTGCAGAGCTACACTGGCTCCAATGCAGCCCTGCAACCTGTATTTCTCATGTGTTCTGTAAAGATTTGCATATATGGCAACCCTAGCTTATTGATCTAAGAATATAAGCATTAACAGGACGTGAGTCGGCATATTACTTGGTATGACAGCAGAGATGTATATACTTGTAGCTTAAAAAGTTAATAATTTCTTAAACTGTTGGGAAAAGCAGGAGTTGTGTGAGAGGGTTTGAGGGGTTTAATTAGCCCGTCAGAAACTAGCGCTGGCTTAGAACTCTGAAAAGGGCAGTTGGAGGGGGTGGGGGGATGAGAAGGTAGCCAGTCAGGGAGAAGGGAGCCGAGAAGATGGTGTGTGAAGAATAGATCACTCTGGGGACTCTACTGAACACATCCCATGCCTCAAGACAGCTGGTGGCTGAGATTCAACCTGGGAATTGTACCACCCAACCTGTGGGACACTGGGTGTCATGACGCTAACCTCAGTTTAAGCACACTTAAACATTTCTTATGCATGTTGCAGGGCTGCATAGGGCACCAATACAGCCCTGCAACATGTATAAGAAAAGTTCAAGTGTGGTTAGCGTCATGCCTGAAAACACCCACTGTTACAAGTGGAGAACAGAAGGAATAGACAGAGGAATCTCAAAAGCTTGAGAATGACCTGGCAGAGGAAATGAGCCTTAGACTGCTGTGCTAAAGAGCCAGGGACTCAAGAAACAAGTAAAACTGTAACCACCTAGAAGATACTACGGGCTCTTGTACACGAGATGGACAGGGGGAGTGCTGCGAGTCGTAATCACGGCAGGGAGAGTCATGTGAAACGCCACTAGTGGTTATGGGGTTTTAAACGTCATTTGCCTGTTTCTGGTGTGATTGCACTCATGGATTACAGTGCAAGAAAGACAAGTATCAATACCATGATGTCAGATGCAGCAGACAGCTTGATGTTATGTTGAAGTTTACAATTAAATAAGATATTTCCTGTTTGATTATACTACCAGTGTTGTAACAGTCTCTTTGGGAAGCAAGAGGGATCCTCTAAACCTGGAAGGGAGGCGGGGGGAGGTTTGGAAGGGCAGCTGTCTCGTCACACTCAGACACCATTGCAATAGATGCACAAGGGAGACTACACTCAGATGTGGCAGAGAAGGGGAAAAAAGTGCATTACGCAGAAAGCTGTGGCATGTGTTATTTTGGAGAAGCACAAACCAGCCATTTAATGCTTTACCTTGCATTTCTGTGTTTTGGCATAGTGCAGGAGATCCTGATAATGCCTTGCATTTGTTGGCTTCACTCCCTGGAGGGTACTTGTCAGCTGTAGCGCATCTAGAGTTTTTCCAGGATGCCCCCGATCAATAGCTTCATTAATGTGGCCAACTGCTAAAATTCCTAAGGAAGTGAAGAAGGATGATAATGTTTTTAGACACATACATATGGAGCCACAAATCTACACCTACATATGGAATTGGATCAAGACAAAAAAGATTTTAAACAAATTATGTTAAACAGAGATAACTGTGACAACTTGGGGGGAGGGAGGAGGGGGAGGGAGATATGTTAGAGGTTTACAAAACCATGAGTACTACAGAGCCAGTAAATAGGGAGCTGTTACTTCTTTTCATAATACTAGAACACAGGGACACCTTACAAAGTTAACCAGCAGCAAATTTAAGACAAAAGGAAGGTTCCCCCCAGTTTGAAAGCCATTGCTATAAAGGTACAATGCTCTCAATAGCTAATTGTCAAGCTGAATCAGATTTTAAAACAAGATGTTTGAATCCTAAAAGGAAAACAATCTATTTTGTTTGTAACAGGATGACATGTGTATGTATACCTTACCCAAATGTTTAGAAAACACATCAGAGTTAGGATGCATGTACTCCTACAGCTATTCTGCATGATAATTTGTGTTTCCCCCACTTCTCTGGTAATTTTGAAGTATTCATGGCTTTTACACAGAGATACCATCAGAACAGACATAAGGTGGGTGGGGGGCAGCCCTGTCCCTTCCCCATTGGCCACGGCTCTGGGCCCTCCCTCTCCTCCCAGCCGTCTAGGTATTGTTTGTTTCTCAAAGGGGGTGGCATGCTCTATGGAGGGAAAAGGATGAGGAATACAAAGCATGAACAAGAGACTTGTGTGTGGATTTAGGTTTCTTTCAGAAACCAAATTTTGAGATTTTGACCTTGGTTAACAAAAAGCACCCAGGACAGAGTCTTTGCCAGAAACCTTTGCTGCACGATGCCTGTGAATATGAATTCTTGATTACTCATTTCCATCACCTGTGACAGAGTGCATTCCAGTCTGTGGCAGAGTGGGATCGTCTGTTCACCTTGCTCCTGAGTGCACTTGTAAAACTAACCAGTGAGGTCACAGTCAAGTGACCTCACAAGGAAGTGTAAGAGCGTCCTTGTAAATATGAATCAATGAGAACAACAGAAACAAGTGCCCTCTCAGGAATCTGGCTGTTTTTCATGTGGCTGTAGCCCAGCTCCTTTAGTGGGATTTAGAACAACTGGGAATACTTCCCTTCTGGAACACATTGACTTGGTCATCATCTTCAGGAACACAAAGACAGCATGTGGAGGGAACAGAATGAGAATTTGAAACTATGGTTTGCAATTTTTGCCTCCTGTCACTTCATCTGAGTTTCACACTTTAAAGTTGCTTTCAAGATCTCCAGTTGTTAAAAATACATTGTTGTTGCCAAAAGCTGTAGCCTCAGGAACATCTACACCAGATATGCTGTTTGTTTGACAAGTCATATCCAAGAAGGGCGCATTGTGATGTACACCTTTGCAAGTTCTAGATTGAGTTACTTCAGTGTGTTCTAGGGACAGACTAGATCACAAGTCTGTTTGCCTGTTTGAAAGCAACATGTATTAGCCCAACTTATTAAAAGCTCAAAGCTATTTAACTACTTGTTTTGAGGTATAATTCTAACCATGTTTGCTATCACCAATGACAGATGAAATAATTGTCTTGAGTGTGGTGATTTAAGTGTGACAGCAGAAGATCTTCAGCTCAGGAATTTCCTATAACAGTCAGATCTCAAACAAATATTATGATTATTAACAAGCATTTATACAGCACCAGCAATGTACATGGTGCTTTACAAAGTAATGGAAAAGCCTAGGGCTTACAATCTGAGAGACCGGGGGCGGAGGGAGGCGGAAGGGGAACAGAGGGAGAGACAAGGAGTGTAACATTCACGAAGATGTGAGGTCCCAGGTGCATGTGCTTGGCTTGGTCTATGTGGTGAGGATATAAGAACACAGACCTCAGGTAACAGATTGTACTGAATGGAGGGTATCAGCAGGAGTTAGGTGAGGGGAGTGAGGAGTCGGGGAGGGCACAGCGGAAGAGGTGGGTCTCGAGGAGGGATCTAAAGGTACGAAGGGAGGGGGTGGTGAGGTGGATGTGGGCAGGGAGGGAGTTACAGGCATGGGGGGCAGATAGGGAGAAGGGATGAAGGCAGTTAGGGGAGCAGGGGAGGTGTGGGAGGGCGAGAGAAGGGACAGAGGAGGAGTGGAGTTCACGAACTGGCGTATGGAGGGAAACTAGCGCAGAGAGATAGGGGGGAGCAAAATTGTGAAGAGCTTTATAGGTGAAAACTAGGATCTTGTGCAGGATTCGTTCAGAAAGAGGGAGCCAGTGAAGAGAGGAGAGGAGGGGCTGCATGTGGTCAAACCGACAGGCGAGGTGGATGACCCTGGCAGCAGAGTTTTGGACAGATATAAGGAGAGAGCAGGGGAGGCCAGGGTTACAGTAATCAAGGCGAGAGATGACCTGGGCGTGAACATGGGTTTTGGCAGAGGAGACAGAGCGAAAAGGGTGAATCTTAGCAATGTTATGGAGGGAGAAGCGACAGAATTTGGCAACAGAGTCGATATAGGGTTTAAAAGAAAGGGGTGAGTCAAAGATGAAGCCTAAGTTACAACTTTTTTTAGTATGACATTTCCTCATGGGGAAGGAAAGGGAAACTAAACCTGCCCTTCCTCACCTCCCTCATTTACTCTTCCCAGTCCCTCATTTACTCCCCCAGATTTGGGGGAAATCTCAAATATCGGAAGTTTTGGTTCTGCATCCGCATTATGAAAAGGGCAATTGGGATTCTTACTGGTGAATTGCCCTTCTGTGGCCCTCCAGGGAGTTTATTCGGACCCAGGGAGCGTTCTCCCTTCCGAACAGTAGGAGGCAGCACTGACTTTCGACTGGGCATGCGTAGGGAGAGCGCTCCCTCACTTCCCCAGGAGTATCCAAGCCGAGGAACTGGAGCTGAAATCACAACAAAAGCTTTCCCGAAACCTCGGAGTTAACTGAACGGGGTCCCCTGGAAGGGGTTGACCCCAAACATTTAAAGCGAACAAAACTTAGAACTGAAAAACTTAAAAGACAGCCCGGGCGGGCCGAATAAACTCCCTGGAGGGCCACAGAAGGGCAATTCACCGGTAAGAATCCCAATTGCCCTTTCTATGGCCCTAGGTCCGTTTATTCGGACCCAGAGAGGTCACAAAGCAGTCGTGTTTATTCGGAAGGGGAGGGACCAGTTTAGATAGTGCCTGTCACCCCTTGGAGAACCCGCCTGCCGAAAGCGGCCTCCGCGGATTGCTGAATATCAATTTTATAATGCCTCGTAAAAGTATGTAGGCTTTTCCAGGTAGCCGCCTTGCAAATCTCAGATAAGGGGGCTCTGGAAAGGAAAGCCGAATTGGTGGCCGCACTCTGAGTGGAGTGTGCCCAAATTGGGGCCGGAGGCTGCAGCCCCGATGCCTTATAGGCCTCTGAAATACAGGACGATATCCAGCCAGCTATGACTGATTTGGATACCCTCCTGCCCCTGTGCCGTGGATGGTAACTCATGAACAGGCTAGAGGATCGCCGGAAAGGGGCTGATCGCATCATATAGATTTTTAGAGCCCTCCGCACATCCAGGCAATGCCACCATTTTTCCAATGGGTGGCGCGGACGGGGGCAGAAGGAGGGCAGGACTATGTTCTGTGCTAAGTGGAAAAGGGAGGCGACCTTGGGTAAGAAGGCTGGATCCAGGCGTAGCAAGACTGACTCCTTCCTGAAGGAACAAAGGGCAGGGTCAATAGATAGGGCCCCCAGCTCGGAAACCCGCTTAGCAGTGGTAATTGCTATCAGGAAAGCCACCCTGATGGATAAAAAGAATAAGGATACCTGATGCAATGGCTCGAACGGGGGTCCCGTGAGAGCTTTCAGTACGAGGTTCAAATTCCAATTAGGAAATCTATGAACCACTGGTGGCGAGAGTCGTTTGGCGGCTCTGATAAATTGCCTGACATGGGGATGGGGGGGGACCACCCTGGTTTTGCCGGATGCCCCTATTACGCTATCTATAGCCGGCAATTGCCTACGCAAAGTGTTAGGGCGGAGCCCTCTATCCAGACCCTCCTGGAGGAATTGTAGCACCTGCGGAATTGAAGGAGATAGTGGTGGAATCTTCCTAGCTGTGCACCACCCCACAAAGACCCTCCAGGTGCACTGGTATATGCGCCTGGTAGATTTTCGCTTGGCCGCTATCAGCATACGAATTACAGCGTCTGAATAGCCCATCTCCTGCAGGGCTAAGGATTCAACAGCCAGGCTGTCAACTTCAGGAATTCTGGCTGCTGGTAAGCTACGGGCCCTTGCATCAGAAGATCGCGGGAGACAGGGAGGGTGAGACGGTGCCCGTGAGAGAGATTGATCAAGTCCGGGAACCAAGGCTGGCGAGGCCAATAAGGTGCCACCAGGATGACTGTGGCCCGCTGCGCCTTGCATTTGTGCAGAGTCCTGCTGATGAGCGGAAAGGGAGGGAAGGCGTACAGGAGGCCCTAAGGTCACACCTGGGTGAGAGCATCGATAGCCTCCGCCTTGGGCCAGGGGTGCCTGCTTAAGCGTGCTAGCTTGTGGTTTGTCGGGGAGGCGAATAGATCCACTAGCGGCTGCCCGAAAGTGTCTGTGATCAGCTGGAAGGCGGCCGAGTTCAGTGACCATTCTCCCGGTTCCAGCTTTTGCCAGCTCAACCAGTCCGCCTCAATGTTTTGCGACCCCTTGATGTGTAGGGCTGACAGGGAAAGAAGGTGGTGTTCCGCCCACCTGAAGAGGCGGGATGCTTCCCTGTGCAGAGACTTTGACCGCGATCCGCCCTGATGATTCACGACCCCGATAGGCTGGCATCCGTAGTCAGAACTACCTTGGTTGGCTCCATCAGAGGCACTCCCTCTAGAAAGCGGTCGGGATCTTCCCACCACTGGAGAGATTGATGGATGCTGTCCGGAATCGGCAAGGACATGGGGATCTTGTTGATGATCTCCCGCTGCCAAGGACGGAGAAGCCGTTGAAGGGGACAAGCATTAAACCGCGCCCATTGCAGGCGGTGAGTGCATGCCACCATTGAACCCAGCAGGGAGATCAAGGACTGGAGAGAGGCTTGCAGTTGTGCTAGCACGCGAGCTAGTAGCCCTCTGATCTTGGATTGACGTGCGGGCGGAATGAAAATCCGGTTGAGCTGGGTGTTGAAAATTACCCCCAGGTGTTCCAGTTGTTGGGCTGGTTCTAAGTGGCTCTTGGCTAGATTTACCTGAAAGCCATGCTCTTCCAAGTAGAGAATGGTGCGTTGCAGGTGCAGTGTGGCCAAATCCCTTGATGCCGCTCGAATCAAAATGTCGTTGAGGTAGGGAAAGATCGCAATGCCCTCAAGGCGCAGATTTGCAACGAGGGGAACCAATATCTTCGTGAATGTCCGTGGGGCTGAGGCGAGGCCAAACGGAAGGGCGCGATACTGCCAGTGCTGGGCATCGTACGCAAAGCGGAGCCAGCGGCGGTGGGCTGGCAGGATAGGGACATGCAGATAAGCATCATTTAAATCTATGGAGCATAGCCAATCGTTTTTCGCTATGGCGAGGGAGATGGACAACACTGTCTCCATTTTGAACTTCTGCCGCTTGACACACCTGTTCAACCTCCTGAGGTCCAGTACCGCTCGCAACTCCCCGCTTTTCTTCAAGACTAAGAACAGAAGAGAATAAAGCCCCTGCCCCTCTTGGTGACACGGCACCCTCTCTATTGCCCCTATAGTCTCGAGCCTGTGTAGCTCTATTAGCATTGCCCGGTGCTTGCTGGGAATGCGAGATCTGGGGGATAGCCCGCCAATCCATTTTTCCATTTTTAAGGACCAACACTGCCGGCTTGAAGTAGTAGCCCCCCTGCGAATGGAGACAAGGGAGGCACGAAAGTCGGTGGGGAGCGAAGCCCCCATGCTGCGCTGCCTATCAGTTCGGAGGCAGACTTTCGACTGGGGAAGCGAGGGCGCGCTCTCCCTACGCATGACCAGTCGAAAGTCAGTGCTGCCTCCTACTGGTCGGAAGGGAGAATGCTCCCTGGGTCAGAATAAACGGACCTAGGGCCATAGAAGGCAGAGGGACAGAAGCCTTATTGCAACCCACAGAACCATGGTGTTTGTGATGTTGCAGCAGAGCAGGGGTACGGATTGTGTGAAGCAAATCTGGATGACAGCTGGTTTCTGTCTCCTTGCCAATTCTTGGGTCAGGCCCATGGATCCAATCCCTATTCCTCAAATACAAAGGAGGGGGAGTCGGGGCATGCACCGAAGGACAGAGGATGGATCCATGGTCTCTGGACTCTCCCCCATTCTGAGCACACCATCCGACCCACAGAGCTTGGACTAATTTCCAAAGTGGTCCACAGGAGGGAAAAGATTCCCCACCCTCTTGTTTGAGAATAATTCATCCTGGGATATTTTCTTCAGTAACAATGAATCATCAATGTGGCTTCAAACAAAACAGGATCTTAAAATGCCACTCTCCTCTACCCTACTTAGAAGCCACACACCAAGTCTTGTCAAGCTCAATTTTGTGGAACTTCTATAAAGTTCAACTTATCAGAAGTTATCAGACAATATTACCTTTGAATAAATTAATGCTTTGTTTAGTAGCATGTGAGATTAAAATATAGTATCTCCTCTCCAAGCTTGCAATATAGTGTATCTGGACTCCTGTTCCTGCTGCTCACCTGAATAGAGGACATGCTACACCTACCTCGACTACAAGCCCCACACAGTTCCCAGCTTGCAATGCAAATGCTCCTGTTTCCTGCTGCTCACCTGAGCAATAAGGCTTGTAATGGAGGCAGAGGATGGGGGCACTGCTACATTGCACTACAAGTTTGGATGATACATACTACAGTATTTGAGTAGTACTACAGTATTTGAGTTGAGTAAAACCCACACTGCCCCATTTATCTTGACTCCACAGAGTTCTATACACCTTAAATTTGAATTATTGGGGTAAAGAATTTGACTTCTCCAATTCAGTTAGTAATACAGGTGTCAGACTTCAGGCTAGGGAAACATTTCTTCAACTTGATCAGAAATTTGACTTATGCAAGTTTGTACTAAATGGATTCCACTTATAGTTAGAAGGTAGTTATGTCAACTTAATCATAAAATATGTGCTTCTTGGTTCTTTTCTCTAGAATAGCTACCTAGAACTTTATAAATAGGCAAAGGCCTATTGCATTGGTACTGAAAAAGATTCTAGAGGGTGAATCATATTTTACTGTATCTCGAGTCACTTCTGCTCCTGTTTGATAATTTCTACATAAGAAATAGGTAGAGCTGCAATTACAAAGAATTTAAATTACAGTCTAGAAAAAATTCATTAACTGGATTAAACCAGCACAATATGACCCATCTGCTATTTTCAGGCCACCAAAGACCTCATAGAATAAGTCCTGCCTTAAATTGAATAAATTAATGACTTACTTTCATTTTCCTCCTGAATTTGCATATTAACCATGTCAATACAATTCTGGATATCATTCCAGCTCAAATAATCTTGTCCTTGAGACGAGGCTTCTGACTTAATAGTCAGCAGTGTGTCAGCATAACTGTAGAAAAGATATAAAAACAATTACTGCACTTATTATTGGCATTCTAGTAGCACTGAACTCTTGCAGATTAGTGGCAAACAATGGGCACTGATAAAGCACAACGTCCTACGGCTTATAAATTGAGGTACAGGACAATAAGTAAGCAACAGATGGAAAGTTAGCAATTGCACATAAGAAAACAATGAGATAATCAGCATGAGACGCAATGGTCACTCCAGAGGCTTCCAGATCCATACAGCTGCTTATAAAAAGAAGAACAGTTGCTTATAAAAAGAAAAAGGAGCCATGCACATATATTGCAGACTTACAACCTGTGATCTTTCCATCCTAGCCCATTCCCACTTCATTCACCTACAGTAGCTCTTTACTACTAAATGGCAAGTATAATTTTAAAATATAGCTCACCAGTGGCACAAACCTTATTCATCCAGATGTGCATAGATTCTGCACTGAAGTGCCACATGAGACTTAAGTCAGTGCCAAATCCTTATGTAGAATGAGAATGAAAAGCATCTTTTTACAGTATAATCATGGTCAGCACGCTACTGCCTGCAATAAGGGAGCACAGAACTCACTTCTGCGCTTGGGGCCCACTTACTTAAATGGGGGTTTTTTGGACTCAAGTAGGAGTGATAGGGCAATTGCAAGCGAGTGGCTGGTAAGCAGGGATGCCTCTTCCAAATACAAGGATTTGGCACTCAAAAACTACTGTAACACCCCTGCACATCTTCACAATTGAGAATTGCATCCCAAGTAATTATTGGCTTAACTGACTAAAAATGTCCGATTTCAACATCTCCTTTAAAATAGTTTACTGATTCAGGTCAACAGCTATTATTTCAGAAGTGGTTTTTTTTGGCATGCACACACATTAAAGCAGTGGTTTTAAAACTTTTTGTTGGCGACACCCGATTTTGAGACAATTCTGCAACTCCCAAACAACAAAGAAATGCAGAGTACATCTAATATCAGACAGGATTAGGGCTGAAACTCGATCTTGAGTTTTTCTCGGTTATCACCGAGAATCATGGTTCTTGACTCATTTTAAACAAGGAACGATAATTGAGAAAAATACCGATTCCTGACATTTCTTGGTCAAGAATTTTTTCTTGAAATACCATTTACTGTTCGCACTTACCGATTTATCACGTATTGGTTACCATGTACTGCATTCATCCTGGTAATGTGCATGCGCAGTACCAGGATGAAGGTGATACACGGTAAGCAGTACTTGGTAAATAGGTATACAGTAAATGGTAAACGGGTTGACCAAGTTCTCGGTCTGTTATCAAGATTGTACCAAGATCTTGGTGACAATTCTCAATTCTCGCATTTTCATGACAAAAAGACTGCTTCTCTTTCAGCAGGATTAAAACCACATCCACTGTGGCCCAAGCCTCTGCACTACGGACAAACAATTCACAGGGAAGCAGTTAGAAAAACAAGAGTGTTTGTGTTATTGGATATTCATTTTACATTGCTGTTGCCCCTCATCTCAAAACTCTTTACTTTCTGGAGAAGTTGGAAGAGTTTCAGTGATTAACAACTGAAACTCTTCCAACTTCTCCAGATTTAAACAGCTCATCGCACAATGACTTAGAAATGGAAGCAAACAACATCCTATCAAGCTAAAACCTGCAGGAGTAAGTGGACAGTCAAAATGCAATTTCCTGAGGGGGGGGATTTGGCAAGGACTCAAGGAATATCCCAGCAACCTCTTGCCAAGGCTGTTTCAACATCCAGCATGCCACAGAAACCAACTCAGGTAATTCACTCCTAACCCTGTGCTGGGATTACTAGCACTGAAATTATGTACTGTATTAGTCATACTTGACACACCCCACACAGTTTCTCTCATGCAGTGCAATTCCATTTCATCAGACCTAGCAAGTAGAATCAGTACCCTCTAGTGTTGTCATGGGAACCAGGGCCTTTCTTCCTTTTGGTCAGCAAGGAGGGAGAGAACTGTTCCTGGAGCATTCAATGGGTTTTCAAGGAGAACACTCATGTTTCTTCCTTGAGGATCTACTAGTGATGTAAGGAGATATGTTTGGAAGATGAAGGCAGCTCTTATTCAATTTCATGAAATGGTGTGTTCATTTGTGGAGAAGAATTTTTTTTAAAAAATAATTCCTTAGGCAACTCTGCAATAGAGCAAGTGCAAAACCGTTTTCAGCAATTACAGAAGAGTCAGATTAGCACAGTGTTCCTAGAATGGCATCGAGGACAAGTGATGTGCTGGGAACATCTTGCTGTCCACCCCTGAATTCAGAGCCCCACTCCCAGATTAATTGCTTGCTTGAAGTATCCCTTTTATCCTCCAACAAAAAAGGTGAGGTTCAAAGTTGGAGGTAGCTATCTCCAAGCTTACACAGGCATTTGCAAGTTCCTAGAGAGGAAGATCGTAGTGAATGATCTTCACTATGCTCCCGCCTTGCAAGTACCACCACCCAAGATCTCTGCTTTTCATTAATTTAACAGCAACACCTTCAGTAGCACAGTACTGTGGCAGCGTCACCTAACTTTGTGGAAAGATCAACCAACTGCATTACCAGTGCTATTTAAGTGTAGGGCCCAAGTGCTCAGGTCTCCTACACAAGTGCCTTTCTGCTCATCCTTCCCCTTTCCCTGCATACAGGATCACAGAACACAGTGGTACACAGCTGTAAAAAAGCCACAGGTAGTTGCAAAAAGTTAGAGATGGGTGTCACGGATTCGTATTAATCCATAACAGGTAGGTATGGATAAACACAAATCAATCTGCCATGCAGCAACTGCCATGTTGCAGTCCAGTTTAAAATCTATTAAATTAACAAAAAAACCTGCATGCGCAAAATGCCTGCTGGACCATCCTGCACATGTGCGGGCGGCCTTTTTCAAAACGACGGCAGCAGTGCTGCCACCATTTTGGAAAACGGAAGTCAGTCTGCACATGCACGGTGGCCACTTTGTGCATGTGTAGAACATGACTGCCCTTTTCCAAAATGGCAGCAATGCTGCCACTACCATTTTAGAGGTCACACATGTGCAGAATGGTCTAGTGGCCATTTTGTACGTGTATGGTTATATATTCTTTTTTATTTTAAATTGATTTAATTACCAATCAATACAGATCCATAATTAAATCCGGAATTAAGATCTGGATCCATAATTCTCTCTGGGTGCCCATCCCTACAAAAAACTGCCAAATTCAAAATGAAGGTTGATGTTCAGATGGGACTTGGGCCTCCACGTCCACCTACTCACAGCTAGGATTTGTAATAAGTTTTCCATATACATGCTTACAGGTAAGTTAAGACAGAGTCTTGCGATGCTGGATTTAGCATATTGCATATGCTATATTCATTCTAAGTTCCACTCTTAGCAGGCTAGTGAACAAGGACATCGAGCTACTCTGAACCCAAATATCCAATGTCATAGCAGCATCTTCTCTCAAGTCTCATGTTTCACTTCCAAGACCAGAGTTAAAACCAAGCATGCTTTTTGTATCGTTCTGAAATCCTACTTTGTCCTCAGACACTTTAGAGGGAGAGGGAATGCAGTACTTCAATCTTTGGGAACTTTTATCCTCTAAATAATGTACACATATTTAATAGTCTGCACATTTTCAGTGTCCCTATCTGCAAGGGTTTAACAGGAGAATATTTAGTTGCTAATAAACAGAAATGTTTTGCCGGTTAACCTACATCCCTTTGCAGAAATCTTGGTTTCACATTTGAAAAAGAGAGGGGCGAAATTTTACCGGTGAAGGTTTTCCTCTTCTAAGTTATTGAAGCCAACAGATGGGTTTTTCAGATGACTCTTTGCTGACAGGGTGTCCTTACTTTCCAAGGCCCGGTTCAGCAACACCACTGCTGACAGCATTTCCACAGCAATAGACAGCTCATCATGTGCCAGGTAAGTCTGTGGGAATATCACACACAGTGAAAAAGCAAAATAAATAACATTAAGAAACTGCACTGAGAATCTAGATTCCAAAAAAAGGGAACATAAGAATTGCCATACTGAGTCAGATTAGTGGTCCATCCAAGCCCAGTACTCTGTTCTCTCAACAACCAATACCTGATTAAGGAACACACAAAAAAACAACCCAGAGTATATATTAAGCAATCCATTCCATCGTTTACTCCAAACTTCCATTAGTCAAATCAAATCAAATTTTATTAGGCTCAAGCTTTCGCCATGGTCAACAAATAAAAGCAACAACATCATAAACACATCACATAATAAACATTTCACAAATTTGCCTGGTGACTATGTCATCTGATCCATTCCCTATATACACGCAAATATGTATATCATATCAAATTTGTGCACTAACTTACATATAACCATATGTTAAAAACACAGAACATATATCGAAACACAAATTTTCACAAATGAAATAAAATAATTACATAGGCCTACAGCCTCATTTACGGCTTATCCTTCTCAGGGATTATGGCGCCAGCACTTGACCTCTGACAAGGGACCTCTTCAGGTATACATAAATGGGTCATAGGCCCCATTTAGAGATATTAATCTCTTATATTGCTTACAGGCCTTAGACCCCATTTAATAATATTGATTCTTTGTATTCAATATTGGCTTACCCTTCTCGGGGGTCATGGTGCCAACATTTGTCCTCTGACATGGCAGTCCAACTTATGTAGGTAATACTCCTGATAATTTGAGCGGCTTACCCTTCACAGGGGTTATGGTGCCGACACTTGTCCCTTGACTAACCATCCTCAGGATTTACACGCCATATTCACATACCTATCCTCACATAGGCAGATACATTATTAACAAATACACCATAAAATCTAGCAAAACAAAACCAGTAAAACATTCTTAACCCAGTCTTATTCCTAAGTCAGTCCCTCACCCCCTTCATAACCATTAAAGAGACGAGTGTCAGATTCTAATCCATTCTTCAAAAAAATAGTTATCTGGCAGAGCTACCTTCCTAAGATCACCATACATGCCATTCGGCCCTCTTGCTTGATCTCTATTCACATTTAATGGGGCAGAGTTCCTCCTAATTCTATCATGCCTCCTCTGTTCTAACTTTTGCAGCGAAGTGCACAAAGGTAGTGGCAGCAATCAGATCCTCCGCCCTGGACAGGCTCAGCATATATTTCATCCTATACTCCATATCCCAATACTTTTTCCCCAGCATCAATGGCAGAATCCAAACCTCCCTTAGATTTTTATACAATGAGCACTCAAAGAGAATATGGTCTATCGTTTCCACTTTCCCCAGGCTACAGATACACTTATGCCTATCTTTTGATAACGCATTATACCGGGCGTGCGTGACTGCTGTCTCAATAAGCTGGAACCGAAGCCTAGTATAGTTTCTACACAACTCCCTGGCATTTAGAGCATCTAAATAGACCTCCAGTCCAAAAAATTCTTTAACATGGCCATACCATGGTGCTGCCCTCCAACACATCATGGCAGCCATATCCTCCTGCCTACCTATATCCAACAGCCTTTCCCTCACCAGCCTTTTCTGCTGTGCTGGGGGTAATTGCCACACCGCCTGCACCGAAAGACCGGCTTTAGCTAAGAAATTTAAAAGAGAGCTTAGCCATGGGTACACTACCCCACCTGTATTCTCCAACATTTCAACGAGGCACAAGCGTGGCAATGCCTCATCGGCTTGGCGGAGGATGTGTAACCACAGATTTACCAATGCCTGCCTTTTAAGGGAAGCAATTGAAACCATACCGGTTTCCGCCCTCATAACGCAGCCTAGTACTGCTTGAGGTACCCCTATAAGTTGTCTGAGAAATTTGTTTTGGGCAATCTCTAGCTCTATTACTTTTTCTTCTGGGATGATTTCTTGCCCATATAACAGAACTGATCGAATTATGATCTCATAGACCTTCAAGATCCTAGAGGTGGTGATTGCTATAGAGTGCCTTGCCGTTGATAAAATTGCCCTAGATGGGGCCTTTACTTTCCCCGCTATATATCTATTGTGTACCTTCCACGTCCCTTTCTCACTAAAGATCACCCTTAGATAACAAAAGGAGCTCACTTGTTCCAAGGGGTGCCCCTGCAAACTCCATTTATATTTTTTAGTCCTCTTCCCACCATCATAACCTTTGTTTTGGTTAAGTTTATCCCCAGTCCTTTGCTAGCGCAATACTCCCCACATGCGTCTAGCAATGTTTTTTATCCTCTTCTTGTCTGGGATAAGAGCATGGTATCGTCTGCGTACTGGAGGATGGGTAAGACACAGGACTTAATTTTTGGTGCACAGTGATCCTGCTTTAACAGCAGGAGATTCAAATCACTTGTGTACAGATTGAATAACAACGGAGCAAGTACGCAACCCTGGCGTACCCCCTTATTTTACACCTATAGGTTCTGTGAGTCTACTACTCCCGGGTACCCTAACTCTTGCAACATTGCCATCATGTAATTGAACTATTAAAGCCAACAGGTCCCTATCAATGCCCATTTGGGTCAGCTTATCCCATAGATTCTTCCTTGGGACCGAATCGAAGGCTTTCTTATAATCCACAAATGCCAAAAAAAGATGGGTTTGATGAATGGCCACATATTTGTGGATCAAATGTGCCATCGTAAAGCAGCTGTCCATTACTGAGCAACCTGCTCAAAACCCAAACTGTACCCTTGGTATTAAATCGTGCTCTCTGACCCACGTATCTAACCGATTCAAGAGTATTTTCCCATATAACTTACCCAAAATTGGGAGCAAGGAGAATGGCCTATAACAGGCTGGATCGTTTAAATCTCCTTTTTTAAACAAAGGGACTATTATACTAGTACCCCATTTCTGCGGAATGGACTTTGTCCGATTTATATGTGAGAAAATTCTTGACAAAATTGGTGCCCACCATTCCGGAGCAATCTTAAACACTTCAGGCCACACAAAAATCATACCCCGGTGCCTTGTTGGCCTTTAAACTATTGATGGCTTGCATGATTTCCTCTTCCTCTACCCTCACAGAGAAACCCTGGGCATCAGTAGACACATCTCCTTTTATATTACACCCCCACCGCCCCTCCAATATATCCTCGTCATTACCCACATTATCAGACAGAAGTTTCCCAAAGAAGATCTGCCAGTCCTTCGGCCCCAGATTAGAGGCTTTGATTACACTTTTATTACCCCCTAAAGATCTTATCAAAGACCAAAATAGTCTGGCATTCCCCGTTTCTGAAGATACCTTGAGTTTTGCCCACAACAGATTCTCATGCTGCTGTTTCTTATCCCGCAGGAGCTTCTTATAGGTTACTCGAGCCTCGACCAAATCATACCTTGCTGTTTCTGATGGAAATTTTAACCACTCTTTATGTTTCCTATTTAATTTCCTTTTCAACTCCCGGCATTCACTATTAAACCACTTGTTCTGCCTTATGGGCCTACCCTTGTCTTCACGAGAGAATAACGACCCTCCCAAAATTTCCAAGAACTGCGAGTAAACTTTGTTTTGCTTCTGTCAAAACCTCATATTCCTCTCCTTCTCTCATCTTAACCAATGCTGCTAGTTCACTCCCTTGAAGATACTCCATAGTCTGGATAGCCAGTGACGTACTCCACTGTACTCTTATTTTCTGTGGTGTCCCTATTTCTACCCCCTTCTTATTAAAGACTTGAGGGTTGGGGAACTTCTTAAAACAGACTGCCAAAGGCATATGGTCAGTCTCCGAGCGACATAGCATGGCAAAATCCTTGAATCTCCCATAGTGCGAAGGGTGGGTCAGCATGTAATCGGGCACACTTCGACCATTCACACCAACAAAGGTATATTGCCCTTTACTGTCCATATGTCCTCATCCATTCAATAAGATTAAATCCAATGTTTGCATTAACTGGCACAAGTTATCCCTTGTCGCAGAAGTCTGTTCATCACATGAGAAACGCTCGGAGATGTTATAAAAGGCACACATGGGGGAATCACATTCCATGACCCTATTATCCCCATATCGGGTATTGAAATCACCTGCAATTATGAGAGTTGCCTGGGGAAAAAGATCCTCACTATGCTGCACAAAGACCTCCAATTTGTCCCAAACCTTCCTATCATAATATTGGGACGTTAACGGAGGAATAAAAACGTTTATCATCAAAAGACATTCCTGTGGACTTACTTTCCCACATACTATTTGGAGATCTTTCCCTAAAGCTGGAATCTCCTGAAAATCGTACAGGCAACTATCCCTCACCAAAATTGCCAGGCCTCCTGAGCATCTACCCTTACTCCTGTGCTTAATACCCCCCTGTAGGAAAACTCTATATCCCGGCAAAGGCAAAATCGCATCATCCTCTAGCCACGTCTTTTATAAGCATATTATATTGTATGCCTCCAAAAAAGCTATACAAACAGGGTCCTTGAATTTAGCCTTTACGCCTGCAATATTCCAAGATAAGAGGGCCAAATATTGGTCCCTACCATCCGGTTCTATTCCAACCCCTTTCCTAGATAATCCAATACCTCCCATAATTTCTCCTACTCATTCCCCTTTGCTTGGATTGTGGGGGGACCTATCGCTTCCCTGCTCTACCTCTGTTTCAATATCGTCTGAACTTCTCCCTACACACGGCTCAACCCCTCCCATAATTTTATTATATTTGGGCGTTCTTACTAACTGCCAATCCTGTTCGACTAAACTGGAGTCCTTGATATTCCCTCCCACCGGCAGTACACTCACAGAATGACTTAATGGCAATGAGCCTAGTTCTTCAGCAGTCAACATACGGGTGGCCGTCCATGCCTGCCCATCCTCCAATGAATGCCCCTTGGTGCCATTAAGTGCATTATCCCTCATCTGATACACCCTCTCTTTCACCTGCAACTTCCCTCGGATGGCATCCAGTCTCTGCACCAAAACATCCTGATCTAATACAGGGAGGTTTTCGAATGTGGAGAGCAACAGAGATTTGTCTTCCATTAGTCAGACTTCATTTCCAGACCAAATTTGGCCAACAACAATTATTGGCACCTTTCTGCATGGAACTTGTTTTATCCTCTTTTGAACCCAGCTATGCTACTGGCCTTCAACATCATCTCGTGGCTATGGTTCCCCAAGTATGGCAAGGCTTCAAGTTGAAGAGAAAACCCCTGGAAGGCAGAATGCCAGTGTGAGGTTAGCACGCAGCAGGCAGACACAGGGCAGAAAAACTGGCAGGCAAAGAGCACTGAAGCAGCAGAGAAGGAGACGGTGATGCCCCAAGTATGGCAAGGCTTCTAGCTGAAGAGAAAGTCCTGGGAGGCAGAAATATCAGTGAGAGATTGGCACACAGCAGGTGGACAGGACAGACCATATACTAGCAGGAAGCAGGCACTAGCTACTGTAACAGCAGGGACTGGCAAAGGAGAGGGAAAGACTTACTCTCCCAACTAGCTAGCATGTCATGGCTTCAAGAGTTGCTGAGAGCATGCCAGGGGGACAGGAGACATGCGGGAGACCATCCTCGAAGAATGGAGCAGCAGCAGCCCAATGTGTGGCAGCACTGGCAGGGCATCATTGGCTTGCAGCAGCAATTGCCCCAGGGCAGTGCATCTGAGAGACACCTTTGGGCAGCAGCAGGCAGATCAAAGAAGCAGTGATACAGGCAGCAGGCAGGCAGTGACACAGGCTTTGTCACGGAGGGCATCTCAAATTATGACAGGGCAGAGTCAGCTTGCAGGAACACACAGGGTTAGGAATGTGTAATTGGAGAGGATTTGGGGTATGAGAAGACGGAGATTTTTTTTGATTTTTTTTTAACCAAAGAATGTGGCTGAAAAGTAGCAGAAGGCACACTGAACAGCTCTCACATAGAAGCTCAAGAGCCAAATCCGCAAAACACTGGATGAGCACAGAACAGTCAAGTCAGCTAACCACAGGTGCAGAGCTCTGTTTGCCCTCCGCTTCTGTGCACACCCAGTGCACACTCCTTTGATTGGTACAAGCAAGCTGCAAGTATGTGCAAGCAAAGACTAATTTCTTTTGTCTACTGAAGGGTCTGTGATCTGTCTGCACTGCCAAATGGCCAGTGGAGATGTCAATCTTAGGTGGCCATTTTGGGCTCTCACTCCTACCTCCCTCGCATTTATTTGCAGCCTGAGCCATGTGCCAGACTGCCCAGAAAACAAAAGAAAAACATAAAACAATTTTTTTTATTTGTATGTAATTTTTATTATGTTTATGTTTTTAATAAACAAGGTTGGGTTTTTTTATATTTTTTACCAAAAATGGGCATTTTCATTTGTTATAACAACAAATGAAATGCACACCCCTATTCAGCATTGGTAAGGACAAGGTAATGCGCGCGCGCACACACACGCACGCGCACGCGCACACGCAATTAAACACTGTTGGATTGAATAAATGCTACTTCTTGGGGCAAATCTTGGAAAGTAATTTTGGATGGTTCACTGAAAAGCATTAGCTCAGTGTGCTGCAGTGGTCAAAAAAGCAAACAATGAGGCTGATCCATCTAAAGCCCTTCAGGTGAGCGCATGCAGCACACGTGACATGTACATACATCCATAAATTTATTATGGCACAGGATTTCACCATGCCCAAACGCAAAAGAAAGAAAAATATATACAACACTTTCAATAATCCATGGACTCTGTGGGCAACAAATTCATAATCCAATATCCAGTATCCAGAATCATTTAGGTGCATTAAACAAAGGTCAAATAGACATAACAAGTATAAAATACCAGAGCAATAATAAAGATGTCCAATAAACCCACGGGTACGCAAAATCCTAGGGACGCAGATCACTGTACCTACAGTACCTACAATACCTCAAATGAGAGGGTAGCTAGAGCAAAGATCTTATACACAAAAGACAACGCAGCAGGAAAAAAAATAAAGGTTTGTTAGTATCCTCAAGCCCCACATAAAACCAACGATGAAAAAGAGCTAATCCTGGTGGCAGTTAGGGTATCATAATAATCTTATTCTCTTATAGCAATTCGTCTTTTCGCAGCAAGAACCAAGAAGGTTGTTACTGCTACCAACTCATGGGCTTGGGATAAGTTAGTGATAAATAAGAAGGAGTCAGATATCTTCAACTTCCTAGCCTTAACTAATAACGGGGCCAACCATAAATCCCTAAGGCAGGAATAGTAGGGGCACCTAAAGAGAATGCGCTCAGCAGTCTCGATTTCCTGTAGCTCACACAGACAGCAGCGGATCTCATACTGGACCCCTTTCCACCTTCCCTCTAATACCGCAGTCTGTGTTAACTGAAATTGCAGAAGTGTATAATGCCTCCTTACGGTACTGCTGACCAGCTTATCTAGATAAGGCTCCATGGAAAAGCTAATTTTACCCAGGCCCAGCCTGGGTGCCACTTTCCATACTCTCAACAAGGAGAGATCTGTTTGCATAGCCAGGTCCTGTGACCTCTGTTCTAGTTCCTGCTTTATAGCGGCTATGGGTTTCCCCAGAAAGTACGTAAAGGAGAATCCCAGACTAGCTAGAAAGGAGGCTAGATGTTTCAACCAGGGATAGACCCTGCTGCCATCATGTTCCAACTCCTCCACTAGACACTGGGTCTGCAGGGTCTCCAATGGTTGTGTCAGCAACTTTATCCAATAGCCTGCAAGAACCATTCTTGCGTAATGGTCTATTGGTAGCATACCCGTTTCTGCACGCACGACAGCCCCTGGAACACTGGCGCATGTTCTGAGCATTCTCCGCAAGAACATTTTGTGCACCCTCTCCAGAACAATAATGTCTGGGGAGGGAATAAAGCTCTGTTCCAAAAGTTAACATGGGGCAGATCTTAATTTGAAACATCCTCAGGCTAGTACTCAGGGGAACTCCACTGAAAGCTCTTGAGGCTCTCAGCAGGCAACGGGATGCACATAATGACAAATGGGCTCTGTTTTTAAGGTGCAATGCCCAAGTGCCCCTAGATGAAAACATGATCCCCAGATATTATAAAGAATTAACCACTTCAAAGTGATCCTTCCTAATTTTCCAGCTGGATGGAAAAAAATTGCCTCCAACTACCATAAGTTTAGACTTGCTACTATTGATTTCAAGACCATTAAGTAAACAATAGTCCATTAAACCCTCGATGGAGGCTTTAAGGCCCTTTTTGGTCTGTGAAAACAGAACCAGATCATCTGCGTATTGGAGTGCGCACAAGGGATAAGTACGGAGCCTGGGGGGATGAGGACTCCTCTCCCTGATGAAGTTTACCAGGTCCACTACATAAAGATTAAAAAGTAATGGGGCAAAACACACATCCTTGCTGGACGCCTCTTCTAATTGGAATTGGGGTACTTGCCACAGTCCCAACTCCATTTCTGACTCTCGCCACATCATTAGAGTGCAACTGTACTAAAATTACAATGAGTTTGTCATTTATTCCCATGGCCCTCAGCTTACCCCATAATCTCTCCCGTGGGACAAAAATAAAAGGCCTTGGTGAAGTCCATAAAAGCCAGGAAGAGCTTCCCTTTTCTGATCTTTGAATATTTAGAAATTAAATGCAGCAGGATAAAACTACAGTCCATTGTGGATCTATTTGCTCTAAAGCCATATTGTTCCTCGGGAATAATATTTCTCGTGTCCACCCACTGCTGCAGGTGCTGCAAAATTATGGCTGCATACAACTTGCTGATAACTGAGAGTAGGCTTATAGGCCTATAACTCCCAGGATCTATCCGCTCACCCTTCTTATAGATCGGAACTATCCAACTTAGATCCCATGCAGAAGGAATCTTGCCCTCCTGCGAAATCTTAGTAAACAACCTGCACAGAACCGAGGCCCACCATTTAGGGGCAGCTTGCAGAACTGCGGTTAGAAAATCAGGGCCTAGGGATTTATTTTTCTTTAATACCATAGCCATTTTATTGATAACTGACTCCTGGAAAACAATTTCTGGCATCGGAGAGGGAGAGTGGCAGAATGGATTGCTGAAAGGCCCTCAGACAGAATTTTGGGCTTATATAAATCCCCACAAAACTGTTCCCAGATGGCGTTGGGAACTGAAGTGGTAGGTTTAATCATCCAATTCAGGATTTTCCAGAAGTTTCTTATATCAGCTGTCCTATCTGCTACAGCAAGCAATGCCCATTTCTTCCTATAATATCCGTCTTTTTTTGACTTAAGAAGGAGCTTGTGATTGCCTCAGTTCTAGAAAATGTGAATGGGCAGAATGGGTTTGGGTCGCTGCCCATTTCTTCTTTCTAGCTAAAAGCATGCACTTGAATGTTCGACATTCTACATCATACCAAGGATTAATCTGGGTTGGGGGAGGGGGGGGGGCGACAAGAACAAGATAAAAGATTTTCTTTGTGGTACTCCATGATGTCTGAGAAAATGCTAATTGTTCCAACTGCATCTACTTCTTGAAACAAGGCCCACAAAGTTCTCTAAGTTTTCCCGTGCAGCACATATCTTGCATTCTATCGACTAACTGGGTAGTATCCCATTTCCTAACTGATATCTCGCTCAGAGATTTATTGGTTTCCCTGGTTTTAGAACCCCAACTATTATCTAACACAATTATCTAACTTTCTGGTCTGGTGTTCAAAGTGAGACTGTCTAAGTTCTCCCAAGATAAGGGGTCAAAAAAGGTAAGGTCTATCGTACTTTGGTCTAGGGGGCCCTCAAAAGTGTATCCTCCGGCCAAATCCCCCAACAGCCTGCCATTGAGAACTAGCAACCCTAGTTTAGAGACTAGAGAGTGGAGGAGACGTCCTGATTCATTGACCATTTCATCCTGAGCATGGCGACTAGGAATATGGGAGAAAGGATCAAAGGGTTCCTCCCCCGCCCAGTTTATAGGCTCATCGATAGAGCCTATCCTAGCATTCCAATCCCCTATAAGGATAATATGAGCACGAGGGAACTGATCCCAAAACATT
Organism: Sphenodon punctatus; assembly: GCA_003113815.1. Classification (NCBI taxonomy): domain Eukaryota; kingdom Metazoa; phylum Chordata; class Lepidosauria; order Sphenodontia; family Sphenodontidae; genus Sphenodon; species Sphenodon punctatus. Next base: position 118,110 of record QEPC01000694.1, read on the forward strand.
AATCCTGTTTTCCAACGAGGACCATACATCCTCTTTGTAGTAAACCGAGGCTGAAGGGAGAATATACACATTCACAATAAGATAGCGTACCTGATTTGGGAGCCTCAGCAATCCCATCTGGAACTCAGGTCTTTCCGAAGGGAGCAAACTAAAGGACCAAAGATGCGAATCTGCCACAAGCATTGCCAGCCCGCCAGATACCCGACCTCTTTTACCCAACTTCTGGCCACCATGAAATTCTATTCTTAAGTTCTCTATATTGAGGTTCAAGCATTCACCAGGGCTCAACCGAGTTTCTTGAAGGCAGACACAATCATATTGTTTCACAAGGTCTAGCCAATCTTTATCAAACAACTTTGTCTTTAAGCCTGCTATATTCCATGATGCTAATCTAAAATGGGAGTTCAGTGGGAGATTGCCAGGACGTTGTGTAGCACACTGCTTTGACAGATCTAAATCAGGAGAGAAATTCTGAGCGGCTGCGTGACAAAGTTCTGTGCTCAGATCAAGTCAGGTACCCGTCTGTGCTATCTCAGTTGAGATATGATCTGTATCTAAGCATGCAACATTACTCCTTATGTTCCCATTCAGTTGCCTTGAGCTACCAAAACTTTCCTTGTTCTTCCGCTCTGCTGATTGATCCAGCGCTAATAGCTTGGCCGCTTTTCCAGGGGGGCTACCTTCACCTGGCTCGAGGTAACAGGCAGCTGTTAAAACTTCAAGGCTATGTTCGGGTTTATATTGCATAGGTGCTCGAGTCAAGTCTAGCGACTTATACTCTAGGGGCTCTAAATGAGCGTTTTTCCTAAATAGATCCAATTTTTGTAGTATACTATCCTGGTCCATTACTGGAAGATTCCTAAATGCGCTGCATAGCGACCCAAGGTCTGTTCCTGTTCTATCTGATAAGAAGGCACCTAAATCACTAAAAATATTTTTTTTATTTTTTTTTTTTATTTATTTTTCCAAATGTATACCCCGCCCCCTCCTGCAACGCAGCTCGGGGCGGCTTCCAACAATCCACAATAAAACAATAAAATTCCTTTTAAAATATTAAATATAAAATATACCCCAAAAAGGGGCCACTGTACTGATAAAGGAACAATATGCTGTGCCACCAGTTCTATACCAGGTACAGCAGGAGGCAGTGGGTCCCCCTCCGCCTTGTGCGGGGAAGAAGTACCTCTGCACAATCCATAAAATCCATGATAGTGGGTGCACCATGAGTATCAGGGCCAGAAAACAAAATTTTGTCTATCACCTGCTGCTTAACTAAGACTCCCTTGAGAGGTACCGGGTACTTCAAATCATCCACCCCCAATAAATTCACGTCAGCTTCTTCGTTATTCTCTCTTACAGGGGTACTTAATGATAGCGTTTGTGCGTCTTGCCTTGAAATGGGACGGACCCAATGTACGCTTTCGCTCCCCTAATGGCACAAAATTTGCTGCAGAAGCTGCTAGCAAGAGGGCTGGGGCCACAGAGGGGTGCTTACCGGGGCCATCAACACTAGCCACCCTATCTATTGAAACCCCTCTACTAAGGAGAGATTTCCTGGTATTAAAAATAGTAATAACGAAATCTCTAGAATAAAAATAAGCTTTTATCAAGTAGCACTATCTATGGGAAGGGAGATGAACCAGTTTCTTTATAGCCTGGGTTGACACCTCTTAATGGAGCAGATACAATAAGTTAAGGGCAATGGCAGGAGCATCAGCCCATGAAGGGGTATGGCAAAAAGGATCCTGCTTTACTTTAAAAAGGACCGCATTAGCAACAATGCCTCTATCTCAGATATATTCCTTCTGGGGCTGAATCTTACTTCTTGCAAGATTGCATTGAATCTTGCAATCAATCAACCTGATTGTAACCAAGCCAAGCACACGCACCTGAGACTTCGCATCCGCTTGAATGTTTGTTGGTCTTCTCCCCTGTCTCTCCCACTGTCCCCTCTCCCACTCCTTGTCTTTTAGATTGTAAGCCACAGGCAGGGACTGCATCTATTTCTATGTTCTGTACAGCACCAGGTCACACTACTGGTGCTATATAAATGTTTATAATAATAATAATAATAATAATCTTGTTAACAGTGCCGCACCAGGTATTACGAGATTTATTCATATCTGAACTAGGGATTGGATTTACTTCCTGATGGTTTCTATCTATATCTACTGTGCTTAGTTTACTCACAACCTCATTTAACTAGGCTCTAGCCTTAGTCAGAGTTGCTAATTTCAGAAATACTGGAAAACAGCACAGCAACAGTTCTTGTAATTAAATCAGTCTGGGTTATCAAAAAGTCCTTCATATCGGCATCCCGGGGTTGGACTGAGTCTCTTTTTGATGGCAGCGGAGTATGCTCAACACCTGCAGGCCCAAGTCCCACTAAGGTGACTGGATCTTCCTCCTCCATGGATAGACAGTCAAATCTATTAAATAGATTTATGTTACCCTCCTTACTCGCCATGAGGGTTTCGCACCTTCGATTTTTCTGCGGGAGTTCATCGCTAAAGGCGGGTGAGGGACGAGTCCGCTTTCGCTCCATGTGACTCAACAAGGTGGAATATACAAGTCTCCTGGCCGCAACTGAGGCCGCGCGCACAAGGGTCTGCCCTTGCGTGCGACGCCCTTCGGTGTGACGCCCTTCGGCGCAGCCGCAGGCACCCGCCGGTAATAAGGACCTATGCCCAGCTAGAGGGCAGGGTGCGCCAAAAACTAACAGGTGAACGGGAAGGGTGGGCAAAGCACTATGTAGCAGGTCACATATGTTCCAGAGCGGTAGCATTCGATAAACAGCAACGTCCCAAAGCACACAAAGCGGGCAGCAGTACAGTTAGTATACCTGCCGCGTACCTCTGTTCTCCCGCTGCCATCTCCTACGAGCTCCCACATGCAACCTCATTACAGGGACTGTGGCATATGCACAAACCGCATGGAAGTCACACGGAACTCACACACACACTCCTAAGCTGTGAGCACATGAGTTCTGGATCGCACCCAATATTGGGAATGGGATGGAATTGAATCAGAAATCAACGTAATACTTTATCTCACAGGAACATCTTGAATACTGTGTGCAATTTTGGTCATCCCATCTCAGAAGGTGACATTTTTCTCACAGCTCGCAACAAGTCCCAGCTACCCCTCCCGCCCCCTTGCCTGTGGCAGGAGTTTCAGGCACATCACACCAAGTGGAAAGGGTACTCCTGCTTCCTATCAACAGCAGCCTCTCTATCCCTACCACAAACCCCAGTTAGAAGGCGATCACATAGAGCCATTCTGCATTTAATTCCAGCATCTTCCTGGGTGGAATTGGGACAAAATTCAAAAGGAAAAAGGCAAGAGCTGGCTGGGAGCAGGATTCAAATCTGAATCTTACTCAGGGCCCTAGCACCTTCGTTCTCAAACTGCTGAGTGCCCACTCCCCCATGGGGGGGGGGGGAAGGAGGAGGTATTCTGGATGGGGGGCATAAGAAGGACCACAGATGCAAACACCTACTTCCTCTCTGACTAAGTTATAAGTGGAATCTCCAAAATAAGAGGGTGGGGGTAGAAACAAAATAAGGGGGAGAGGAGGGATGAGAGTAAGAGAGGGATCAAGGTGTGTGTGTGTGTGTGTGTGTGGTGGTGGTGGCAGTGGCCAGAGGGACCTCAATTGCCACCAACAAGCGGCACAGGGATTGGGGAGGGAGGTCTGGACCGAAAGGTTTAAGAGCCATTGCTCTGGTGCATGCAATATAAAGAATCAATCAACTTGTTACTGTACAAGAACATTTGGCTGGGGTCTAGTTTCTGAAGAAAAAGAAGTCTCTAGTTCTAGGCAAGAATTAATAACAGCAGTGGTAAAGATTAGAAGACCCTCAATATGATAGCTGGAATTTTAAAGTAATAAATCTGTCAAACACTGGCTTTCCTGATCTTTTATCACTTGATACCACTTCAAAAAGAAATTCAAGCATTCCAATCTTACCGCAGCATTTTGTTGTTGAAGGTTGAACAGTTCAGTCTGATAAACAGAAGCAGCAAATGGGTGAACATCTGGCAACTGGGCAGCAGGTTTCATTAGTGCAGCTACTGTCCTATTTGGATCACCATTGCGAATTGCAGTATTGATACCGTCAACTGCTATAAGTTCTAGGGACAAGAGGAAAAACTATCAGAATTTCTAGGTCACCTGTCCCACCTTTCCCCCCACCACAATGCTATGTGCCCAATATCCAAATACTGGGACTGGACAAGGAAGTTATCCATATCTGCAAAAAGGAGACCACACTAGATACAGTTTACCTTACCACGTGGCCTCTTCCCATGAACCCCAGACCTAACCTGCATATGGATTTGCATGCAGACAGTTCTCTAAGGGCTGCTCTTACTACCAACTGCTCAGATCTATATGAATAAATGATTCAATTCACATACCATGCACTGCTCAGACTTAGGAGACCAAAGGGAGACTCTTGTGACACAACATGGAGAAGCTAACCAATGTCAAGACTCACAGGGCAGTTTATTATTATAAACCAGCCATGTGGTTGGTGCTGAACAGTCATTGTTAGATACAGGTTCCTGTCCCAAGGGGTATACAATCCAGGATGAACAAGGCAGACGGGATCAGAGAGGCAGAGATGCATTCCTGAAGTTGCAGGTGTCCATGGTTAGCTTATTGTAGAGCAAAAAGTGTCATCGTATTGGACACTTGTTTGGTCTGTGAAACCTTTGGTCATTTTTGATCCAAAATTTGTTTAGAACCAACTTGAAGCTGTAAGTATGCCAAGACAAAAGCTCCTGGGGAGCAATCAACCAACCCCACTGCATCAAGATCAGCAGCACTAACGGGCCATTTTTTAATGGGTTGTGGCTGCAGGGGGTGGGAGGATCAGTGTGCACGCAGCAGCACGAGTGGTGGTGGTGGGGGTACTGCACATGGGCACACACTGATCCCTTCATCTACACGCACGGAGCAACCACCGTTTTGGCCAACTGCTCTGTGTGGGGGCAATGGGTGGAGGTGGGTAGGCATGCGTGTTTCTCGGGAGCGCACATGCATCCCTAGACGTCCGCCCACCCATTCACCGTGGCATTCACATGGGACGCACTCATGCATGCCCACACAGCGGGCCTGCATGGGTGTCTCTCGTGTAAAAAGGGCCATTGTTTGCATTTTCCATGTTGGGAATTATGCAATCTTAATATTAGGAAAATTTAAAATGCACAAATATTTACCAAGGAAAATTCTTTGGGGAAAACACAGCTCTTGTGCATCAAAGTTACAAAACTAATGAAGTGTTACTTGCACATTTGTCTTGTATCAGTCATCTTACCTCATCTCACTCAGTTCTGTTACGGTAACACGGTTAACTGGGTTAGGTAAATTCTTAGCTTTGAGTTCCCCTGACATCCCTCAATAAAAACTGATCAATACAATAATGGAATTTAGACTCAAGAGTTTTAACTCTAGCATCACATGAAGTTCCTTGAGTAGGGGGAAAATAGTAAATTTCTATTTGGGGAAAGTTTCCTACTTTAACACAGCTGTTGGAAAGAAAAAAAAGTAGAGCTATCCTTTCTCGGGCACCTCCCTTTTTCTTTTAGAAGAGGTTTCTTCTTGGGTAATTAAAATTCACCCTATTCCGATGAACCTAAAATCCAATTCATTGAGCTACAAATGAGACATATACTATATAGCATACATATCTATTTTATAGCAAAGCAAGGTTGGCTTGTACTCTTCTACACAGCAACCAAAGAGTTAGAATGAATTAAAGAGTGCAGAAGATGAAATGCTACTAAGCCATACCACAGACACCATGAAATGATAGTTTATTCAAAGCGGAAGTTCCTTGCAAACATAAATGCCAGAGAAGCAAGCACCAATAGATATGCTGCTGCAAATTTAGAACCCCCTTGAACAGTTTCCTTTTCTCAAAAGTTACACAATGCATGTGCTGTGCATCAGCTGTGCCATAATATTTTAACAAGGCTGAGAACACACTAAACCTAAAACTGACGTTTTAAAATTAAACCCGTTCTCCTCTGCTACACACGACAGCAAGATTTTTCATTATGACCGCTTTTACTGTAGATGAGGTGTAAACAATTCCTATTTGGGAGAGACTTGTACAAAAAAGTGTATTGACTCAAGCCATGCAATGCATTTAGTTTTAGCAAATATATCCACTAGTAGCAGGAATTGCACACAGAAAAAGTGTTAGCTACTTCAGTAAAATAATATATCCAGTGCAGTGCAGATTGGTGACATGGACAATTGTGACACTGAAGAACAGTAACACCACCAAAAAAATGTAATGCATGTGGTTTTGGTTTAATGAAAAAAAGAAATTATGGGAAAGAAAAAGTGGCTTCTGCTCTTCAGCTTGATCAAGGTAACGAAGTGGTGCAGGTGAAAATGAAATTAAAACATTTACTCACTAAGCTTGTGAGTCTCAGCTTCCTCATTGGCAACACTAACTTCTTTCTGTATCTCACTTTTGTCGAGCATAAGTGGAACCCCTGCTATCTAACAGATCAGAAAAAAAGAGGCTTCATTATGCTTTTTAGTTGGAGGGTGCAGGGGTAATACTCCACTATTATACACTAGGAACTGTTGGCTGAACACCAAACAGCACATTCAGAAATAGTGCTGTATTTTCCTGCAGCTTCAGACTCATTTTAAATGCTGCAAATTCTCGTTCCATTGTGCTCTTAAGAGGTTTTTGCTCATCACAGCACATATCAATGTTATTTTTCTGCTATACTAAATCCACAAAAGTAGTTTAGGTTTCACAATTAACTTTGTATTGGGGTATACACTACAACTACAGTATTCCTTCGGGTTTAGCAGTTCTTCACATCATCAGTTGTTATACCACTGCAGCATGCAGCCAATTTTGTACTGGTTAAGGTATTAAATTTTTTTAAAATGCAAGTCTCTCTACTGTTCCATAAAAACTAGAGCTCAGATTGAGATCTCAATTTTAAATTAGAGAAATGCAAACTAAGGTGTCACGCTAACATCCGTTCCATTCAATTACCTGCATTCTCTCTTCTTTAGAGTCACACAATTGTGCTAGGTACCATGAGGAATTTTGCTGCAGAACTTCAAATAGGCTCAGAGCAGGATGGTTCAAGCCTGCCATCAGTGCCAGTTCATCTTGCCTGTCAATAGCCTCATTCACTTGGACTAAAGCTACATGAACTGAAAGGAAAACAGGGCTTAAAAACGGCAAAACATTTTTTGGCAAAAGTTTTCCACTGCAGTTGGGGGGTCTACCTGACTTCATACAAACTAGCTAGCGGCAGTCTTTATCCAGTACAGTGTTACAATTCATGGCGGGAAAGAAGCTCACAGCAAGTTTCCCCAGATTAGCAAGAAAGAATCTTTGTAGATGGGGAGGGAGAGGACTAGGGTGGAACGTGAAGTCCTAGAAGAGGGGTCAAAATTTACAGTATTCTGCTGACAGGAACTAAAGCAACAAAGCAGGCAAAACAGATTGGCTTCTGAGCTGAGGAGTCTGATTTCAAAAACAGACAGCCCAAAATACCCGAAGAGAAATTCTCAAAGCTTATTAATTTAAAATAATTGGCAAGACACCCCCACCACATTCAAAGCAACTGCTTCAACACACTGACAAACATTTGCTAACATTTTTATTGCAAGAGGAACTTTTGTTTTTAAATACTATTGCTGCTGCTGCTAATACGAATATATATGCACATATGCGTGTGTGTGTTTGGCTAGAGCAAACACCAAGGAAATCAATAACTAAAAAAGTTTCATGCACCCTCTTTTATAAAGAATCAGAATTACTTACTGTTGACCTTATTGATGTGGCCTTGGATCTCGGCTTGCGTCAGCAGTTCTTCATACACATCTCTCTCCTCTTCTGAAATTGAGCCATTCTAAAAGCAACAATATCACTACTGAATCAGAGTTGAGCACAAGAAGATTCCTATAAGTTAAAAATAGCTATTGCAATAATAATTCTCAGCACATCAGCTAATGATGATCAGCTAAAAACAATTCAACAGCAGCATTTGAATTCAAAAGCAGCTCTGTATTAATGAACTGCTTTACTGATGAAAAGAAAGTTACATTTGATACTGCCTTATCTAACAAGTAACTCTTTGTACCTGTAAAATACAAGTTTTGAGATAAAAAAACCTTCCAATTCTCAAATTTCTTGTATCAATGAGAGAAGTAGGAAGTGATTCCAATTAGAAGCACATCTTTTCATGTTACAAATGCAATAGTTAAATCTTGCCTTTATGTCAAGTCACTGACTACAGCTATATTTTCCTCTGACCTTTTAATTTTCTGCAGTGAATCTCCTTTGATACAGAAAAGTTTCTCATAAAAGCTTGGCATTACAGTATGAAATGTTTTTTTAAATTTATTGTGCTATATAAATCCAAATATGTTTAAGTACCTTCAGTCTTGCATTGTCTTCTTTTCTCTTTTTAGCTTCTGAGAGTTCTTTCTGATATTCTTGAGCAAGGTCTTCTTCCACATTCAGTAACATCGCATTTGGATTTTTCAGAGCTACAACAGTTTGATCTGCTACTCCCTTCTCAATAGCTTCATTAATTGCAATTACAGCAGCATGCACTGTAAAGATTAAGTGTTCAAAACTTGAGACACCAGCAACAAAGTAATGTTTTAATAAAGCAAAAAATCATGTTACAAATTATTTGCTCCAAATCTCTCTCAAGGAGGAAATACTGAAGAAGTTACATTTGGATCTCAGCGTCTTTCACTACAGATAATCTTTCTGGAAATCTCCATCCAAGAGATTTATAATATAGCATAGTCACCAGTGGAGGGCAGAATGGTGTTTGTACAATGTACAGAGATTTGAAAATGTTCTTTTCCTCTATAGCTGGCAGAAACAACGTGACAAAACCCAAAAACAAACGAACAAAAAAGATAAACATGTCTCTGAGTCCTTCTTTCACCAAAATGGCTAGCCATTAGGCTACGTAAATAATTTTATTTCCAAGAAAGAGTTTGATAAAATTTTATTTTATTATTTTAGCACTATATTTTTATATTTGCCTGCTGAACAAGCAGTAGGTTTTTTTTTTTGTAGCATAAATGTTTGGACAGGTTTTTTGTTCCATTATTAGCTAGGAGGTGTCACCCTAGCAGCACATGCGAGTGGAGGGGGGTAGATAAGTCTGACAAGAGAGGACATGTTGAAAGCACTGTGCTACTCTACACATGCCCCAAAAATCTTCATTTAAAGGCACTGAGACAAACTAGAAACAAAAGCAACCAAATACACTCATTCCAGTGCATCCCCCGTCCCCCACACACACCTGGGTATTTTTCAGCATTATGGGAAGAGGAAGCAATATTCTCCAGTGCTGCTATTCCAAAGCACTGGATTATCAGGGGCAAGGAGACTGGATACTGCAGCTGCTACTTGGCACCTCAGAGCTAGTACAAATCCCTAAAATGGAACAGAAGGCAGAGGCATTCTGAACCCCCAAGTCACTGGTTCATTTAATTAGGGGGTGAATCTGATTGTACATTACAAACATAGCTTTGTACGATCCCTCTACATTTAGGTGTCACACTACAATTGGAAATGTACTGTTCCAATGAAAGGAGCCAGCAGATGATTAATGTATGCCGTTATGCCTAGCTTTAAAGATGTACAGATGCATTTAATTTGCACAATGCACTGAAGCTATGCAGATGCCTCATCCAGGATGGTTTAAAAAGAAAAAGAAACTCTAAAGCATCAACATTTTTCATATTAAGAGTAGATTCTTATACTGTGCAACCCACAATTGTATTCAGCCATTACGATTAGTACATTTTCAATGCTACTGTGATACAACTGCTAATTTGAATTAAAAAGGTGCTCTCCAACAGAGCATCTATTTAAATGCAATGAATATACATTTTGCATGTAGAATGTACAATTTTGGACAAATTGGTAAAAAATAATAATAAAGAGGTATGTTGGAAAGTGCTTGGAATAAGAACAAACACTATCAAATGAAGATTTTCATTTTTAATATTAATTATGAGGGATGGGGAAAATAACTAACGTTAAAGGACGTGTCCTCAAAGTGGTATAGGGACTGAATTATGAGTAACTCAACAGGATGCTAGTCAGAACTAATGAGAACACTAAGGAAAAATAAGTTCACTAATGCGTACAACAACCCTCCAGGCAGCGTACTAGATTGCACACATTGTCTGTCCAATCTTACGGCAAAACTGGGGTCCTCTGGATTTTTGAGGATCCTTGTATTTTCTTCTTTAGTGCACTACCACTCTAACCTGAAGAGCAGCTACCGGTCTCAATTCAACAGCTCAACATAATTCTTTATTGGGCCACCTGGCAAGCTAGGTGATTCCCATCGTACCGGTGATGTTTCTCCTTTCTCTTTACTGTGCTTGTGCCATGAGAACGCTGATGTATGCTACCCTTCAATAAGCAAAGTGAGTCTCCCTTCCCCCCCTTTCTCAGCAGTGCTGTTCAGCACTGGGGGTGTTTTTAAAACGTGAGACGCAGCCACACGCTGCCATCCAACCACCCTCTCAAAACACCCATGGGTGGTGTGGGTGGATGCATGCTTCCATGATTCACACAGCACCCACCCATTGCCACTCACAGGGCACTGAAGGAAAGAAAAAAAACGTGCCCCCCATGTTGGGGGGCGAGGGGGATGGAGGCAAAACTGTGTGGGGACAGGTGCCCATGCATCCCTGGCCTGTTTGAACTTGGGGGGGGCACCTATGCCAGCAGATAGGTTTGCGGCCCCGCTGCCTCCCTGTCCTACCTGCAGCCCTACCAGGAGTTCTTAAAGGTAATGGCTGCCTGTATGAGTTGCTTCAGGGTCGGTCCATGGTGATGCGAGTGCATGGAGGGCTGCCTGTGTGGCTGCGGTGCCAGTTAGAATTGGGAGCTGCCAGTTAGAATCCTACCACACATGCATGGGTGCTAAGCGGTTATATCACTTAGCTGACACGAATCCCGCTCTAGCCTTGCTTGTTTAAACACACCCTGAGCCTGCCAGGCCATTTAAAAATACACTGGGTGGGATTGCACCTCAATAGACCAGTCATCCCCGATTCTATCAGTAGAGTATTTTGAGGTTTGGAGCCATTGTCTACTTATTTATGTACTTTAGTGAATGCACAGACAGAAGTTGCCTAACACTTTGTGTGTTGATATTAAGTGTGTGGGGTAGAAGGGAGTAGAGGGAAATTATTGTTTTGCACAGCACAAGCTTAAGATGCCATTTCCTCCTCTCTCCCCAAAGGAATTTACAAAAAAACCCCAAAAAACTAAACCAAACAAAAAACAAGCCACCATTAACTATGAGAATATTGTAATGTGGAAACTTTGGGTGAAAAAGACATGATGCTAACCACCCTTTAACCACCCTTGGTGGTCATTTATGCATGTTTCAGGGCTGCATAGGGCACCAATACAGCCCTGCAACATGCATAAATGACCACCAAGGGTGGTTAAAGGGTGGTTAGCATCATGTCTGTTTTCACCCTTAGTCACTGCATGTGCACATTTTGGGCATTTGGGGATCTAAAGATATGCAAGATGAAAATTTTAGGTAAAGATATTATTGCCTCAGTTGTAGGGAATACTTTCAGGTAATATTTCAAATGAAACTATTTTCAAGAGTGTTGTCTTGGGCACATTATGTAAGAGTTTAAATTACCAGGTTTTTCAGCTAAATTTGAGCTAAGCAAACTTACATGCAGGTTCGTCCACCGAGAGTTCACTAGCCAGAATGCCTCCAATTTTACTAAAAGCTGGCATCTGTATGCCATACTTCTCCAGCTCCTTCCGCATGTTACTGATTTCTTCCTCTACATAAAAAAAGTTGGAAACAGTTAACCAAATGAAATGCTGAGGTCTTTCATTTGTTGAATTTACATAATGTGAAAAACCAGCCAGGCCTGGAAAACCAATTTATGGTATTTTAGCTGTTTCTCAGGAAAGTACAAGAATTCCACATAAAAATCCATACCCAGAGATGCTCCTTTTTTCCAATGGCAGACAATCTAGAATAGCAGTCTCCCACCCATTTTACATACTGAACTGTGGGAGGGGTGGGGAGAGGCGCAGAGGATACCATCAGATTCTGATTACTACTTGTCTAGAAACAAGAATAGGCGTTTTCTTAACGAAGAGGAGAACCTTTTCCCCTCCCACAGACCGTTCTGAAAATTAGCACAAGCTCTGTGAGCCAGATAAGAGCTGAGGAAAAGGGTGAGAAACTGGATCTACTTCCTACCTCCAAGTACATGTCTTCATCTCTGCTCCCTTCCCCCGAGATCACAAGCTCCAGGAACTGGAAAGGGGCCAAACTGCCACAGGTTCCCTAACTTTGCCTTAAACACAAGAAAGAAATTGCATGGAGCAATAAAAGATAGGCAGGTACCTGTAAAGGCTACTTTTCCCAGTAAATCCTGAATCTGAGGAGCTATTCCTAGTTTGAACAGATATAAACTGCAAGACAAAAAACAAACAAATACACAATTATAATACAAGAAAGCCAAGTAATCTATGAAAGCGTCCTTTTTTGCGGCTTGAAACAAATTTTAGTTTCAGAAGAGCAAGTTTACTTCAACTTAGACACTCCTCAATATACCATGGTAGTCCTGTTCAAATCTTCTATTCAAAATTCAAAGTATTAGGAACAGATATTTTTCTAGGGCTGTAAATTCACTTCAGCTCAGTTTTCCTAATACTAAGCATATTTAATATTTGCTTAAAATAGATATGTAGATTATCAGTACTTCAACCCCAATTAACTCTTCAAAACCATTCCTGAGGCTATTAAATGCTTTAATGTTTTGGGGAAACTGAAACGAATTTGAGCTCTCCAGGACCCCCTATTTTCATTTTGTTGTTGCATGAAAATGTATACTAATTATTCTGAAACACCACCATCTGGAGAGCAGCTGAATAAATTCACATCTTTATTCATTTCTTCCTACCAGGGGAAGATTTCCAGTACCAGAGACAGTTTGGGGTTTCTGGAATGTATTAGTACAAAAAAGAATTTTTGGGAACTTCTAAGAATACAAGTTTTAAAACAAGGCATTCCAGCACACTTTGCTTTTCAAAATAGGAATCCTATTCACCTCTGTACTTACTGCAATAGAATAATGCCAAGGAAGACTTCAGTCGCTACTGAAATGTACTGGAAGCCACTAATACAAGTAATGTTAACAGTTACCACAAATATTTCCACTTCTAAATACCTAGGGCAATCTCCCCAGGTGGATGCAGAATGTATTTTGGGGGGCATGTAGGGTGGTGATTCAGGTGTTTACATCTTTATACGTATTCTTAACCAGGATTTCAGTCTCTCAAAATTCATATTCCAAAATTGGGCAAGCACACACAAGATTTTGGCTCAGGTCAGTTCTTCTGAGCAAGGGGAATTTCAGTGGTAGCAAGAGAGGTGAGAGGTAAGAAGGGAGAGACAGATGGCAAACATGTCTGTTTGCATCTGTGATGCACTACAAGTTTTCAATATTTAATGTGGTATGTTGAGTTTGTTTTTTTGGTTTTGTTTTTTTTAATAAAATGTGTTTTTTTAATTCCTCAATAGACAAACGTTACAGAATAAGGCTTTACATAGCAAGCCAATATTTCACCTTTTGCCTTTCATCCTGAATCGACTAGTCTGTTACAATGATAACTACAGTTAAAGGCACTGTTTTCCATCACTCTCTACCTTTGTAACCCCAAATATGAACTTAGTTCCCCCTCCCTTACACCCTTCCCCCCACCCACCAACACATTATTGTACAAAAAGGGTATTAAAATCTCTCTTATCTTTGTATGGCACTTGTGCTTCACTAGAACATCCATGACGCGCTCTACAGTTTTCAAATGTCTCTCTCGTGAAAATAGTGTACTTTGCTTTTTTGGTTTGTTTTTTAACTGGCATTATTATTTTAATTTTTTTACCCTGCCCTTTCCACCAAAGGCAACTCAGGGTGGCTTACATTATTAAAATACAAATATAAAAACAACCATAAATACAAAAAAATAAGATACGCCACAACCCTACACCATCCCCCCAATCCATCTCTACCCCAACTCCCCCCATTCCATCACAACTCCTGCCCCCCTCCCTTAGCCCCCATTGCCAAACACCCTTGTGAATAGAACCATTTTGCACTGCCTCCTAAAGGCGCTCAAGCCCAGGAGAGGGAAATCCATTGCTGTGGAGCGGCAGCTGAGAATGCCCTCCTTGTCATAGACACCAAGTTAAAAAAACGGTACCTTCAGACAGGCATGTCCGACTGCAAAGATCACAATGGGACATGCCTGGCTAGGCAATCTTCCAGATAAGTGGCTGTACATGTATGTGCATATGACAGGTTGATGGAGGGCAGCAAGAAGAGACACATGGTACAGAAAATCCGAGAACTGCTTATCTATAGCATTAAATGCTAGAGTTCATCTCGCCACTCCTTAACTACTACTTGGTCACAGAAGCATGGGCTTGTCTGGATGCAGAAGAATCACATTTTTGCTTTCGCCAATCTTCTATATCCTGACTCCTTCCATCCATATTGTCACAGTTCCACCTCCTGTTCTCTCCTGAAAGTAGATTAACTTTTATTTAAATAAAATTGCATTTTAGTTCAAGTGAGTGCAATGCAGTTTTAGTTTGAAATAATGCAGCGAGATACTATAAGTGGTTTGAACACTGGAGACTAATTCAAGATTTCCAAATGCTGGCTGCTGCATAATCCTGAGTGATGTTCTCTATTCATTACCTACTTGGTTCATAATTTACTTCTCTTCCAGCATTTACATGAAAACTAAGAGTACTCCAGAATGTTACTAACTTCACGTGTTTTGACTCTCTTACTGTCCTGTTTGGTTGGATCATTTTCAGTTGGTTATCTTCCACAAATGCAGAGGATTTGCTTGAACTCATGCAGGCAACCAGTTGTGAATTCGATCCTTGCCAGTCATGGGTGGTGAAAGTCAGCCAGGACACATTGGGGCCGTTGCCAGCTGAGGTTATCAATGTCTCTCTTCAGGGAGTGAGGGAGAATGCCAGAAACTTGCAGTTGCTTAAGAAACCAACTTTAGATGCCAATTCCCTGGCCACCTATCATCCTGTCTAATCTTTCTTTTTTTAGTGAAGGTTATTGAATGGATGGTTGTCCAACAGCTCCAGGTTCATCAACTTCCTGGACCCATTTCACTTAGGCTATCATACTGGACATGGCACAGATACTGTGTTTGTGATGTTGGTCGATGATTTGAGCCTGGAAGATTGACAAGGGGATTTATATCCTGTTGATTTTGTTAGTTCAGCAGCTTTTGACACAGTTGATAATGAGATGTTGACATGTCTGCAGGAGCTGGCGGGGGTGCGCAGGACTACTCGAGTGGCTGTTTGTTCCAGTTGTGGAGGTCTCAGTGGGTGGGGATGGGCAATTGGTGGTCGTCCCCTTGTGACCACCAAGGGTTCCATCGTCTTCCCTCCTGTTCAATGTATATATGAGGCTGCTGGGCAAGCTCACTTGGAGGTTTGGAGTGAAGTGTCATCAATATGTTGACGACACCCAGCTCTAACTCTCTTTTTCATCCGAAGCAGGTCCTGCAGTCTTGGTGCTTACACAATGCCTGGCTTTGGTTGGGGACTGGATAGGGATGAGCCAACTGAAACCGAATCCTGGCAAGACTAAGATGATGATGGTTGGCTGGCCCTGTGACTTGTGGGGAATCGGCACTCCTGTTATTGATAGGGTCCACCCCACTTTGGTTACTCAGGTTAGCAGTCTTGGGGAATGCTTCTGGACCCCTTAGCTGCACCTGGATAATCAGGTTACAGTGGTGGCCAAGAGCACCTTTCACCAACTTTATCTGGTGAGGAGGCTGCAGCCTTTTCTGATTCGGACCTAGTTACCATCATCCATGCTTTCATCAGCTCAAGGATAAGTTACCACAATGTGCTCAACATGGGGCTCCCCCTTGATGACTGTCCGGGAGCTGCTGGTGATGCAGAATGCAGCAGCCTGGCTCCTTTTGGGGATGGGTCACCGGGAGCACATTACACTGGTGCTCTGGAGTCTGCATTGGCTACCAATAGATTTCCAGGCATAATTCAAGCTGCTGGTTTTGACCTTTAGAGCCCCAAATGGACCCCATATATCTAAGAGACTCTTTCCTACCATGCCCCTTTGCGGACCCTGCCAGGAGCACCCTTCTTTGGTTTCCATCTGCTACTCTTGTCCGTACAACAGGGACATGCAGGGGGGCATTCTCTGTTGCTGTCCCAATGCTGCGAAACTCCCTCCTCCTGGAGGTTCGTCTGAGTCCGAGCATATTTCGGAGGTGGCGTAAGACCTTTCTTTTTAGTAACGCATTTGATGGGTGTGCATCTTTTTTGTTAAATTGTGTTTTAATATCTTTTAAATTAATTTTGTTTTTTGGCGAGCTGCCCTGAGCCTTCAGGGAAGAGCTTTTTTTTTGGGGGGGGGGGGGGGGAGAGGAGTTCTTTGTCAGTGGCGGCTTCAGCCCCAGGACGCCTGGGGCAGTGCCCCCGACGCCTCTCTGCCCCAAAACTAGTATAAAAACTGTTATAAAATAGTTAAAAACTTCCTCCCCTCCGCTGCGCTTGCCCAGTCACCACTTGTTCTTTGCCGGCCGGTCGCGACGTGACTCCCGAGTGTAGTAGCACTACTTGCGCTGAACTTCCGGGTTCCTGGACTGGTGCGCATGCGCGAGCTTGGTCTCTATCGCTCGCCGCTCTAAAGGATCCCTGTCGGTCTGACTCTGCTCGCTGCTGCGTGCTGTGCCACGAGGGGAAGGGGGACTCCAAGATGTCACGGACTGTGGATGCCATCACGGTGGGAGCCCTTAAAGGGCAAAGTTAAGAGGAACGTGCATTGGGCGATTCGGGGTGCCATCCAGGCGCATTCCTCAGCGTAGCAGGCTACCAGTAGGGGCACTCTTTAATGGGAGGCAACTGGAGGCAGAAGCGGCAGCCATAAAAACCAATATGGACTGTAGTCCTTTACGCCCGGGGGGGAAGGGGGTGGACTCGGGGAAGACTGGAGAGCACATGGCCACATGATGAAATGTGTGTGTCTTGTGTGAGTCTGATTGGCTGGTGGAACGGCAGGGGCCTGGGGGGGGGTGAGTGAGTGCTTGTGTGACTGACACTTGTTGATTTTTAAATTGCAGAGACAATCTGTCTCCTGGCTAAGTGCGGGCTTTGTTTCTCACGTGGGTGAGAGGGTGGTGCCTGCTGCAGATTGAGCAGAGCTGATTATATATAAACTCCAGACCACTGGACGTCATTTTATCTCTCTCGGAGCGTGTGAGTGACTACAGTACTTGTGGTACTTAGTTCTATCTCAGAGAGTTTGGTTGGCCATCCGGCTGAATTCTAAATCCTAATCCATTCAGGATCATAATATTTGCTGTTAGTTAGATAGCGTGTGTAAGTATTTATTTTTTTTTTAAATTAGTAAGTAATTATCTCAAGGAAGGAAACAAGTTAGGGTACTTTTAAGTGTGCCACACCGGCACCCACTTGGCAGTGCCACGTGGAGTGGGTCTATCATCATCATTGAAAGAAACCACCCAATTCATCTTGTCCTCGCCTCACTCGAGTGGGAAGACGACGCTGCTGAGCTCAGCCTGCCCTCAGTGCCCTGTCTGGGCTCATCCTGCTGGTGGTGAGTACGTTGGGAACTCAGGTGCTGGGGGGTGGGGGACTCGTCTTGGGAGGAGGGGAGATGTCAGTGATGACTATTTTTTATTTATGAATGGTGAATTTAATAAATTTTGAATTTATTATTAATTTTATCTTCAATTATGAGATATGCAGGTGGCAGGGCTGTATTGGAACCAATGCAGCCCTCCAACTTGTGTATCTTATAACTGCCTTCCAAAAGCTGTTAAAAGCCTGCCTTGATAGTGAGTGTGAGTGGTGAGCTGTTCTAGTCTGAGGGGCCGGTGCACTGGGCAACATGATGGGGGAGGGGGCTGGTGTGGAGTGGGGTGTGCAGTGCATTGGAGTTGGGGGGGAGGACTCAGTCTGGCTAGGGTTGCCATAGATGCAAGCTTTTAGAGGGCCCATATGAGATATGCAGGTTCCAGGGCTGCATTGGAACCAATGCAGCCCCGCAACCTGTATATATCATATCTGCCTTATAAAGATTTGCATCTATGGCAACCCTAATTGGGGGTGGGTGCACTGAGAGACATGGGGGAGGGGATTGGGGGGGGGGACACACATGGAGAGTCTGGCTGGGCAATGGGGCTGGGGTGGGGGTGGACTGGAGGAGGGATTTGTGTGCTTAGGGGCAAGCATTTTGTTGGAGCTAGCTACTAGGGATGCTGGTACGCTGGAGGGGCCTGGCTCTTTTGGTGGCAATTTTCTTTTCAAAAGTTAGGCCCCAATGGCAGCCTACCTTTAAAAAAAAAAGAGAAAGGGCCTGTGTGCGTGGGCAGGCGTTTTGGAGCTGATGCAGGAGTGCTGGGGGCCTGGTTCCTTTGGTGGGAATGGAGGAGCCTCGGTTGCTTGCAATGGTGCCCCGAAAGGAACCAGACGTTTAAAAATGGGCCTGCTGTGTGCTTGGACATGCATTTGGAGATGTAGGTAGGTAGCAGGAATGCTGGCCTGGAGGGGCCTGCTGTGCTGTGCTTGAAATAGATTCCCCAAAGGTTCAAAACTGTTAAAAGCAGGCCTGCTGTGTGCTTGGACATGCATTTGGAGGTGTAGATAGTGGAAATATTTGTTTTATATCTGTTTTATCTGGTTTTTATCTGTTTCATATGGTTTTGTACCTGGTATCTATTTTATATCTGTTTTATATCTGCTTGGACACGTATTTGGTGTGTGGCTAGTACAAATGCTGTTTAGTCCTGTGATCTCAGATGTTTTCAGAAAGCTGGATTAAATGTGATGCTTGTGATAAAGTTGGGGTTTTGAAATCCAGAGATGTAACTGTTAAGTCATCTCATTTCAGGTGATTTCAAAATGCTGGCATTTGGGGGTGTAGTGACTAGGAATGCTGGTCTGGAGCGGCCTGGTTTAGTACTGTAGCAACTGCAATTCTGTACCATTTCTGTGCAATACCTTGGAGTTAAATGACAGACCCCTCCCCTGCGTCCCTCTCTCGTGTCTCTGCTACTCTTGTGGATTGCACTTTCATTGTGTTTGTATCCTGATCCAAAGTATGGCAGAAGTTATCTGGATCACTGGCTATTCCTACCTTTGCCGTTTGGAGCAGTTTGTCTGTGAAGAGCGGCTTACCTTTTCCTCAGGCAACCAGAATTATGACATCTGGTGGTTCGGAAGATGAGGCATGAGATGACACGAGATCATTCCAACGTTGGATAGGATTCAGAGGAGACATGATGTTCCACCTCCAACAGTAATCGTGATCCACTGTGGTGGAAATGATGTGGGCGACCTCAACGGTGTGGAGTTAGCGATTGCCATGAGACGTGATCTGCGCCGTATCATCCGCTCCTTTCCAAGGACACCAAGATGTTGGTGTCAGATTTAATTGAAAGAGCAGTCAATAGGAATGCAAGGCCAAGCCCGACTGATTCTGCTGCACTTCGTCGGTTGAGGAAATCGATGAGAAATGTCAACAGACTAGCGGATGCTTTTCTGCGTCATGAAAAAAGGACTACTACAATCTGGCATAGGTTGTTGAGACACCAGCTATCCCTGTATGATGTAGATGGAGTGCATCTACCAAGAGCGGGACAGTTAAGTTTCTTTCAAGCACTACGAGAAAGCATTAGTCAACAAATTTGAACACGTCAGCACTGTACACAATCACATACTATGTAAATTATTGGAGGCTCTAATTGATTGTCTCTGGTGGTTTCTTCTTGTCCCCCAAAAGACCAAGTGTAGGATAAATATTAACTTTAAAAAATTGTTTCTAAATAAAGTATTCAATACATTTTTTGTAAAAAAAAAATTTTTACTTTCTGGCTTAACGTTTGCATGGGACAGTGGATTACATAAAAAGGATTGGTTTGCATAGGTGAAATTAATTGTTTGTTTGTTTGTTTACACATTGAGACATCACAGTAAGGTGAGGGACGACAAAAGGCAGGTTTGGGGGGGGGAATGTTAATATCTTTGAGAGAGTGCTGCTAGTGCCAAGTCCCCATTTTTGTTTTTATTTTTATTTTTTTCCAGAGCCTACACTTCAAAAATGAATACCATGGATGCTCTTCTCGCGAAGCCATTCACCACAATGACTTATGAAGAGGAACTGCAGATCAAAGACATGGGACCGCATCGTCCAGAATTGCAAATCGAACAAGCTGCACAGGACAGAGGGCAAGGCTATACATGCAGGTTCCACACATCCTGGTATGGGAAGTTCTGGTGGCTATGTGGCAGTGTTTCAAAGAAGTCATTGTTCTGTTTTCCTTGCCTGCTGTTTGGTGGTGAAGCAGCATGGACAAAGAAGGGAGTCAAGGACATTAAGCACCTGTCTGAGAAGGCAAAGAAGCACGACTCTTGTAAAAGCCACCTTGACAACTGCCTCAACCTGTCACAGTTGGGAAAATCAAACATTGCCAAGAGACTCAACGAAGGCTACCATGTGTCTGTAAGGAAACACAATGAGGACGTCGATCAAACTAGATACATCCTCTTCAGAATAATAGACTGCATAAAGTTCTGTGGTGCCTTTGAATTGGCACTGCGCGGACATGATGAAAGCGAAGGATCTGTGAACCCAAGGGTTTTTTGAGGTGCAATCGATTTACTTGCCACAGCTGACAGTACGCTACAGCAACATTTGAAGACTGCAATGGTCTTCAAGGGGACTTCGAAAACAGTGCGAACAAACTCCTGGACTGCATGCTGCAAATTGCTCATGACCACATAATTACTGAAATTAAAAATGCCGATTTTGTGGCTATCGAAGCTGATGACACCACTGACGTCTTGGCCGTCTGCCAGTCTGTCATGATTTTCCGCTACATTGATGGCAGGGGTTCAACCGTGGAATGTTTTTTCAGCTTCACACACTTGACAGACTCTCGTGCAGAAACAATCACTGAGTCCTTGCTTGAAACCCTCAGTGCTGCTCTCCCAAGGGACTCTAACAGAAACTCATTGCTCAGAGCTAAGATGGAGCAAGCGTGATGCATGGAGAGCATGGTAGAGTCCAGAGGAAGATAAGGGATGTATACACGAATGCACACTTTGTTCACTGTTTTGCCCATCAGCTGAACCTTATTGTGCAGCAAGCCGTATCCCAAATAAGACAAGTAAGGATTTTCTTTCAGAGTCTGTCTGGTATCCCTGCTTTCTTTAGTTCCTCTCCAAAAAGGACTGAAGTTCTGGATGCGGTGGTGAAGAGAAGGCTCCCCAAAGTAGCTAACACACGCTGGAACTTCAGTGTGCGGACAGTCGAGATCATCTTTGAGCACAGAGAGGACCTGGTTGAGTGCTTTGAACAAATACGACTAGATAGTCATGATGCCAAGACTGGTATTGAGGCCAGGTCATACAGGACATTGTAGGAATCTCACGGAGAGTTCCTGTACTTCTTGTCCTTGTTCCACAGAATCATGCCGCACATGGACATACTTTACAAGGAGCTCCCCACAAAAAACCATTGACACTGTAGGTATTCAAAGATATACTACTGACTTCGTAAGAGCCATCAATAAAGTGAGGGACTCCATCGGAACTCCGCGTTCGGAGCTGCCGGAGAACGCTCAGATGCACAGAAGTGCACCTAGCATGGACACGCTAGAGCAGATCACTGTGGAAGTGTGCGATATTATAATCTCTCATGCCAGTGACAGATTTCAATTCACGAAACATCTAGAGCGCGCAACTTTGGATCAGGGGACTTTGTTTCAAAGGCACAGTCAATGCTTTCCCATCCAAGCATTTGTGGTGACGGAAGCCTACCCAATGCTGGAGTGAGACCAACTGAGGTGTGAGCTTGGGACTCTGTACGACAGGTCAGAATTCCATTCTGCACAAGATGCCTCTGCGCTACTTGCTGCGTTGACAGAGGACAACTTGGACAAATCTTTCTCAGAGGTGGTTAAACTGCTGAAGATTGTCATGACAACGCCTCTCACAACTGTTGAAGCGGAACGAAGCTTCTCAGCTGTAAAAAGAATTAAAACCTGAGAATTACCATGACAGAGGGCCATCTGAATGCTCTCGCAATGCTGTCTATTGAGCAAGCCATGGTCAGGGACATTCCAGACTTCAACAAAAAAAACAAGAGATCTGTTTGCACAACGCAAGGAACGGCGAGCAAATTTCCAGTACAGGTGCTGAACAGACCTGAGAATGATCTAATCTGGGCAGTGGCCTGCACAATCAGAAGACCTGTGTTGCATCCATCACGCTGCAGCCTGCATGGTCTTTGTCCTGATTAGGGAGACCCATGCCAACGTGGACACTGCACCCAAGTAAAGAGGTGATGATCTGGACTCTCCATTGCATGAAGACTAGAAGGAAGGGCGACCCGCACAATGAGAAGACCTGTGCTGCATCCATCCAGCTCCTGCATGGTCTTTGTCCTGATTAGGGAGACCCATGCCAACGTGGACACTGCACCCAAGTAAAGAGGTGATGATCTGGACTCTCCATTGCATGAAGACTAGAAGGA
>QEPC01000694.1:144131-231170 GCA_003113815.1 Sphenodon punctatus
AATTTATTTCATTGGTTTCAATGGGGACACAGCGCCCCATTGAAACCAATGAAATAAATCCGGTACCGGCATACCGGATTTAATCCGGGAATCCGGTTTTCGTAGAACCGGTAAATCCGGTAGCCGGTAATGGGCCCGGGGTCCCACCACTAATAAACAGTTAACACACTTGTTAGGGTCCTTTAAAATTGTTAGTGCTAATGCTGTTCAGAAGTAGTTAGTTATTAGAATAGAATAGAAAAATATTTATTTAGCGTGACACCGGGTCATTGCATAACAAACAACAACAGACATTAACAAACATACATACATAAATAACCCACTATTAAACATGGGACTAAAACACCAGATCTAATATTCTAGCTAAATCCCCAGGATAGCAACCCACCCATAAACTATAAAATAACTTATAAGCACAACTCATCGACATACACACATCCCCTAAGTCCTGGTGTACCAAGTTCCAAGAGCTTATGAATTTCACTATCTTCCTCCAAAGGCGGTTTTACAAAAAAAAAAAAAAAGGGGTATAGTCTCCCATTTGAGGATGCAGCCTGACTAGCTTATGCATACAGTGGATATCATATCAAAGATATCTGCTACTAAAGACATACAAAAGTTAGTTATTAAGAGTAGGTGGCTTTGGGCCTGCCCCTGTCCCCAAGGAGAGGTGCAGTGGGCATTCATTGGGAGAGGGTGGAACCACTCCTTGGGGGCAGGGGCATGCCCACCACCAGGGGACACCCTAAAGTCTTAGGGAACCCCCAACAAATCATGTGGGCTCCAGAACCACAGTCATAGGGGCCTCTACACCAACTGGGCCGACCACCACTGTGCTTACAGATACAGTGTTTGACTTTAGGAGTTACAGGGCTTCTATAGGTCTAATGAAGCCTGAAGTCACACTGTGTCTGGAGGCCTCAAGAAGACCAGCTGTGGGACCTAAACAGTGAATGGACTGGGAGCCTACCCTAGAAAACTAAAGGCAGCCAAGGACAGCATGAAAATGAAGAGTGTTCAGGATAATGGTAAGTGAGCATGAGGATTGGGAGAGTCCTGGATCTCTTCTTTGGGGGAGAGGTCCACAAAGAAGCAAAATTAAAAATGTCATTCAAAATGCAAACATCTAAATTAATTTGCTTCTTTTTTCTATCTAGTTTTTCTGAGATCTGGCATGATTCCACACCTCGCCTCACTCTCCTTGTGAACATAGGAGAAAGTAGGTAGGTAGAAGCACAACAGAAGAGAAGGCTGCAAACAACAAGGAAACCCTTTTCCCCTGTTCCTCACTGAACCTATCTCTTCCCCCTTCCTCTTCTCGTGCTCCAAAACCAAACCCCTTCCCTACTACTTCTCCTCTGTCCTGTCTTTCTCTTCCCTTTCATTCTCTTCTGATTCGGCTTGTCGCAGAACAGGGAGCTAACTCAGTCCTCCCAAGTTCTCCAAGCCAGAAGGAAGGCTTGTCCCAAAGCCTACACCTTCAGAAAGCTACAGGTGGCCAAGGATGCCATGAAAATCGAGGATTCGAGGGTTCAGAATAAAGGTAGGCGATGGCAATGTGATCTATTTTTTTAACCTACTATGGTTAATTTGAACCCGGTGGGAAAGAGCATATAGGACCCCAGTAAGAGGGTTCTCTATTCCCCAGTGGCAGTGCTTCACACACCAGCGTCCCAGCATTAAGTAATGTAATGACGATCCAATGTTAACCCTGGGAACTCCTTGCTGCTGGGTTATGCAACACCACCGTTGCCCTGGCTCCGCCCACCAGCCTTACTGCCTCCCCAAACTCAAAACCCACCAGTCGCCCCTGTTCTTTGTTAAGGTGGCTTCAATTTTTTAATTTATGTTTTATTGAAAAATATTTCTCAATATAAAATCACCAAACATACCAAATAAGGAGCAATATGAAGGCAAGCAATTAACATCGTTAGGGTAAGGTACATGATTACAACAAATTCTTAGTGTGTACTCTCCCCATGTACAGAAAAAACAATATTTTTAGAAGCTCACAAACTAGGTATCTCTAGAACAACAACAGTAATCTCCAGGAAAAGAAAAAGGAAAGGGGACAAATGGGGGGCAGGGAAGGGGAGAGATTTGATAGTGGAAGTAGAGATCAGGAGAATAAGGGAGAGGGGAAAGGAAGGTGAGAGAGCAAGAATAGAACTTACTAAAAATTTCAGGAATAAGGGGGAAGTAATAGGGAGACTGCAACAGGAGAGATTAGTACTGAGATTAAATGGAGGGAACACGGGGGAAAGAGTAAAAGAATTGCCGGCATTGTTAATCCACTAACTTCCAGGAAGTTCACTCATTTTCTCAAATTTGTCTAGGACACCTTGATGTCAATGCCAGACCCTCCATGGCAGCAAGGCAGGCTGGCCATATCACTGAACCAATGTTCAATTGGGGGGGGGAGGAGCGTCTTGCTCTTCCACTTTCGTAAGACTATATTTTCAGCAAATCAGAGGCAGCTTCAATTTTTAATGTTGATATTTATTCGCATTGAATGTTTCCTCTGAACACAGAGGTTTAAGCTAGCAAGCTTCAACAAACATTTGACAGAGCACTGGGAGTGTTTTCACATAAAAATGTGTCAGGAGTAGGGGAGGTTCACTGGAGAAAATTGTGGTTCGGCTCCGTTTTGAAAAAGGGCAGCCGGTCTGCACATGCATGAGGAGGCCACCGTGCATGCGCAGATCGGCTGCCCTTTTCCGAGATGGAGGTGCTGCTGCTGCTACTACCATTCTGGGAAAGGGTGCGAATGCACAAAATGGTCTAGAAGCCATTTTGCAAATGCACAGTAATTTAAAAAATAAATAAAAATTTCTGTAGATAACTGAACCGCAACAGGCATGCTGTGGTATAGTATGGATTGATCCGTAACAGCCCATTAAGAGCAGTTACAGATCAAATCTGAATCCAAATGCCCACCCCCATATAGGAATGGCTTTAGGTTGCTTACAGAGCAAATGTTTAATGGGAAGTCTCAAAGTACTCTTAAGCAGTAAGAATACACACTCCAAGCAAGTTAATTTAATTCATAATCTGAAAAGTCCAAGACAAATGTAAATGTGTCCTTAGAGAGGGGTGGGGTGGGGGGTGGGGACTATAGGGTGAAAAGAAAAAAAATAAAAGACTACAGATGTTGGTATTTTTCAGGACTTTATTTAAGCACCTCTGAATGCTGTGTATGCAGAGATTTAGAAGGTTAAATATGACATTTAGAAGAGAAATGATGACAAAGCTATTCCTTTCTAGACAAAAAACATTTTATTTAGAGTTGCAGGACTTTTGCAACATGAAATTGCAATGCTGAGGGCACGCCCGTACTTGCGCCACTGGGGGGCACCCAGGGTCCCCAAGCAGCCTCCGGCGAGGGTCGTGTCACGGCCGCTGGACCCCACACTCCGGCCAGTTGGGGATCCGGCGCTCGGCCTCATTCTGGCGAGGAGCTCCGACGCGGGTCTCCCTGGGAGCGGGGGAAAACCTCCCAGGCCGCCCCAGCAGGGGGCGGACGAGCATAGCCCTGCTGAGCGTGGTCAGCACCGCTGGGACGCACAGCAGCCAGCTGACGTTGCCACACCTCCCGCAGCGCCTGTGCCAGCGTGCTCAGCCTGCTGCAGGGGATAAAAGCAGGCTGGTTGCTGCAGTCAGTGCCAGTGATCAGTGCCTTGCCCTATGAGACTGGCCCCCCGAGAGCGAGAGTAGTTGCTTTTGCTAGTAAGTGGTTGTGTGCGTGGAGTGAAGTTGAGAGCTGTGTAGGGATTGTGTGTTGTGCTTAGTCATTAATTATATCGTGTGTGTACGTGTATCTCCCTAACCCCTACCTCACTTATCCTGTTTCCCTCCTGGTGTGCTTCTCCTGTCCCCGTGTCTGTCCCATGGGGGGGTTGCACCCCTGTTCCCAACTCCTGGGTACCGGGGGGGTGGGGTTCTGGGTCCCACGTGGCTGTGTGGTGTTATTGCCTCGGCGCTCCACTCAATGGACCCTGTGATGATCTATGGCTGAGGGCTTATGGCCAAACAGCCCTTAAAGATCCTGAGGGAACCTTTTTACACAGTGCGTTGTCTGTAGGAACGTGTGTGGGGTGTTGGTGTACTTGTTGTCCGACCCGTCCTCCTCTCCTAACCCCCTCGCCCCTCACAAGATGAGAGGTCCATGAAAAAGACTGAGATGTTCAGCAGCATTAATATGTGGCAGAAGTTGGTATCGACAGGCTGATGTTTAATAGGGCTTCACAATTCGTACCAGGTAGATGTTGCCAACCTATATGAACTTTGCAGCAATGAGTACATTAATGCAGACACTAAAGAGTGTTGATATCAAAACTGCACCTTGAGGTAATGCTTTTTTGGGGCTACCCAAGAGCAAAATTCTGCCTTTCATGAGGAAACTCTGAAATGACACTTGCATAAGAAAAGCTCTGCTGTATACACGTCAGAGTAGCATTACTTTGGGTTGACTGGTTTGCCAGAACGTGTCAGAGGCAGCAGTCAGGCCTCAGAAATGGATCCAGAATTCAGTTTAATTTGGGACTAAGGAGCATGTTGTTTGATGCCACCCATCTGAAAGCAGGCAAGTACTGTAATACACAGGACCACCCCTTGGCTGCTGGCTCCAAGTAGCATCATGAATTTAAGATCCAAGCATTGTATTGACATATGGAATAGCAAAAAGGATTTAAAAGGAAGTGAAAACTACTGGGGAATGAAAGCCAAGGTATTAAAGAAATCCTTCTGATGCCTTGGCATGCATCTCAAGTGAGATCAGTTAGGGTCAGGGGAAAACTAAAACCCAACAGCCAAATCACTGCAAAAAACTGAGTTAAGGAGGTGGAAGGTCCTAGCTGCTAGGACAATATGCATAATAAAGTTGTATTGTAAAAGGTACTTTGCTCATGTTTATTTTCACACTCAGTTGATCAAGCCATCTTCAATAAGTCAAAAAAATGTAAACAACTGAAATTCTTATTCTACTTCATGTTCTGCAGAACATCTTAATAACGAGTATGACATCACCAAAATGGAACTTTGCACACCATTCCTTTCATAAACTGCTTAACATTAAAAGCCCCATGTGTCCACTTCAGGAAATCGCTTCAAGCTTGCACAAGACACTCGCTGACAGAAAAGTTCATGCTACAGCTTCAGAGTCCAACTACTTTCTCTCTTTTATAATGATACTTGTCCAACTAATTCATAGGTCAAATGCAATAATCTAACACTTAAAGTATAAGGACTGATATGGCCTGTCAACTCCAAAAAGGCTAGCATTTGGGGGGCAGGGGAGAAGAGTAGAAAACTTACTGTCAGGCTTATTTATTGGCATTAGGTATGTACACGACTAAATATCATTTCAAGGATTATACTCCTTACAAGAGAAACATTTTTAAAAGGCATGTTTAGTGGTTCCCTCCCGACATGTACTTCCGATGTTATTCACATGTCAAAACAGATCCATTATAAGCTACTCTGACCAAAGTTTAAATTATGTCTAACAATGTAACAAAGGGAAAGGCTTCCATATTTATTTTATTTATTTAATATATTTATACCCCACCCCTCCTGCAAACAGCTGGGGGCATATGCAGGAAATGCAGGAATTGAGCCAGAAAAGCCAAGAAGTTTAGTTCGAAAGAACTGCTGCAAATACTAGTAGAGGCTGGATGCAGGAGGCATATGTCCCAAATTTGTATACTTACTTTATCCTTGAGAAATAGTTTTAAGGCAGAAAAGCAATTGTGTGGGGAAAACATTATTTCTGCTGCAGCAGAGGCGGTTGGTGAGGGAGGGGTGATGGGGCTCAACCCTGTTTCCCATGAAGCCAATCCCACCTCTCCGTCATTCTCCTACCTCTGCCTGACTCACAGCGGACTTGGCAGCACACAAGCAAAGCCATCTCAGCTGAGAGTCAGCGAGGAAAGGGGATGGAAAGAGGCAGGAGTTGGGCCAATTATTGCCTTTTCTACACAAGTACCCAGAGCAGCTCCCCCAGCCTCCCTGGGGCATTTGTACAGTAAAAACAAGGGGAAAGATTGGAGGACAGGGTCAGGTGAGCTCCCTGCAGTTCCCAATGCAAGGAGCCCCCTAATCAAAATGGCATCTGGGAGGCAATCCAGACTACCTCAGGCCAATAGCAGTCCCAGAAGAGAGGGAAGGGATGTGTGGCATCTTCCTGGCTACTACTGGGAGCCATGGCTCCCTCCCCAGATATCCAACATGGCCACCAGACTCTACAGCAGGTGAGTACCCCTCTCCACACCTTCCATTTTTACCCCCCCTTCCCTCCATTTCTATCCCCCGCTGCCCCTGCCCTCCCTCACCTCCATTTCTATCCCTCCTCCCTCTGTTTCTCCCCCTTCTCCCCCATCCCCCTCCATTTCTCCCCCGCCTTCCTCATCCCTGCCTCTCCCCCTACATTCAACCTCCCCTTCCCCTCCTCCCTACCCTCCACACCCCGTTTCTGTCTCCCTTCATTCCTACTCCTCCCCTCCATCTTCTCCATTCAACTACCGTTTCTAGCCCTCCAACCCTCCCTCATTTCTTCCCCCATTTCTGCCTCTGCTCTCCCTTCCCTGCCTTTGCCCATCTACCCCCCATACACCATTTCTACCTCTCCTCTCGCCCTTGCCTACCCAAAGTTCCACACCCACTGTCCCCCCACCTGAAAGTCCACCAGCCACCACTGTGAGACAGTGGTCTATAAACTGTATGTCGAACGTAAAATTTTCTGCAGCAGGACATTGCCTTTTGTATTAAGTAACTGTGCAAAATAATACAAATACTGTTATGTCAGGTGTATGAATGAACAAGACACATGCATTTATTGCCCAATCTTAATTTCTGAAGGCAAAGTTTTGAAAACTTAGTTGTTGAAAGATTCTGGACAAAAAGCCTCATTTCCAGATCTCAACCTGATTGCATTAACAAATGCCAGAATATATGAATTTGGTGCTTCTAAGTTTCCTCCTCAAAACATGGCTAAAATTAAAAAGCAGATTAAGAATGTCCATTTATGGAATTATCACTCAAAAGCAGTGGTTTCAGCTTGCTGTACTGGGGTTATGAAATGTTCCTCACCCAGTTTTTTGTTTTCAACAAACGCTTAAAATATATATTACATGGAGCTGTGTTGGCATGAATTTCAATTGTTAATTTTTTTTAAATGTATGTATTTGTCCCATAGTCATGTAAATGAAGTATGATTTATGCTTATGTTGCTTTCAAAACTCACTCAACAACAGAGTGAAGAATACCTTGCTGAAGTCATCAAAAATTCCAGCGTCATCATTTGTGAAGAATGCAAGTTACTTGAAGCCATGCACAAACTAGAAGTTTGAACATTTGTTACAATCTAACTTTCAGCTATAATCCCCAATTACATACCTTAGTGCATGAATGCAGTATATCATTCGAGGTATGTTTTTCCTATCATAGACATCAGTTGTCTCTGGATAAAAGATCTGGGGAAAAGTATAAGATAGTTATTTTTGTTCAGTAATTTATACTTTTATAGGGACCCGTGCTCACTGCATTTTCTTCATTGGCAGCAATGAGGAAAGCACCATGAACACAGGTCCTTGATTCAGCCACTTTCTAGAGAACACTAAAGTTGCATTACAGTGCTTTAAAAACTATTACTACAAACTAGAGTTGTATGCATTGTTGGAGCTTCTGAACCATATTGGCTTTACCAGAAAGTTTTCATATGCAAGCATTATGACAATACACAGAAAAGACAGTGGGTCCAATCTCAAGCCTCGCGGATCCTCCCTCCCCCTGCACATATGCGCAGTTTCCACGCCGCACAATGTGCCGGCAATGGCAGCGTACGCGGTTTCCACATGCATGTGTCGACACGCAGTTACACACAGGATCCGCAGGGCTTGGGACTGGCTCCATTGAAATAGATATGTAGATTCTAAAGGACATTGTTAATATAATTTGATCTTGATTCGCAAGATCATAATACTCTTTGGAATCTATTAGGGAAAGATGTAATAGCCTCATGCAAGAGTCAAATGTAAAAACAGGACTGGATTCTATCTGTCGGGTTTACATTTTTAAACTGCTGTATAAAATAGTTTTCTCAACAATTCTGTGGGAGTAATGGGATTGCATTAGTATCATACATAAGAAAGCTAGGTGATTCGGGGGAGGCCACAGTGCAATTTAGTGGAAGAATCTAGACTACATTCAGGGTAAAAGCTGCAATCCACAAGCCACCCCTGTGGGCTTCAATGGGACTACTCCAGAGTAAGTGGCATGTGGATTGCAATCAAAATTGCTAAATACCACTTCTTAAAGAAACAAAAGCCACCACATCCAGGTGGGTCTAGAGCATGTACCACTAGCAGAACATGCTGTGAGCCAGAGACAAAGATCAAATTGCTTCTTCTGCTGCACTTGCTTGATATCATCAGAAAAGCATCAGCACCCTCACACTTACTACAACACTTGCGGCACATTCAGGAAAAAGTTTTACTTCACTTGTGGTCTTTGGCCACTCTCACAGGACCATCCTTTGAGACTCCTGGTAAGCCCTTTTTAGGGAAGGAGAAAAGATAAAAAGAAATAGGTAGCTGACACTACAGCTCCCAAACAGAATAAATGCAGTTTATCACTCAAGGGTGCACAAGTCTGAGGTAAACCACAGAAACTGAAATAAAATATTAAGCTTCATAAATATAAGAATGGAAAAAAGTTGGTGGAGGGTTTTTTTGGCTTTGTTTTGTTTTTGTGTATTTTTTTTTACACAAAAAAGCTTTAAAATTCATGTTCCTAGTGGCAGGTTGGTGTCTGTTTATTAAACTTCCATTGATGAGAGTCACAGCAGAGGCTGCAAATAATCTCTATTGAAACACTGCACAGGGAGAAATGCGAACAGCCAATGCCAATGTCTTTGAAGCAGCTCAGCTGGCTTTGTGCAAAAGCACCCACTGCAGGCATCTGGATTGTGGTAGGAGGCACTTGCTCATCCCCTGCAAGCCAGCTAGCTAGCTAGCTGCCTTGGCAAGTGAGAAAGGGCACAATCCCCATCTGCTATCCAGAAAAGCTACAGAAGCCACTTCCACTTAGCTGCATGTTAAAAATTAAGAAAACAGCAATCAGGAAAATTCTGATGGGCAACCCAGGGGCTTGTTCTTTAGTCCAGCAGCACTGAACAAATAGTTTAGGCTGCAACCCTTTTTGGAACTTCCTATGGAAAGGAGATGTGTAAATAGATGCAGATTGAGTACAGTGAAGATCACGAAGAGGAAGTGGGAGGGAAGAAATGCAGAGAAAAACTCAAGTGATTGCGGGAGCACAAGAGAATTTAGTGGTGGAGAGAGTCTACTGGAAAGGGCAAGAAAAAGAAGACAAAAATGGGACTAAAGTTAAAAGAAGGGTGAGTGGGAGATGAAAGAAGGATGTCCAATTTAATTAAAATGGAAAAAGAAACATCCCTTTGCAAGATTTGTATTTTAATTCAGATCAGTTCCAGGACCTTCAATAGGGTCGATCTTATTAAGGCAATTCAAGCCGCTTTTATATGAGGCGCTGAAAAGCACCTCCTGAGTCCCGCGTTGAGAGACAAGCCGCGCGGGGAGCATGTGAACACTCCCTGTGCGGCTTTTCTTTCAACGCGGGACTCAGGAGGTGCTTTTCAGCGCCGGATATAAACGCGGCCTCACAGCATGTACTGCCAGTCTCTACTTCACAAGAGCAAATGTCTTCACTTACAGCATGTAAGCTTGGAGCCAGTCATGACAGATTCTGACAAGGGTGGACACTCTCTGCTAGCAGTATTTGTCTAACTGGAATCAGCACCACTGTGACCAGTCAAGAGGCTGCTTTCACACGTGATGGTGTATCCCGCGATTTTCTTGTTTCTGTGATCTTAAAATTGCGTGTTTTATTTTCTGGAACCCTTCTCAGGAGATGCATCTCCCACAATTTTTTCTTTCTACATTTTACACTGATGTCGCTGACTGCAGGATCTGCCATTCCCACGAGCACAAATTTCATGCAATCCTCATTCTCTCCCCCCCCGCTTTTCCTGCTGCCCGACTTCAGAGTGGGGTTGAAATCCACAGCCTGGCAGCAGACTAAAATTAACAGCCAGCATCAGAGTGAAGTTAACAAGATGGCTGAAATTAACTAGCCGGGAATGAAACATGCTCTCTTGCTGGGTTTCCACATCTGCTATCACTTGATTGTATACCCAACAGGTATTCCCACAATCCCAGTTTTGTGTAGCCATAACATCCGTCACTGTAAGAGTAGGATTTCAGAGTCCAGTAACGAGCAAGCACTCAAGGCATAACTCACAGGACAAACACAGAATAGTGCAGTTACATGTGCAGTTAATCTGCAGCAGCAAATTACAATCCCGAAATTCACGTCTCGTGTGAAAGCAGCCACAATCTTTTTCCTTGACTTAGTCTTTCCAATGCTGTTGCTTTCAACAATTGTTTTTCTCCCCTTAATTTGCTTCAATCTTGCTATAACATGGCTGCTGTCTCCCATTTAAATACTTACTTTAGGTAGACCAATGGACTCCATTGCCCTCAGCCACTGTACTGTGTTATCTGTGTGTCGGAAATGAAGGCCTGATCTCTAAGAGGGAAGGGAGGAAGAGACCAGAGGAAAAAAGTTATTTAAAATGGACTGGCATCAACATTTCTCAATTTTGTACTTTCCATTTGCATAAATTTTTCTAAGTCTCCCATATGGAAGCCTAAATCCAGATATAATTGGTTACATTCCTACAAACAAATCATAAACCAGTTACATGTCAAACTCTACTATTTGAGATAGGCTTTGAGATCCCAGTGCCTGTGACCCAAACCCTTTCATATGCAAGTTGTTGAACGAGTCTCATTGATTCAAGGCAACCCAGGGGATCTCAATTCAAGGTGTCAATGACCAGGGACTTGTGTTTACTGTGTGTTCCCCATAGGCAGCAATGGGGAAAAAAATGCAGAGAACATGGGTCCCTGATACTGGCCGACAGATTCCTAACAGCTTGGGTGCCACATATTTCATTTATTTATTTAAAACATTTTCTACCCTGTCCCTCCTGCCACAGGCAGCTTCGGGCAATTTACAAATACTAAAAACAATAATTAAAACATTAAAAGGAGGAAAAATATCTGACCACCACCTTCTCTATGCTCTATCACAACCCCGAAAGTCAGCCAAGAACAACCTTTCAGTAATTTCATCAGTGTGTCACGCCCAGACCGCAAAGGTGTATAGAGAGGCACTCACTGAGGCTGCTCCACAACTTTCAAAACTCCCTTCCCTAGAAGCTCATCAGAGCCAGAGCATCTTTTGGGGGGAAATGCAAAACCTTTCTTTGGTCAGGTGTTTTAATGGTTCGGAATAGGTTTTTAAATAAGTTTTTATGGGTTTTAAATAATTTTTTTACTTATAATATTATGTTTTTAAAATTCTATGATGCCCTCAGGATAGAGCAGGCTATACATTTAAACAAATCAATAAATGAAAAGCAAACTTTTTTTCAAGTTGTGAAAAGAGACGTTTAATATTCCTTAAAGTCTCTCAGAGACCTAAGTGGCTCTAATGATTGGCAGAGACACAAAGTGTTTCGAATGATATCTTTTACTGGACCAACTGAATTATAAAAGATACCCTTCAAACCACTTTGTCTCTCCGTCACATGGGACCAACACAGCAACAACACTCGCTCTGAATTGCTAATAACTGGAAGTGAGTTAGACTGGCAACAAATAAAGGAAAGTGGAAACTACTCCGCTTCTGAATCAGATCTCCTCTCTGGTGCAATTTTTCATTTAAAGCACCATGGGATGCACAGAAAGCATTAAAGCAGATAGACCCTTTCATAGCTCAATTTAAGCCCCCTTACATCCAAGGAAATGTTCTCACTGACTTCAGCTGTAGCTGGATTAGACACATTGACTTAATGCCAGCAAGAACCTAATTTGGAGAAACTTGCATACAATCCTGCGACCCCAGACAGCAGCAGAAACATGCAAAGTATCAATTGGGCTCAAAACCCCATCTGTAGAGGGGCTCAATCCCACTGAAGATTCCAACTACCAGCATGAAAGCCACTGACTTAATAGGAGTTATATCAGTCTTTTATGCAGCAAGAGATCCTTATTGATCTTATTGATCCTTCAACCAACTTTAAAAGAGCAATTTGGAATCTAGATGCTACTGAAGACTATACCTGGAGCTGCCAGCGTATTTTCTGACTGCACCTTTAAAATAACAGGACTATAATCCTGCAATACTAAATTTGCCAAATTAACAAAGAATTTTCGTATGCCAAAATACCAACTGAACAAAAAATGGTCACACCAGGACAGTAAAATATATAATTTAAGGTTGGTCAGAAGCAGGGACCCAGTAGCATTTTGAAGTACAATTCATTCATTTCGGTTTGAGAAGTCTGGAAAGCTCCATATAAAAATAAGACTGGTGCCCTCTTCTGGTGAGCCAAAATACATCAGCACCCACTATAAGACTTTAGTTCCGTCAGTCTCAAAACCGGGCTGCTACAACTGCTAAAGCGCTTCCAACACTTGTAAGAGGTAAATGTTTACAAGGAAATAATCACTAAAGATGGATCATTAGAAGAACCTACAGAAGTGGAAGATTTTCTTAGGTTAAACTAGAATCCACCTGCTACATGAAGCTCAAGCCAAACTGGTTAGTTGCTCAGAGTTTGCGTTTGAGGTCAGTTCTAAATCCCAATACCCTTTCAGCATCTTACTTAGGACTAAAGACTTTCCAAGCCACAGACTTTTTAGGGAATTAAGAAAGCTTTTTGCCTTTAACATATGGATGCACACATGCAGTCCAGGTCAGGGGGCGAACCATTCGAACTGGCTCAACACCCTTCCAGGGGCAAACGTGCGCTAGAAGCTAGGTTTTCAGGCGGCAATGGTCCGTCCATAACAAGGGCACAGTGGTGGGTGCATACACCATTCCCATGCAGCCACGTCATGGCTGGGGGCAAAATAGTGGGCGGGCCAGAGGATGGTAGGTAGGGTGGGGCTGGGCTCCTGCATGTATGGCCAGCTCCTCAGCCCACCCTGGGGTACGGTGGAACCTCTGACAGCAACCTGCCTGCCTGGGTTGCCCATTGGGGAGCAGATCATGTGGCCTGCTCCCCTTGCCCATCCAAAGTGTGAAGGCTGCAATTGCCCACTCTGGGGTGTGCAAGGGATCAGGCCAGCCCTATTTTATGTGGCTGCATCTTATATCTCCTTCTCAAATACCATCACTTCGAGTCAGGGTTAAGACATGAGCATTGAAATAGCAGGGGGAATTTTGCACTTTGACACAGAAGTTTACATTTCTGCTGTGCTTGAGAAATTCCTTCCTCTGGGCTATCAGATGCTCCGAAGCTTTCACAAGCACTAAATTCATACTACGGTTAACATTATTAAATTCATCAAAACATTGTTTTACAAGAGACATCGCTTGATGTGAAAATGTGCAATCTTTTTGTCTTGGAACATGCCATTGTTTTATTTGTATATATTTTCTATAATAATAATCAAACTTAAAATATTTAATGAGAAAAGTAAAAACTGGAAAAGACAGACAAGGTAACTTCCATGCAAAAATTTCCTTTTTCTTTAAAGGACTTTGCAGACTTTGCATGGCTTCAAAGCTGCGTTCTTCATTGTCAAATGTCCCCTTTTTGACATGCCCATAAAGTACTTTGCAGTTAATAAATTTGTTAGGCTTGTGACCAAATGTCAATAAGCATAAGCCTGCTCCATTAGTAAAAGATATATTGGATAGTGGTACTGGCTTTTATACTACTTACAATTCAAGCCCCAAGTTGAATAAGAGTTCTGTTTCTCCTACACTAACACAGCAAAATGAGCAAAAGTTAAAGGGAAATGTTAAATGTGTTTGAGGTGTCACCTGGAACAGAACCATGAACTCCAGATTTGATAGGTAAGCATGAGAAGTAGTTTTGAATAAATCTAGTACTACAAGCATAAATCCTGGCTAATAAAACAGTGATATGGTGTACTGGGCCCAGTATAATCAAGTGCTAACACCACCTCCTTGGTAGTGGGCACTGTTCCAACCCTTATGAAAAGAATCACAGTTGGATGCCAAGGTGCTCACAAATTGGGGGATCTCTAGAGAAAGTGGCAGTCACCAGCAGTAGCAGCAGTTCCTGGAAGACAGCAGGAGTTTGATATCTGTCAATGTGGGTTTGTGACTGGACACGGTGAGACCACCCTGGTCTGTATATTGGATGTTCTGTTCCAGATAATGGGCAACAATGAGCTGTTTTTTAATTTATTTAAATTGATATGCCACTCTTCCCAAATACTCAGGACGGCTAACAAATCAAAAAAACATTAAAATACAGAAACCCTGAACACCCCCCAACCCTACCACAACCCCCCAATAAACCCACCCAATACCATCACCCCATTCCCAAATACCCCAAACCATCTCAGTCCCCTAAGATCCCCGCCTGGCAAATGCCTTTTCAAATAAAAATGTCTTGCACTGCCTCTGGAAGACACCCATGCTTGGGCTCAAATGAACCTCCAGGGAAGGGAATTCCAAAGCATTAGGCCATCTGTAGACAAGAAATGCTGTGCAGCCTATTGTTTGGATGATCTCTAACTATATTGTTGGTCTCTCTCTCTAACAATTATTATTATTTTATTGTATTTGTATGCCGCCCCCTCATGCCTACGGCATCTCGGGGTGGCTTCCAACAAACAAAATGGTATAAACATCATAAAACCATATTAAAATCTAATAAATTCAATTTATATATAAACTAAAAACACCAAACCACCCCCTCATATAAAAATTCAGCCCCCCCCCACTCCCCCCTCCGAAGACCTGGGAAAACAGCCATGTCTTACTACAGGCCCGATGGAAGGCCATCAGACTTGGGGCCAGCCGCGCTTCCTCTTGGAGGGACTTCCATAGCCACGGTCCAGTCACCGAGAACGCCCACTCCATTGTAGCCCCCCGCTTTACGCTGGGGACCTCCAGGAAGGCGCCCCCGGTGGACCGAAGGGGCTGTCCTGAGTCACAGAGGGCGAGGCGGTTCCTGAGATATCCAGGTCCAAGACCGTATAGGGCCTTATAGATCAAAATCAACACCTTGAACCTGGCTCGGTACGTTATAGGCAGCCAGTGCAAAGCACGGAGCACCGGTGTTATGTGCTCTCTTCAGCCCGTCCCTGTTAAGAGACGGGACGACGCGTTCTGCACTAGCTGCAACCTCCGGGCCAGTATCAAGAGAAGCCCAACGAAGAGCGCGTTACAGTAGTCCAGCCTCAAGGTGATGAAGGCATGGATCAAGGTGGCCAGGTCAGTTCTGGAGATATATGGGTGCAGCCTCCGTACCAGGTACAACTGGCGGAAAGCCGCCTTCACCACCCCAGCCACCTGCTGATCCAGACGGAGGTCTGAGTCCAATAATACCCCCAGACTCCGAACCTGCTGGGCCACGGAGGGGCACACCCCCTCCACAAGAGGGGGCAACACCTCCCCCGCTTGGCCGACCACCATCACCTCCGTCTTATCAGAATTTAGCTTCAGTCTGCTCTGCCATAACCAAACTGCCACTGTAACCAAACTGCCAGTCTCCAAACACTGGGATAGCACAGAGACGGCAAGACCTGGATCAGCTGAAAAAAGAGAGGTACAGTTGAGTGTCATCCACATATCGGTGGCAGCACACACCAAAACCTCTCACGAACCATGGCGTAGTGGTGTGTCCCCTATCTAACTGATCTACCTGAATGGTGCCAAATTGGTTGCAATGAATCCTGAGAAGACAGAAGTGATACTAATCTGATTGGGGAGGTGGTTAGAAGATTGGCAGAGGAGGGTCAAAACCTCATTAACTAATGGAGCTAGATCTGTCCTTCCCAATGATGTGTATGACCTTGGAGTGCTATTTGATCTGTCCCTAAAACTGGAGAACCATATTCTGTGTGGCAGCACAGAATGTGTTTTACCATCTCCAGAGACGTCAAGTGGGGCATCCTTTTTTCTGTCACTAATTTTGACACACTCATCCCATATTAGAGATAAGGATGCAGCTACCATAATTAAGTTTCCATCCTACCAGATACAAAAACTAAAATTAGTACAAAACATGGCAACACACTAGCCAACAAAGCGTCAAGGGCCAACTCCTACTGTTTACAAACTGCGCTGGCTGCTGGTAAACTTCAGGCTTCAGTTTAAGGTGGTTGTTATGGTTTTGAAAGCTATACAGAGTTTGGATTTCTAGATTTTAGAAAAATTGCCTTCACCTGTAGAATCCAAGCAGTCAACTACGATCTACAGAATCAGCATGACTACCAGATTATTTAGGGCCTTAGCTAGTAGGTGCACATTTCCCATTGATTCCTAAATTATTGAACTATTTGCCTTTGGAGATTCAGACTGCTGTGATTCCCCCACAATATATAGACTTCCTTAAAATATTTTTATTCTTTCTTCTCCTCTTCCTCCCTTAAAAGTATATCCTTCTTTACTAGCTGTTGGCCATGTAACTTAATCTCTTGTTTACTGTGACCTATAGGTTAGGGTCAGAAAATACATTTTATGCACTGTTTTGAAGCCACTTTGGGAGGGGGATCATCTAAGATAATTAATAATTTTAATAGTATGCACACATTAACAGTCTTTTTTTTAAAAAACTACAAAAACGAAAAAAACAAAACCCACAGACCTTTGCAATCAGTCACCTCCAGCATACTTTTATTTTTCATAAGGAAACTACCTTCCCACATGCATTTCCCTCAAGTCACTGAGCAACTATATAGCTTGGTATTTTCAAGTTTGAAGCCTTGTATAGTTACTTCTTGAAGAGAGATTTGTGAGGTAACATATGGATCAAAGAGGAGAAATTTCTAACAGAAAACCAAAAGTACATAGCAGTTCATAGTTGCATTTGACATTTTTCTTAATGGATACTGTTTTATATCACCTCCTTTCCCTAGGAGATTGTGATTTTTTCTTTAGTAGCAGCAACCCATGGGTCCTTGCAAAAAGGAAACTTTTGCCAGAGTGAAGCCTAATGAACAGGCTTAGTTAGTGGTGCTTTTGAAGCGCAACATACACTCGCCCCCAGAAGTTATGTCCAGAACAGTTCTTCTATACAGGATTTCATTGTATTGTCTTTTTTTTTGTGCTCATCAGTGCTACAAGGTAAAATCCCAACTGGACACAAAAATTACTATGTGATCCCAACTTTGTGTTCAATCCCAACTGAGAGTTCTACACACAAATTACTACGGAGCTGGCAGGAAAGGAAGAGACTGGGAATTTGCCTTATTGGCGAGACACAAAACAGATGACCCACGATAAGTAACAACAAAAAGGAGCAGTCTCCCAGATTTTTCAAAAACTCTTCTTACTCTGCCAAGCCAGAAAGCGTTAACAGGCTTACAAGAAACAAACTCTCCATTTTCTGCAAAGCCTGGAAAAGGTTCTAGAATGGAATGAGATGCAGCAGGGCAAACACTGAATTTTAACACTTGGTTTTAAGCAAAAGCCAAATTAAACCTTAAAGTTACCTTATAACGTATCTGTTCCACATCGTAGATCTTTTTGTCCGAGACCAACTTAGGAGCAAAGAACTTTGCTAATTTGGCCAGGTAAACGCCATTCCTTAATCCTTCTTCCAGTTCTGTAGTGGGTGGCAATTCTTCGCTTAAACAGACTTCAATCCATCTGCAAACACAAGGTATGAAAGCTCCATTATTTGGGTTTGTGGCAATTTTAATGGTGTAATAGAGCAATCCATATTAATAGAGTAGAACTACCTTTATATACTTATTTGTACAAAGTAATCACCGCAACGTAAAATCCTCATTGGTTAGTAACTAGCTCAGCTGTACACACATGGATCAGTGGAAGAAAAGCTCTGACCAGTGTGCTCATTAACAGGACTGATCAAAATGGACTACAAAAGGAGCCACTACAGCAACATTCAGTGTCACTGATCCATGGATAATTAAGTCACAGGAGGTTTCTGAACTGCATCTATTAAATCAGACAGATACGTCAACAGGCATATTGAGGTGGATTGAGGCCCAGTGCTGTCCGATGTGCTCTCAGGTCAACTTTTACAACAAAAGACACTTAAACAACAGTTCAACACAGAGGTTTTTTTCTTTGTTTGTTTTTAAACTGGAAGATGGACAGGTTATAAAAGCCCCAACAAGAACACAACTAAGCATGTGCTTAAGTGATGTCCAGAGTACGGATGCTTTAGTTGCTATTCGCAGAGAAGGATTCGGAACCTAGGAAATTTGAGCAAAAAGAAAGTTAAATATGAATTTGACAAAAACACAGTGGCTCTTCCACCATCTGCTAATGTACTGTAGTTCTATTAACATTAAGAATGGGTTTGGTACAGTGAAGCTGCTAAAAACAGATAAGCACTTCTCTTGCTTTTTTATTTAAGTTACAATGCTGCAGTTAGTTTAACAGTTAACCTAGTTAAACAGCCATGTAAACCCAACACACACACACACACACACACACACACACACACACACACACACACACACACACACACACACACACACACTATAATTATCTTCAGTAAGTAAAAGAAAAATCTTGCCACAAATGAAAAAATATGATCAGTTATTTCTCTATTCAATAATGTTTTACTATTTATTGTAGTTAGTTTCTACAGAAGTTGTACGCTCTCTCTCTCCCTAGCTGATACAACCATATTGAATAACTAATTAGGTCTTTTATCATCCAGAAGTGAGGGCTGGTAGTTAAGAACATAAGTGCCATAATAGGTCAGACCAATGGTCCATCAGGCCCAGCACCTGTCTTAGACAGCAGCCAATCTCGGTCGCTTATAAGTAGTACCCAACAGGTCACTATGGGGCGATCCATTCCCTGTTGTTCACTCTCAGCTCCCAACAGTAAGAGGTTACAGTCCCCAAACCTGCTTGGCTAATAGCTGCTAATGGACCTACCCTCCAGAAACTTGTCTAACCCTTTCTTAAATCCAGCTATACTACTGGCTTGACCACATCTTCTGGCAACAAATTCCACAACTTAATTGTGTGAGTGAAAAAATACTTGCTTTTATTTCTTTTAAATCTGCTACCTATTAAGTTTCATGGAGTGTCCCCTAGTTCTAGTACTATTTGAGAGGGTAAACCACCATTCCCTATTAATGTGTTCCACACCACACATGAATTTATAAACTTCTATCATATCCCCTACGTTACAAGCTGAAGAGCCCCAGCCTATCCAGCCTCCCTTCATAGGGGAGCTGTTACAAACCCCTTTTTTTGTTGCCCTTCTCTGTACTTTTTCTATTTCTACTATATATTTTTTGAGATCGGTCTACAAGAACTGCACATAATATTCAAGGCACAGTCACACCACAGATTTATGTTTTCAGTTTAATTCTCTATCCCTTTACGAATAATTCCTAACATTGTTTGCTTTTTTGATGGTCACCGCACACAGAGCTAAGGATTTCAATGTATTAAAAATATCGGCACCAAGACTACACTTGTGGCCTTGGTCGATGACCTTCGCCATGAATTGCTATATTAAGACTGGCCCCTGAGGGTTGTGCGAGCTGTCTCTACCCAAAGGTTGTGAGGATTAACACCACCTGGCCCCTCCTGCCTCCACAGTTATATTAAGGCTGGTCCCTGAGGGTACAAGCCCTCGCGTGCCAGCCCGAAGGACGACGCACAAAGGGTGCCGGCCATTTGTGGGGACAGATGTGGTAGTGGCAGCCAGGACACCTTAGACAACCCCAAGACTTCCAGGTCTGGTGCGGGCAAAAGCGGCCCAACGCCCAGCCCAGGAGGAGCCGCTGCCTTCCACCTCCCCGCGGCTTACCTGGGTGCCGCTGCCACTACTCTGGATGCTGCTGCTGCCGCTGGGCCAGACCACCACCTCCGCCTGGACATAGAACCATCAAATGCTCACTGATCGGTTTGCGGACTTTTTGACTGATAAAATCGCTCAAATTCACCACAGTTTTGATGCGATGTTTTCAGCAGGGAACAGGTCAGAGGCAGTAGAAGCCCCTTCTTGTCTTGTTTTATGGGATGAGTTTGGGGTGATATCTCCCTCAGATGCAGGGGATGCTCTTGGGACTGTTCAAGTCACCTATTGTGAACTAGGTCCATGCCCGTCCTGGCTGATTAAGGCTAGCCGGGAAACATTGGGGCTGGAGGGGATAGTCAACACCTCCCTTGGGAAGGGCGGGGTGATGGGCTGTCTCAAGGAGGCGGTGGTGTGGCCCCTGCTCAAGAAACCATCTTTGGACATCGCCCTTGCCAGTTATCGGCCAGTCTCTAACCTTCCCTTTTTAGGAAAGGTTATTGAATGAGTGGTGGCTTGGCAGCTTCAGGGGCATTTGGACCAGGTTAACTTTCTCAATCCCTCAGTCGGGCTTTCGTCTGGGTTATGGCACCGAGACTGCGCTTGTGGCCTTGGTCAATGACCTCTCCCGTGAGATGGACCAGAGTCGCTTGACCCTGCTGATCCTATTAGATCTCTTGGCTGCATTTGATACCATTGACCGTGAGTTGTTGGTGACTCAGCTGCGAGACCGGGCAGGGATTGGCAGGACTGTTCTTGAATGGTTCCGCTCTTTCCTGGCCAGGAAAACCCAGCGTGTGGTGCTGGGGGAGTTTTCATCTTACTCACGATATCCCCTCTCTTGTTCAATGTGTATATGCAGCCTCTGGGAGAGGTTGTTAGGGAGTATGGAATGAGATGTCATCAATATGAGCCGCCTGACGGAGGTGATGGTTGTGGGGAGGGCCGAGGGAGTGGTGTACCCCATCATTGATGGGGTCTGCCCTCCCCTGGTTTCTCACCCCCAGAGTCTGGGGATGCTCCTGGACCCAAAGCTCCGTCTGGATGCCCAGGTGGTGGCTGTGGCGAAGGGAGCATTTCACCAGTTACACCTGGTGCATTGGCTTAGGCCGTGTGCCTCGGACTCTGATCTAGCCACAGTCATTCATGCTTTTATTACCTCAAGACTGGATTACTGCAATGCACTGGCTGCCGGTAGGCTTCCAGGCCCAATTCAAACTGTTGGTGCGGACCTTTAAAGCCCTAAACGGCTTGCGCCCTGCCTATCTGCAGGACCGCCTCACCCTCCGGGTCCTAGAGCAGCCCCTGCGGTTGGCTGGGGCACCCCCTCAAGGTCCCCCAGGTTTCCACTAGGAGGACGTTCTCCATGGCTGTGCCATGGCTGTGGAACTCCCTCCCATCGGAGAGCCGCTTGGCTGCCGGCCTCCACTCTTTCCATACGCAATGTAAGACCTGGCTGTTCCGCCAGCCCTTTCCCGGGGGAGATGGGGTTTTATATTGTTTTTTAATATGCTGTGAGCCGCCCCGAGATGCCTGAGACAGAAGGGGGCAGCATAAAAATTTTAATTAAATAAATAAGTTGAAGCAGGGTCAATTGATCCTGTTGATCCTGTTAGATCTTTCAGCTGCATTTGATACCGTTGACCATGAGACGCTGGCAACTCACTTGCAGGACCAAGCTTGGGTGGGTGGAACCGTCCTGGAATGGTTCCGTTCCTTCCCGGCCTCAATATTTGGTGCTGGGCGATTAACCTCACGTGTGGAGTCCCGCATGGTTCTATTTTGTTCACTCTCCTGTTCAACATGTATATGCAGCCCTTGGGCAAGGTCATTAGAAGGTTTGGTGTGCGGTGTCATCAGAATTCCACCA
The DNA here is from genome assembly GCA_003113815.1 of Sphenodon punctatus. NCBI lineage: Eukaryota > Metazoa > Chordata > Lepidosauria > Sphenodontia > Sphenodontidae > Sphenodon > Sphenodon punctatus. The sequence goes on from QEPC01000694.1 coordinate 165,865, forward strand.
ACAAGATAATAGATTAAAAAAATCATAAGCTATATAAAAAATCAGTCATCCTCAGTAACTGGTTATGATGAGTACACCAAGCATGTCTCCTCTGCTCATATTATGCTGGCTCCCTATATATCACAAGAAGTTCAAAATCTTAGTTGTTCTCTCAAGTGGGAGGTAGGGAAGTTTAAAAGATCTGGAGCTTCGATACTTGGAAAGATCACCTAGAGGAGAAACTCCCAAACTGTGGATCAGGACCCCAAATGGGTCACATTGTCTGCAGAGGAGGTTGTTATCCTAGTGATATAGACTATACTTTTACTTTTGTTTTATTTGTAACTTTCCCTCAGTCCATGGTTTGATGATAGGGTGGAATAAAAATTTAAGACATAAAAAAAATCAATAAAAGCAATTATAAGTTATATTTACCCTCCTAATCCCTAACCTACCCAAGGTCACTGAAAGCCAACCTAAAAAAAAGATAATACTTTACATTGCTTCCTGAAGATGCACCGGTTCGAGTTCTGGCAGACCCCAAGAGCAGCCACCAAGAACAATTTAACCACACCCTTGCCATCCATACTTCTTGTGCTGGGTGTGTCAGAAGGCAGCTCCCGGATGATCAAAAGACACTGTGCTGGGAAAGAGGCAGCAGTGGTCCTTAAGTTATGTTGGACCGAAGCCATTTAGTGCTTTGCATGTATTTATTGCTGTAGGAGGGGCATGTAATTATATTTCAAAGTCTCAAAATAAGAGGACACAAGAAATGTTTTAAGAATCACTGACAAGGAAGCTGGAGTTTCTGCTTTGCTATGTGGCACAATGGAATTATTCTACACTATGCGGGAGGATGTTATTGTAGGGGACTGGACAAATTCCATCAACCAAACTCCTTCTGATGTAAGGGTTGTCACAAATCTCACTAATTGTATTCCAGTTGCACAGCACCATCTGATCTTCGCTCTGAGACATATGCAACCATACACAAATCAAGTAACTACCACCAATAAAAATCTACATGCAGTTTTTTCCCTTGGATGACAGAGGAGAAAAAACACAAAACAAACTCGAGAATCACCCGTTTCAGTAGCTACTCCTGTTTGTTAGTGTACTAGCAAAGGCATTCCAATACTACAGCAAGCAATACAGCATAACTACTAAAAGGGTACCAAAAAGAACTTAAATTTGAAATTGCTGAACTATTATCACTAATATGTAACTTATCACTCAAATCCTCCTGTACACCGGAAGACTGGGGGTTAGCTAATGTAACACCAGCTTTTAAGAAGGGCTCCAGAGGTGACCGTGGAAACTACACACCAGTAAGTCTGCCATCAGTACCAGTCAAACTGGTAGAAACCATTGTTAAAAACAGAATTACTGGGCATATTGACAAGCATGACTTGATGGGTAAAAACCAGCATGGCTTCAGTAAAGGGAATTCACACTTCACTGGTCTATTTGAATGTCAACAAGCATGTGGATAAGGGTGATCCAATTGATATAGTATATTTGGATTTTCAAAAAATCATTTGACAATGTCCCTCACCAGAGGCAAAAAAATAAACACAAAAAAGTTAATAAAAACTTTTTCAAGTATATCAGAAGCAAGAAGCCTTCTATAGAGTTGTTTGGGCCATTAGATGACCGGGAGGTGAAAGGGGCACTCAGGGAGGATAAGGACATTGAAGAGAAACTGAATTAATTCTCTGCTTCGGTCTTCGCCGCTGAGCATGTTGGGGAGATACCCAGGCAGGACCGAGTCTCTGTAGGTGAAGGATTGGAAGAACTATCACAAATAAGTGCAACTCTGGAGGAGGTTCTAGAGCAAATAGCAACAAAATCACCAGGACCAGATGGTATTCCCCCCCGAGTTCTGAAGGAACTTAAATATGAAGTTGTAGACCTACTAATGGTATCTTGCAACCTCTCTTTTAAAATATTTTAAAAAGGTTCCAGAGGTGATCCTGGAAACTACAGACCAGTGAGTCTGATGTTGGTGCCAGGCAAACTGGTGGAAATGATTGTCAAGAACAAAATTACTGAGCATATTGATAAACATGGCATAATGAGGAAGAGTCAACATGGATTTAGGAAAGGGAAGTCATGCTTCACTAGTCTACTGAAATTTTTGATGGTGTAAATAAGCATGTGGATACGGGTGAGCTGGTCGATGTAGTGTATCTGGACTTTAAAGGTTCCTCATGAGAGACTCTTGAAGATATTAAAGAGTCATGGGATAAGACACAGCATCCTATTGTGAATCGTCAATTGGTTAAAAGATAGGAAGCAAAGTCTAAATAGTCAGTTTTCACAGTGGAGAGATGTAACTTGCGGAGTGCCCCAGGGATCTGTACTGGGATCGGTTTAATATATTCTTTAATATATATCTTGCAGACTGCCTGGCCCACCATGTCCCACCGTGCCCTTTGTAGTCAGCCAGGGACACCTGTCTGGAGATACCGGGTTTTAACCTCGTCTCTGCAGCAAGGAGGGTGTTCTCGGCCACCGCTCCAAAGCGGCAGAACTCCCTCACTGGGAGGTTTTGTCAATGGCTGGGCTTGAGCACCTTTAGGAGGCGGTGCAAATCTGTTTTATTTGCGAAGGTGTTTGGCAGTGGAGATTAGGGGAGATTTAGGAGGTTGGGGAGTTGGGGTGGAGCGGGGTTTGGGGGGGATGGTGAAGGCTTGTGTGGTATTTTATGTTTTTGTATTTTTGGTTGTTTTCTACTTGTATTTTATATTTTGATACTGTAAACCACCCTAAGCAGCCATTAGCCAGGGGCAGTGAACAAATCTGAAGATGAGACAAAGTTATTCAAGGTAGTTAGAACATGAGTGGACCATTAAGAATTGCCGGACAACCCTATAAGACTAGGTGAATTAAATTTAAAATGGCAGATGAAATTTAATGTGGACAAGTACAAAATAATGCACATACGGAAAAACAACCCAAACTATATGTACACAATGCTGGGTTCCTAATTAGGAGTTACCACTCAGGAAAAGGATCTTGGGAGTCACTGTGGACAGCACACTGAAATACTCAGCTCAGTGTGTGGCAGCGGCCAAAAAAGCAAACAGAATTTTAGGAAACATTCAGAAAGGAACAGAATAAAAAACTGAAAATATCGTAAGGCCTTTATATAAATCTATGATACAACCACACCTGGAATATTGGGTGCAGTTCTAGTTGCTCCATCTCAAAAAAGAGACATAGTTCTAATAGAACTAGAAAAGTTACAGAGAAGGGCAACAAAATAGTCAAGGGTACTATAATGGCTCCCGTATGAAGAGAGGGTTGATAGGCTGGGGCTCATCAAGCTTGAAGAGATGAGACGACAGAAGGAATATGATATGTGTTTATAAGATCATAAGTCAGAGAAGGGAAACAAGGATGATAGAAGGGATGGATTGAATCCCATATAAAGGATAGGCTCAACAGGTTGTGGTATTTAGCTTGAAGAAGAGGCCAGTAAGGAGGGATATGACAGAAGTTTATAAAATCATGAGTGGCGTGGAGAAAGTAAATAAGGAACTGCTGTTTGCCCTTTCTCACAGTAAGAGAACAAGGGGACACTCTCTGAAGTTAAATGGCAGCAGATTTCAAAAGGAACAAAAAGGGAAATACTTTTTCACACAGCAGGTGTGGAACTCCCTTGTCAGAGGAGACTGCGAAAGCCAACAGTTTAACCACTTCAAACAGAAACTAGACAAATTCTTAGAGGATAGAGCCATAAACACCTACTGGTTGGAGTTTAAAACCCTGGCTCCCTGTAGTTGAGAATGGTTAGCAGGAGATGCATCACACCTTTCTTTGACCTGTAGATGTACTTCTCAAACTACCAGCGCTAGCCACTGTCTGAGTGATCCGTTAAGAGGACATGTAATTTTTTGCAAGTTAAATTCACATTTAATTCACCCCATGCACTCATTCAAGTCTCATGCAATACAGAACTCGCACAAGTATCCGAGCTGAATTACCCTGCCTTGACATCCGTGATGAAACTCACATTAATTTCCCTGCCAAATGAGTAAAGGTGCATGCACAAGTTACAAAATATCACGTTAGATACGAAGTAACATCAAACTGTGTAATGTGTAAGACGAAGAAAACTGTACAATCAGAGAATGTGGGCTAGATTGCGTGTAGCAGCAGCTTCCAACGATTCGAGGCAGTTTTGGCAGAGTATAAAATCAGGGCTAAAACCAGGGGCGCAACCCGGTTCTGCAATAATGTCAGAGGCAGATTGGTTAGCCCATTTTGGGCAACTTTATACAACTGAAGTTCAAGGTGAGGAAATGGAGCCAAATCAGGAGGGTAAGGGTGGTACTGCTAGTATGGAACCAGGACAATTCAACATGGTAGTCACGGAAGATCAGATCCTAGGTTTTATTAGTGCCCAAAGGAAGAACAAGGCACCGGGGAATGACTGGATCCCTGCAGAGGTTTTGCAACTGTGCCCATCTTGGTGGCCCTCCTGGTTGGCCAAATATTTTACCTGGATTAATAGAACAGGTACCATCCTGCAGGAGTGGGGGAAAACTGTAATAGTTCCTATTTTTATAAAAGGGGACCAGCGGGATCCAGGCTGCTACAGGCCTAACAGCATTTTCCAGTCATGGGTAAAATCTATGCGCGAGTTCTTTTGTAGCAGCTGGAGACGTGGGTAGCTGAGGCTAAAGTTATCCCTGAAGAACAGTACAGGTTTAAGAAAAATTGTTCAGTTATGGACAAACATTTCGTTCTGTCATATCTAATTATGAAATATACCCGGATAAGGCCTGGGCGGATTTACCTGGCATTTATGGATCTCTGCTAGGCATTCGATTCAGTGCTCAGGGAGAAACTGTGGGGGAAGCTACGCCTGCAAGGTATAAATGGAGATTTGTTAACCAGAATTATCCAGCTGATTGATCAGAACAGGGCATGGATGAGGTTGTCTCGTCAAGTAATCTCAGAGAACTCGATTCTGATCAACAGGGGGGTGAGACAGGGTTACGTGCTCGTGCCCACATTATTCAGTATTTACTTAGGAGATCTAGTCGAGAGCTTATTGCTGGTTGAGGGTCATCCCCCCAAACTTGCCAACAGGGCAGTCACAGCCCTTATGTATGCAGACGATGTGGTCATCTTGTCCCAGACGTGGAAGGGTTTGGAGGCTCAGCTCAACCAGTTTAAATGCTACTGTGTAGCGAAGGGCTTAGAAGTGAACGCAAAGAAGTCTCAGGTAATGGTGGTAGGTGGGAAAGGGAAGATGCATACTTGGAAAATAGGATCTGACGAACTGAAGCAGGTAGACAGGTTTATATATCTTGGGATGTGTTTCTCTAGCCAACAAAACTGGAATCGGCATGTAAACTATCTAGTGCTGAAGGCAAATGCTGGGGTAAAAGGCATTTTGGGCCTGGCCAACAAGTTTAGAAATACTTTGGTGTCCCAAATTCTGAGGGTTTTCTCTAGTAAGTAAGTAAGTTGTATTTAAGCATGACACATGGTCATTGCGTTACAAAAGAAAATCAGTATAGAGGGTTTTCTCTGCAAAGGTGCCAAGTGTGCTTACCTACGGGGCTGAAGTCTTTCAGACAGGGGCATGGGATCAGAAATTGGAGATTGTGCAAAATAGATTTTTGCGGGGTCTCCTAGGAACACCCCAGGCAGTCCCGGGTGCAGTGGTGAGGGCCGAAACCGGGATCCCCTCGATTGTTAGTCAGATGCACCAAAAGAACTTACTTTACTGGGTTAAAGTATGTGCACGGTCAGAATCCTGCCTAACCTCCTTATGCCTGCAGGAGGAACTGAATCAAATGTGTCCACCAACTTACCCGTGGATAAAGGAGACCGTGCGCCAGTTAAATGGCATAGGTCTCTCTCCAGAATCTTTACTGGGTAAACCTCCCAGGCAACAGAAGCAGATTATCAAAACTGCCCTAAGTGATGTAGCGAAGCAGGAAGATATTGCCAGGATTGCAGAATGGAAGGTAGCACAACATCTTCAGTATATCAAAGGGTTTCAGGTCTTTAAGTACCTGGATGTTCTCAGTAATCGAGATGCGTGTAGGGCCTACACCCTCCTTCGCATGCCGTTAATGAAGTCAGCAATAATAACGGGGTGGTATCAGCAGAACCCGTATAATCAGCGTTTGTGTCGGTGTAACTTATTGGAAGTAGAGAATGTCTCTCACATTCTGTTTTCCTGCACTCGTTATAAGGTATTGAGAGAGGTGTGGTTGGCCCCTCGCTGGAGTGAGGATGACCAATATTTACCTAGCCAGGTTAGACTTGGGAAGTGTCTTGCAGCCAAGGAAGAGGAGGTAATCCGGGTCTATGCCTACTTGGTAGCAAAGGAGATGGAAAGTGACCTGCAGCTTTTGGCATAATTTCTTTCACCAGACCCCTAATCAAGGTTTGGAAAGCTCGTTTCTATGTGAAAATCTGTATTTGTTTGATTAACCAATCTTAATTGTAAATATTGTTTTATATCTTTCTATTTTTTATATTTTTGTGTGTGTGTGTATATATATATATATATATATATATATATATATATATATATATATATATATATATATATATATATATATAAATAAATAAATAAAAATGTGCTTTCTTCTTGGCTAATTGGCGTAAGCTTGTCTAATAAAGCTTTATTCATTCATTGTGTAATGTGGGCAAGCAGCCTAAGCTGTAGACCTACTGTATCAGTCTGGTTATAGAGGAAGGGTTGTGTTATATAATGAAAACAGGTTATCAGTAATGAAGTTTGGAAGCATTTCCTCTGATAATCAGCGTCAGACTTAGGATTTTAGTGCCCCTAGGCAACTCAGCCTACCGTGCCCTCCTCCACCCCCCCCGCCGTGGTGCGTGTGCGGGCTGCCATTGGAGGCAGGGAGAGAGACAATGGCAGCTTCCAGCACAGAAGCAGAGTCTCTTCCTCTGCACTCAGCCCCACCACAGAATGTGTTTGCAGTGGGCTCAGGGGTGGAACAGGGCTTCTCTAGGTGGGGTTGGATGGCCCTCCAGTCCGCAGGCGGTGCTGATGAGGCAATAAGGTTGAAGGGAGCCATGGACAGGTGGGTGCGGTCTTAGAACAGAAGCCTCCAATGCCCCCCCAATTCACACACCCCCCAAAAATAATAATACCCTGCCACCCTAGACAGGTGCCTATGTTGCCCCTAAGTCTGGCCCTGCCGAGAATTAAGAATGATCCCCGCTATGTACTATTTGCAATCACACACACACACACACACACACAGAAACTCTGACCATAAGCTTGTCTATCTGGTATATTTGTTTCTACACCTTGCCCAACCCCCAACAATTCCACTAAAGGCCATGATCTCCTCCAAACACAAATTCTTTCTCTAAGCCAGTGTTTCGCAAACCTTTGATATCTTGGGGGGGGGAGGGGGGCAGCATTTTTTTCTGGATTAAAACTGGCAGCACACTTCATATATTTCTTTTTATATATCAATATCCAAGTTTAAAAGAAAAAACATGTACTTTTCAAGGAATACTTCCACTGCTCTTATGGCACATTAGTGTGCCCTGGCACACCGTTTGGGAATCACTGCTCCAAACACTCAAATATTGAATACTAGCAAGGCATAGTTCAGGTGGAGAACCTCCAGCCTGCAAACTATTCCTACCCTCACAGGTAGCCTGCCTGCCCCCCCCTCCCAGCTGCACTTTGTGGGTCACCAGCACCCCCTACATAGAAAACTGACCCTTTCAGCCCTGTAGGGGCACGGATCCAGGGCAGTTCCCTCACCCCAGTTTAGATGCGACACTTCTGCAGGCATGTTTACTCTATTTGCTGACGGAGGAACTTGTTTGCAGCATTTGTATAGTACCTTCAGACAACATCTTGTGCCTCCTTGTTCACATGATCTTTTTCAATTGGTTGCTTGTCCTACCATTCACATAATTCCTGAAGTGCAAAATTAGTTGCAGTTAGATGCACACACCAGTTTGCTTCTTTTTCATTTTAAAAGTATACTAAAAGACGAGATTCCCTGGAGGTGCACTTTTGACTGTTCCGATTTGTACTGGTAGCTTTTCAAGCGTTTTATTAAAGTAATTTATTTCAGCAGTCCAAGTCAAGGCTGACTTAGTAGGATGCCTTCAAAATGTTTGTTTTAAGAGTTATTCTTTTTTGAACAGAGAACTGTAGCAACAGCTTTTATCTTGAGGCTGGCAATCACAACTAGCAGCAAAGACAAAGGCCTAATAATTAATAAAGTTCCTGAGCGTGGGCAGAAACTAAACTTAACTTTGAGCAGTAAAAAAAACGTGAGTGGTTATTCAGCACTAAAGCAGCAGGAGATTCTGGGATATTAACCTACATTAGCAAAATACTTGCCAAATTATGCTGTCAGCAACAACAGAATTGCTTCTCATGGGGATAAGAATTAGTACCCTACTTTACTAGATACAATGTAGCTCTACCGATTTTAGTGTAACCTGAATCAGATATGAAAAATTGGTAATGTAGGAATAATGTTATTGTTAAATATAAGCTGTATTGCTGTCAGACTAGGGATCTAACCCTGCATACGCTTGCATATATTTAAACTTTACACACTTGAACTGAAATCCTGAAACACATTACTTTCAAGCAGAAATCATGCAGAAGTCCATGCTAACAAGCGTTTCAGGATTCCAACTCCAATTTCAATACAGCTACTCACAGTACGTAAAATAAAGGTCACAAACAAAATGGATGGATGAGAAGCCTAGCTGAAACAAACCTCATCTGGAAACCCGTATGTCAAAAGGTTCCCAATCGGTTTGTCTGCGTGACGCCATTTTGCCCAACAATTCAAGAAATTAACATATAAAGCAGAGGAGGGAGCTATAATACTCGCAACCTTTTCAGTGATGCCATTAGCTATAGCCAGATCAACACTCCCAGAAGCTCGAACTTTGGTCTTGGCAAGTAAGGAAAGAATGGATTAAATTATTTAACCTTTTGCTTTCAAGAAAGCAAATCAACAAGTGTTTTTAATACAATTTCAATTACTTAAAATTTAAGACACAAAACACACAGCACTGGAATTATTCCTATCTTAGTTTTTAAAGTCAGATTTGATTAAGAGCTTGGCCTAATAACTTTATTTTTAAAAAATAACCTCATAGCAGTCGGATGAACAGCAAGTGTATTCAGACTAAAACCTAGTAAAGCCACACTCCACTGCATTGCAAGTCAGGAAGCTAGCCTTTGTAGTTAATGGCAGTGTTCGTCATTGCATCAGCAGAATTGTTTGCATTTAAGAAACTAGGACTGATCCTTTAAGAACAGCTTTCCAAATGTTTGAGTCTGATACCAGGTATCAGAGAGCCAACCAGGATTAAGTGGTGAGCTACAGTTTCCATCTGCAGCACAATGCGTTTTAACTCTTGGCAACATAACCAGAAGCTGGGGTGGGGGGAATTAAGTAGTGAATTCTTGGCACGGTAATAATGATCTCATCTTAGCCAGCCCTCGAGTGCCAAACAACTTGCCACTCAAGTAAAAGATTTCAGCTCCTAGGATCCCATCAGCATCATGCTTCTACTTTTTAAAAAGCACTGTTTATTAAGGGAAGTCCCATTATAAGACAGAGTGGTTTGAATAATATCTTTTATTGAACCAACTGTTGGTGGAAGCAAGCAAGCTTTCAGGCCACACATGGCCCTTCCTCAGGCATGTAGCATAGCCGGTAAAAGTATATCAACTGAGCAAACGTATGGCAGGTAAATATGAGGGGGCATGGAATGGGTGGGAGTGGCTAGGACAAAATAGCAGGTGGGAGGGGGGTAAAAAGACAGACAAAAGGTTGGCATGGAGGAGCAAGAAGCATTGGCACTTCCTTGTAAATATAAACCAATAGGAAATATTCTTAATTAGTCTTCTTCACAGTCGGCTTTGCTGACTGGACAGTTACATTTGGCATAGAGCTACAAAATACAAATTTGTAGTGTAGGTTTGTTTGCTGGATGTGAAGTCAAAAAAGAAAATTGTGCACAGGCAAAATTACTCTAGTATTATCTGGGCTGTTTACTAGTGATGCAAAGCTCTTAACAAAGACCATAAATAATCCTACAGTAAGCAGCTTTGGTGCAGCATAGGAATGAGGAGAGCGCAGTAGTCGAGCATAAGGTAATCTTATTTGAGAGAAAGAGAAACAAAAATTATGTTATTCCCACCATTCCCTTTACATATTTTCTTGGCCAACTATCATCTCCCTCTTTGGTCTATTTTCCGATGCCAGCACATATGCTGTAGTGAAATAAGAACTGTAGCTAACAAACTATGATCTCACTCTAAAGAAAGTGGAAACAAAAGTCCCGCATGTACTCTCAATTTCCTAGCTGTTTCACATGGAGTTAGCAGTATTTTGTGTTTTTTCTTGTTGTTGTCTTTAAGTCATCCGCAATGGATGGCAGCACAGATGTCAGCTACACAGTACATACACTGTATGGCTATTTGAAGTAGGACATCAATCATCCACACATCTGACAAAATGAATGCTCCTTTATTGATAAGCAATGAAATTAGGATGAAAACAGCCAATGAAGACTGTGGAGGCACCATCCTGCTTTTTATGAGGAAGAGCATACATCTTCACTAGACATCCTCCCTTGTCCCAGTCTATACCATCACATGTGTCTGATCCCTCATATGTAGATGGCCCAACATCCCCAGACTGCTTAATGTTCATATTATTATCATTATTATTTTTAAAACTCTGGAAACATGGCTTTAGGAAGTGTTGCATGTCTAGCATTAACAAATCTACCCAAACGCCAACCTTCCACAGAGAAATTGGGGCCATCAGATGACATTTGGCAGCTACGTTACTGATTAAAGGCACAATCTTCATCTGTCCAGGTGTGTAAGGGGTGTGTGTGTTTGCGCGTGCGCACACACACACACACATGCACAAGCATATGTTGCATGCCAAAAGGGCCATACTAGACTTTAACGGATGCTAGATCTTATTCGGAGAGGCACCATTGTGCAGCATAACCATGGTCGGTGGGCTGCTGACTGATGTGGTAGTATGGAACGCACATCTGTATTTGGGGCATACAAAGTGATCAGACCACATATAAAATGCTGACAACATGGAGCACAGTTGTGATGCCTCCCATTATGAATGGGAATTTGGAACCCGCTTATGTCTAGGGATGCAACTAATGCACATGGGGAGGATTGTGGGTGCCCTAAAACAGTATTTTTAGAACTGTATTCTAAGTGCAGGTTTACAACTTTCTCCTTTTTGAGCCCCCAATAAAGAATTTTTTAAAAATCAGTCAGTACAGTCTCCAACTTCTCTTAGCGAGCTCCCTAATCAGACAACGTTTTGCCTTAATTAGCTTATTAACTGAAATTTAATAATCTTTAAGTACCTTAAGAATGTTGCAAACATATTTACATGCATGTGTTGCACTAAATTTGTGAAATTACTTAATTCATGACAGGCATCAGTACTGCCTGATGAAATCAGCAAATTCTCTGCCCAATCCATTAAATAAGCAGTGCTTTTTATGAATTAGAAAGATTTGATGATTTCATGAAATATACAGTATTTTGTTTATTTTATGAGTTATGCAGTTTCATAAATTTAGCATAACCTATATATATGCATTCTCTCAAGTACTAAATGTAATTTAGAGGGCCAGATTCATCTCCATCTTTAACAATTTACATCTGTGTAAAGTTGATGTAATACTTGCATTATGTGGTGGTGGTATTCCTGGTTACATGCAGTCTGACCACTCTGCACAAATGTAAATAACCAGGTGCAAGAAAATGTTTAATTAGTCCCTACATAATTAGAAGTAAGGCTCTGTGTATAATTAAAGGAACCAGCAACCTAAATACAAAATTAGAATTCAGAGTGTAACCTGCCAAGAAGCATATTGTTCAAAATTTTCATATGAGCCTGGGTTTTAGTGTCTCAGGAACAAGACACCTGATTAAAGCAAAGTCTTGTTTACTTGGTTAAAAGATCAAGAGACTTGTGTTATACCCAACCACTTCTCCACTTTATAGTTGCACAGGTCACTTTGTTTAAAGAGCATTTCACAGCCTCCACAATACAGACGTTTTTACACAAGTTTTGAAACCACTTTTGGTTATGCAGTAACATTAGAAATGGATTGTTTCCCAACAGACATATAATGAATTCAGCAATAATTCTTAAAAGATAACTGAATAGGATCCAACATTAACAAAACCATGAATTCTGCAACATTATATGAGAAAAGTAGCCTCATGTTGCTTTCCTATTCTTGACCTGGTGCCAAGCACTGAGAAGAAACACTAAAGAGACAGCTCAGTCAAGTCCATGTGTGGGGAAGAGACCAGCTAGGCAGCACAATAATACACTAACGAGTTGCTCAATAGAAAGTCTACTCATAGAGAATTTAGTTATTGGGGATACGCTGGACTCAAGTGATCATAACTTAATTTAATTTAGCTTTTTTATATTAATAACCAAGCTTTCTGATTTAAAAAAACAAGTTTTGAAAAGCTAAGAAATTCTGAACTAAGAGGAAGAAGGCGGCTGCAATTTCTTCAAGTCCAAGGTGCATAGGATTTTTGAAATTTAATACATAGAAAGGGGAAGTATCTTGTAGGAAGGCATTCTAGACCCAATTGTTTGAATAATCATCTCAAAAAGAATATGAGCAATAAGCGTAGAACTTACAAGGATTGGGGAAAACTTGTTGATGAATAAAGAAATAACCTTTTGGAGGTAGCTGTTAATTCTTGGTTTCCCCTCATTGTATTTAGCTTGAAGGGCTAAGGACTTCTTTCCTCAACAGATCTCTCCCAAGTGGTTGGTCCATCTGTGCTTCTGATTTTTACTTGTATGAGGAGTGTGGCCTGAACACTTGCATACTCTCACCAACAGAAGCAGGTCCAATAAATAAGTAAATAAAGATTTGAACTCTTGATTGTACAAGTGTACCAATAAAGATTTGAACTCTTGATTGTACAAGTGTACCAATATATAATATTGGTACTTATAATACTTTTAAAGTATTCTTTTGTAAGTAATAGTGAATAGCAGAAGCAGCTGTAACAGGTGCCCCACATAATGAGATTTCAATTAAATCTACTGGGCTACAGATTGGCAGGTGATTTGGTTTGTCTCTACTCTCATCCCTTAATTAAGTGCTTGTATCTTTATAAAATAAAGTACCCAAGTGGCAGGTATTCAACTCTCCCAATCTATTGGCAGCAGTTCAGTACCACCAAGGAACTCTTTGGAAAGGTGCCACTATTTAAAAAAAAAAGAAAAGAAAAAGAAAGTTGTGTTATTTCTTTTGTTTTCTTTATTAAAATGTCATTTGTTTCATATCTACCTTTCATTTTTACTTTTGTTTTTGTTTTGCATGGGGAAATGCATTTCTGGCTCTAACTTTTGTTTTTTCCATCTAATTTGGATATCTCTGATCCCTCACCTAAGGAATCATCCCTGCCAAATTTCAGAAAGATTGGATAAAGGGTTCCAATGTTATAAGCAACTGACATTTTGTGATCTTAACAGAAGTTGCATTTCTGAGTGTAACTTCTTTGTCTTCCATCGAGTTTGGATGAGATTTTGAAAGGTTGTACCCCTCACCCAAGGTATTATTCCCGCCAAATTTCAGAAAGATTAGATAAATGGTCCAGATGTTCCAAGCAATAGAAGTTTCATTATTTTAACAGATATTGGCAAGACACATTAAACCACTTGTATGTCTGCAGGTCTGACTGTTTAGAATGTTTTTAGGTTTGGTTCTCCGAGTTTCCCCAAACTTGCCAAGAGTGTTCCACAGTGGCAAGACAACATCGGGGGATGGGAGGTGACAAAGACTGAGGCACTGGGCAGCAGGGATGGTGACTGGCCGGCAGCATGGCAGAGGAGCAGCAGGCAGGCAGGCATGCACAGGCAGTCTGGCACAGGCTTCAGTCATTGCAATCACCCCAAGTGTGGGGAGGTGTTACTTCAACTTGCAGCAAATGTCCCAGGGGTGGCAGGAGGAGGATACTGGTGAGAAAGACAGTGCAGCAAAGGAGCAGCAGTTTGATATGAGCACTTTGGGCAGCAGTTTGGCACAGGCTTCAGTCTTGGCAGGCACCCCAGCTGTGTGGGAATGTAACATCAACTTGCAGTGAATACCCCAGGGGGGCAGGAGGACACTGGGCAGCACTAGTGTTGCTTCAAACTTGCAGTGAGTGCACCAGGGGAGAGCATATTTTATATATTTATTTATATTTATATCTCTACCCTGTCCCTCTCTCGAAGTGCATGGGGGTGTTAATTTGCAGACGTCACCCCAGGGGGGCAGAGTGGCTTCAGTCACTCATTCTGGCAGGTGTCAGCTGTTCTGGGCACACATACTACCCTCTCTCCATTATGGCAGCGGGTGGCAGCAGGTGGGCACAGATGGTCTCTCTCCTTGTAGTGGGCGGCAGTAGAGTCTGTGTCTCTCTCTCTCTCTCTCTCTCTCTCATGATGGTGGGTGGCACAGACCTGGAATCAACTTGCAGCAAGTGCCCCAAGAACGCATGGCGTGGCACCTCCACTTGTGAAAGGGAACTTGCAGCAAACACCCCAGGGCAAGGAGCAGCAGGTGTGTGAGACAGACAGACAGAGGGCAGGCAGGCAGTAGGAATGGAAAATTCAGAATCTGATTAATCAGATTCCCCCGATTTTTAACTGAATTGGATTAATCAGATTGATCTAATTTTGGGGGCGGGGGGGAGAATAGAAAATTGGGTACTTGCCTTGTGAATTTTCTTTCTGTATGGGTCCCAGACAGTCACTCTGCTCATTCATCAATCATGGGGAAGGTCTGCGTCGTGGCCAGCAGGAGGCAGCACTGATCTTCTGTTTGGATATATCTTGTGTGGGACCGCCCCCGGCACTCCAGTTGTAGCAAGCCTTAACGAGAATAACTGGAACGTAAACTATAAGAAATACCCTCAACGAACTATAGCTAATGAGGGAAAACCAGACAGAATTGAGTATGCCATTTGTATATATCAAGCCACAGACCGGGTGGGTCGAGTGACTGTCCAGGACCCATACAGAAAGAAAATTCACACGGTAAGTACCCAATTTTCTATTGTGCTTGTGTCCTGGACAGTCAGTCTGCTCATTCATTACTCATGGTGACGTACAAAAGCAGTGTTGAATGAGCAAAGAGGAGGGAGCAGAAAGGGCTGCATAACAAGTCCCCTTCCTGATTACTGAAATCATGGTAGCCCCCTTTAGCAGGACCCTCCTACCAAATGCAGCCTCAGCAGGCTCAAACACAGTTATTTTATTTGAAGATGTGTATCACAAACCAAATATATGCCCTACATACCTCTCGTATGAATCTCTGTAATGGGGCTGCAGCCTAGGTGGCTCTCCTCCATGTATGTGCTAAGATCTGCTGAAGGGGAGGTTGTCCTGAGCTCTATAGGCTTCTGTGATACAGTAGAAAGCCTCTCTGAGAATTTAGGTTTAGATGTCCCATGTCCTAATTTATAGGACTCACAGTGAATAAACAATGCAGTGGATGTTTCATAATGGGGCTGCTTGTTCACTATGAACGTATGCATCCTCCTGTCTTGTGCCTGGTCAGGATGTGGGCAAAGTGGAAATAGGTATGCAGCTTGTGACTAAATGATTCATCTAGGCTGAAGACGACATGATCCTGGTGACCAACACACCTATTAGGCTCTATTGATAAAGTCCCACTTGCGGATACCCATCCAGCCAACATGACACCTACTTAAAAAACATTAATCTGCTCTTGAAAAGCAAGTTCCAGTTCCCGTCCCGGGAACTAATTGAGGACTGCTAGTAGAGAACATAGGCAGGCCGTTCTCAGAAACTTCCTAATGTGAGGAACAACAGATCTCCTGGTCAGAGTCATAGATTACAAGATACCTTCCAAAACCACCAGTAGCCTGGCCAAGGTATTGGGGCACAAACTCCTCTTCAGATCCGCCTGTAGGAATACTAAATGTTTTTGATCCCCGGAAAGCAAGAATCAATTGAGCGAACGGCCCACCAGATGGCAAGCATCTTCCATATATGTCCATCTATACACCTATTGCATTCGTGTAGGTCTGCCATTAAGGCAGGAATTCTCAACCTGGTGCTTGGGAGCACCAGAGCGCTGAGCAAGAGTGAAAGATCTCCCCAAGCCAGCTGTCAGTAGCGTACGGACTGTTTCAATGTGCTCCTTCACTCATTAAAGTCAATGCAAGTTGGGACTGATTAATGACCTCAATTTTCATTAAATTAAATCAATTTGAAATGCCTAGGGGAGACTTAATCTATGCATATTTATGCAAATCATTCATGCAATTATGCAGTACACCTAAGTAGTTAGTTACTTCACTCCAATGCTCATGACTTGACAGGGTTGGGAACCTCTGCATTAAGGTGTCAGTAACAGCCCTTAAGTATCCCAGCTGAATTAGAGATCCCCACTTGATCTCCCCACTGAGTATCTGAGGAATTGGATGTCAAACCGGCCTTTGTATTAGTGGATCTCAATTTTCTGGCAGGATGAGAGAGGTACGATTTGTTGAATGACTAGGTCCGAACAACTAAGGTCTGTGAGGGCATCGCATTGCGACTAGATACAGTTGAGCAGCTCTTTCCCATTGCACCTTAGTTACTGTTCTGGCTAGCAGAAGCATGGGTGAAAATGTGACTAGGAAGCCTGGGGACCACTTGTGGCTGAAGGCATCACATGAAAATGGTTTGGGTGTCAGAAACAAGACATGATCTTGGTACTTCATTGTTTTGGTGGAAGCAAGTAGATTGATCTTTGGTCATTCAGACCTGTGAACTATCAGTCTTCTGAACGCATCCCTTCTCCCAATTCCATCTCTCGCACACCTAGTCGGTCGGCGTGCATACTGGAGACACCCTTCATGTGAACGACATGTACGGGTAGGGCAATACCTTCTGCCCACATGGCAAGGAATGATACCTCTTGGAACGGGGAGTGAATCTGTATCCCCTTTGGTTGTTCACATACTCTCTGGCAGTGTATTGTCCATTGGGACCAGGGCATGGTGTCCCTGAGGGCGGGTGTGGAGTGGAGTAGAGCTAATGGTATCGCCTTTAGCTCTAACTACTTTCCTGTTGTGTGCCCATTCTGTTTGGGATCCCATCCCCTGAGCTTAGTTCCCTCTCAAAAGGGCCCCCCAATCTAAGAGGCTTGTGTCTGTTATAAGCGCTATCTTGTCTGCAACAGACAATGGAGCCCCCCGAGTTAAATCGATGGGGGGTGTGCCCCACTCCAGGGCTGTTATCTTTATGGTACCTCTAGTAAGGAGACCTGGCCCCATTCTGTGGTGTCTGTGGAATTTTCCTCTCGGGTGTGTGTGCGTGTGTTCTCCCACTGTCCCCAGGCTGGGGTGGCAGTGGCCGGGGGGGATCCTTCGTCTGAGAGCCGGTCTGCCACGGGGATGCTCTTCTCCGTTCCCGCGCTGCTAGGGCGGGAGATAGGAGGCAGAGCTGGAGGCTTTAGGCTCTCGAGCACTGCCGGTGGTGTCTCCAGTGAGAAAGCACCCTGCTTGGGCTCCTAACAAGGCTCGGGGCCTAAAAAAGCAGCTCTGCTGCTTGCCACGTTCCTGCTTGGTCAGAGGCAGCAGACGAACTGGAGTGCTGGGGGCGGTCCCATGCCAGATATATCCAGACAGAAGATCAGTGCTGCCTCCTGCTGGCCACGATGCAGACCTTCCCCATGAGAGATGAATGAGCAGAGTGACTGTCCAGGATCCATAAAGAACCAATGCGCCATTGATCGGTAGATCGGTTCTCTCAGTTGCATTGGCACAGGTTGTTCTGGTGCCCTTTTTCAAATTTTAAAAGCAGCCGACTAATGAAATTGAGTTCCCCGTAACAGCTGGCTATCAGGAGGGGAGGGGAGAAATGGGGAGAAGGGAAATTGGGAGGAGGGAAGAGGATCTCTGCTGGCTAACTGGCAATCAGCCAGCAGGGCACACAGATAGACTAACAATCTGGGGCAAATACTTGGGTTTCCCCCCTCCCTTTTTCAGTTGCACTAGCTGCTTGAGAAGGAATGTTTGCATTCCACTGTGTGCCACAGTGATTAATAACTTTGGATTGCTATCAGGAAATAAAATCAATATTCAAAAGTCAGTAGCTTTGATATATGCTACCAACAGATCCCGACAGAGCAAATTGAGAAGGCAGTTCCTTTTAAAATCTCCGATAAGAGATTTAAATATTTGCAGGTTATGTTACCTAAGGACCCCAAGAAGTTGTATACTGATAATTATCCTAGCTTGATTAAGCAAATTACGGAGGAACTGTGCTCCTGGAAGCAAGTGACAGGATCATGGATCAGTAGAATCAATTTATTTAAAATCACAATTTTGCCCAAATTGATCTACAGTTTTCTGGCCTTATCGGTTGCTATCAGGGGGGAAAAAATTTCTTGTATTGATTGTGTAATAAGTGAATGGATCTGGAATACAAAGAAACCTGTCCAGTCACCTTTCCTCCCCGAGAAGGCGGCACGCCACTGCCACCCCCATGCCACTGAAAGATGGGTTTTGGGAGGAGGATGGGGTGGAAAGCTCCTCCTCGCCTGAACCCTCTTCCTTGGGCTGTGTGGGCACCTGCCCCTGCCTTGGCTGCCCCATGGGCACTAGCTCTTCCTTTCCTCATTCTAATTCTGCACTTAGGCTGCACAAATATAATGTGGTTCTTTTGTATATGTGCTGCTTGTTTCACTTGCACACAGACCCAGCAGAGAAGGATGAGAAAGACAGACCATGTCAATGAAATTTGGAGCTAAAGAAAAAACACAAGGGAGAAAGGATTTGAGGAGGATAGGTAGTGGGAAGGGAACACATACAATGCGGATTGGAAGTGATGAGAGGATTTAATCTCTTTGGAGTGAGGCTGGAAAGCGCACACACACAAAGCCACACTCTGTGAAGCGTTCAGAACAAGCCTGAACTGTTTGCAGGAACTTCTATGCCTGCTTCGAAGCCGCCTAAATTGATCCTTGCAAGCTGGAAGCATGCAGTAAGAGACCAATTGGCCAGTGGAGATGTCTGTCATCTCTGCTGGGCTGCTCTCCCTCACTCCTGCCGGCCCTCCCCCCTGCCATGCCTGCTTCCCAGCCTAACTGAAAAATGAACGACCTAACTTTAGTATCATAATTATTTTCTTTTCTTTTCTTTTTTTAGTAACCAAAACTATAGGATGTCCTTTTGTTTGTTATTCTAAAAACGAAAGGCCCATCCCTGCTAAACACAGTCAAATAACTATATCCCAGACCACATGAAAAGGAGAGGCTTGAGCTGAAAAATTCTCACCCTAACCTCCAAACTGTGAAACACTGATTTTTTATTAATGTTTAAGGGGGAAAAAATCCATTATACACAGAGCTATAGAAGGAGGTAGTTTACTGAATGCCAGAATGCTAGTTCTGAAGACATCTGGAATTTAAAAGGTGTTACCACAATAGCCTCCTACAAGTGGGTGTTGTGCGAGTGTTCCACTCACTGACATGCTGAGAGTGTTGAAATGAACAAACAAATGGGGTTGAAGGAGGAGAGAATATGCTCCAAGATGCAGCAGGAAGGTGGGGAAGCCAGGCACTTCCACTTTTCTCCCCTCCTCCTCCGGAGGAAGCTCAGTTCCCACTCTTGTGAGCCCTGGGTGGTTGGTTTTTTTGAAGGCCGAGAGATAGGACCAGAGAGATACAAATCCCATTCAAGCTGATTTGCCAATCAATTCAAATACAAGCCAGCCCCAACCCTGCTCTCCAGCCACCCACTTCCTATTACAGCAGAACTAGCTATAACCCATCACCTACTCCTCCACACACACCCAGATCCTCAGCAAAATAACAGACAGCATGCCAAACATTTGGTACGCATTAGCTAGCGTTAGCCCACGCCAGGCTCTACATTCTCTGAACCACCACCATGGATGGTGGGTAATTCTGGCCAACTAAAAAACCACCATGAAAACACTGTGCATTCGCGGAAGGGCAGGGTACAAACAAACAAACAAACAAACAAACAAACAGGGCTATCCTGTTTACTAACACCCAAACTTTCAGCTCATGATAGAGGATATACAATATATTAAATTTTATTTAAAATTTATAGCCTGCCCTCTTTAGTGCTCAAGACCAGATACAACAAATATACATACATAAAGCTTCCCCAATCTTTATCCCAACTCGCTCAATGTTTGGCTGAATAAAAAAGCCTGACATTGCCTGTAAAAGATGCTCAAACTCTGGCTTTGGCAAACTTCTAGGAGAAGGGAGTGCCGCAGCCGTGGAGCAGCCACCAAGAAAGCCTCTTTACCTGCCCCTGTATGAACTTGATGCATCGATGGCACATATAAGGCAGTGCTACCAGCTGACCTTAGGGGTCACGGTACAAACCTGTACATAAATGCAGCAAAATATAGTGAGATGATGTTTAAACCTGCTTAGACATGCTCAGCTTCCTCAGAAGCTCTGCAAAGGAGGATTAGAATTGGAATGGCCTGTTTTGAACAATGTGAAATATAAAAGCCTTCTTTTAATAGAGGTTAGACAGACTATTCATAAAACTCATTTAGTCTTACCACCACTTTCATCTTTCAAAGATTCCACCAAAAAACCCTGTAGAAAGACCACAACAAATTTTCTATTCCAATTTCTATAATGAATATAAAATATTGCTTTATATGCTATTCCAAAATGGTAACTGAGTTGCATCTATGCATTACAGGTGGCTTACAGAAATCTTAGCAATGGTCTGAATTCTCTACACTTCTGTCTAGAGTCAGAAATCATCCCCAAGACTAAAATGTACAGCATTCCAGGCTAACAGATTAAACAAGTTTCAATTAAAAACAACTTTTACAGCAAATTGTAACATTTAGTTTTTTGTGTTGTTTCTAAACCAAACCTGGAACACAAGAACAAGCTAAATGCACGTCTCATTAAAATCACCTCTATGCCAGAGAAATGGAGGAAGGTAAGCATATAATGTACCTCTAAATTACAGACTACTGATTCTTATCTCAGGACCAGGCAAATGACTTTGGGTGGGGTGGGGTGGGGAGAACAGGGGAGGGAATAAAAGAAAAATCAGGTGGTTAAAAGGAAGTATGTAAGCCAATATAGGATAGGAAAGGTGAAACACTGTGGGCATGTGTCAGTCTATTCTAATTATCCAATTATGTCAACAAGTATAGATAAAGCAGAACTGGTAACTTTAAACTCTTATTGCCCCTTGGTATTCCAAAATGAAGTTGCAGCATCAATATGAAATATATTTTAACTGTCTTGTCTAATTACACACTACGTAGGGCACTTATTTGGGCAAGGTTTCAGCTTATCCCCTCGACTGTGTTGGAGAGCAGGCACAGTGGAATCCCTTATGACCTGAAACATTGTGGCTGTGACTCCCACTGCATTGAGGATTTAGTGCATTATTTACTTGACTCTTCACTTTCATCAGAGGAGTGCTCTAAGTTTTTGCTTCCCCTGATGGTGGGGAGAATGCACTGGGACCCACATTTAAAAATATCGTACTTGCTGTTTAACCCCGAATTCATATTTGTAGCCCCTCTCAAAAAGAAAAGAGATCCTACAACATTCCAGAGCACTAATTACCCATGTGTTACTTTCTCTTTACACTGTTTAGCTCCCGTTACTATTATTAAATAAAAGTTATCTTAAGGGGGTTGTTTGAACACAGAAGTGTTCCCTTCCTTAAGTGGAGGCATTAAATTATTTCTAGACAAAAGCACGGTGCCCAGGGGTGATGTGGGTAGTTGATACTTCAGTCCTCCTGCCACAAACTCAGGGAACCAGATACAAACTGGTTACATGTTATTTTGAAAGCTGCCAATTTTGTTCATGATTTGGCAGTACAGAGGCAAATCCATGGGTCTAGCAACAGTAAGAAGAGATCTTCATTATTGCCTTCCTTTTCGATGTGATATACTCTTTTCAGTGGATTTATCCTATTATGGTATATTGGATTTATTATAATCCCCAGGGACTCCCCCTTTCTTTTTATGTCCTGTACAGAGGGCACATTATTATTATTCTTGGGTAATTGTATTAGGGTGAGTACTTGTTTGTACTTAGGGTTTTATTGTTTTCTTTTTATATTTTCTTTAAGCCATTTTGATCCCCCTGTTGGGGTTTTGTTTGTATGTCATGCATGTTTGTTTTTGTATTTGTTACAGCCTATGGCTACAACAATAAATTATATTGATTAATTGATAAACTCATAGGGACTTTTGACAGAGTTCCCTGACAAGAAGGTATTCAAGGAAGCTGATCAGACGTGATATGAGATGTCTGAAAAGACTGACCATTTATTAGCTATTAATTATTATTATTATTATTATTATTATAAGCTTTTATAAAGCGCCAGCGATGTACCTGGCGCTTTACAGAGAATAAAATAGACACGGTCCCTGCACAAGAGCTTACAATCTAAAGACAGGGGGAGGGGAGACAGGGAAGAGGGAGAGACAAGGGATGCAACATCCATGAGGATGCGAGAACTCAGGTACACCTTCTTGGCTTGGTTACAGTACATTGGGAGTTTGCAGATAGCAGGTGGGGAATAATTCTGGGTGGGGATGATTAGCAGGAGTTAGGAAGGGCGGAGCGGAAGAGGTGGGTTTGGAGGAGGGACTTGAAGGTGTGGAGGGTGGAGGCCAGGCGAATGTGGGCGGGGAGGGAGTTCCAGGGGTGCGGGGCAGCAAGGGAGAAGGGATGAAGGAGGTTGGGGGAGCAGGGGAGGCATGGGAGGGTGAGGGAGGGGATGGAAGAGGAAAGGAGTACTCGAACAGGGGTACAGAGGGAGATCAGGGCAGAGAGGTAGGGGGGTGCGAAGTTGTGAAGGGCTTTATAGGTGAAGACGAGGAGCTTGTGCAGAATACGCTCAGGAAGGGGGAGCCAGTGGAGAGAGGAGAGGAGAGGCTGCACATGGTCAAAGTGATGGGCTAGGTGGATGATCCTGGCAGCAGAGATTCAAACAGAGATGAGGGAAGAAAGGTGAGAGCAGGGAAGGCCAGAGAGGAGGAGGTTACAACAGTCGAGGCGTGAGATGACTAGGGCGTGGATGAGAGTTTTGGCAGAGGAGACAGACAGAAAAGGGCAGATATTAGCAATGTTATGGAGGGAGAAGTGGCAGGATTTGGCCACGGAGTCAAAGTAGGGTTTGAAGGTAAGGTGCGAGTCGAAGATGAAGCCCAAGCTACGGGCTTGGGGGATAGGGAGGATGGAGACCCCGTCAATGGCAATTGACAGGAAAGAGGGAGAGGAAGGATTGGGAGGGAAGATAAAGAGTTGGAGTAAGCAGTCAGTTCTCAATAGGACAAAAAGGTTGGTGTACTCATGAATTCATATTCCATTTAATAATCCCTGAATTCAGTGTTCTGAATTCTTATACTACAGGGGTGCCAGAAGTCCCAAGTTGTGGAATCACAGACTACTCCTCCACATTTTTTGATACTCTGTACAACCACCTTCCACTACCCTACAATCTAATTTATCTGCAGGTGAGTACTCTACGTTCACACAAAATATAATATGAAAATAAAAATATATAGAATTGTGCCTATATTTCACTAAAAACAGCTTGAAAACTTTAAGCAGTGTCAAATCTCTCACGTTTTCTGGAAAGACCCTAAGCTTCTTTCAACACTTATGTGCTTACATCTGTAAAATAAAATGATAGTTCTGGACTCTAACAGAGCCACAGCTGTCATGAGTCTCATACTAGCCAACTCTCTGAAAAGGTAGGCGGGTTTTGTGGGGTTTTAGGGTTTTGTATTTTAAGTATTTTTATTGGATTGTAAACTGGCCTGAGCCTCA
This sequence comes from Sphenodon punctatus, assembly GCA_003113815.1. Taxonomy (NCBI): domain Eukaryota; kingdom Metazoa; phylum Chordata; class Lepidosauria; order Sphenodontia; family Sphenodontidae; genus Sphenodon; species Sphenodon punctatus. The sequence continues at coordinate 189,721 of QEPC01000694.1, forward strand.
GGAAAGGGCAGCATATAAACTGAAATAACTAAGTAAATAAAATCCTCCATAATGGAGACTCTCTCAGGCAAAACTTACTTGTAAAATATCTGCAATCATTTCTTACCAAGAGCAGTTCCAGTTTATGAACCAAGGGCTCCCGTTATTTACGGGATACACCCTAGTTTGACCACGAGCGCAGGGCTTTAAAGCGTGAAATGCTAAATATATACCATCAGTATAGATCCGGTTCTGAACTTAGGTTCCCAAATGATTATTTCGACCTCAAATGCCAATATAAGAAGGTTGTCCAGGAGAAAAAAAAAAGAATATCGTTCTGGGCAATGGCTAAACTGGTATTGGCAACGCTAGCAGGTGACTCCAAAGCATTCTGGGATGTTATAAATGGAGCCCTGACAAGGGACAGGAGCGAAGTTACTATGCCTGTCCCTATAGACGCATGGGAGGCCCATTTTCGTACCATCTTTTCTTACCAGGCCTTGCGGGAGGTGTCGCCTCAGCTGGGATATGACATCCTGGCTTGGGCAGCTGTGACAGCTCAGAAAATAGTCTAACTGCCAAACTAGAATTGAATAAGACCCCAGGGTCTGACTATGTTCCTTCAGAACTTCTAAAGCAGAACATCGAATGGTGGTCACCGTTACTAGCAGCGCTCTTTAATCACAATCAATCAACCAGGTCTTGTTCCCAAGGGGTGGGGGGGAGGCTATTGTAGTTCCGATTTACAAGAGCGGTGCCAGATCGCATCCCGAAAACTACAGACCAATTAGTCTATTGAGTATCCTAAGTAAGCTTTACTCAAAACATCTCATGAAACGTCTGATAGTCTGGTTGGACGAGAACAAGATCATCCATCCGGAACAGGCTGGATTTCAAAAAGACCGCTCCACCATTAAGCGCTGCTTACTACTATTTTATCTAGCTGAGAACTACATCACACTTAACAAAAGACTTTTCTGTGTCTGTTGATTTAAAGGCAGCCTCTGACACAATAGATAGGGAACTTCTCTGGGACAAGTGAAGCTAAACTGATATTGATCCACAACTACTTGGTCTGATCAAAATCTTGCATTCCAACACTAACATGACAATTAGAACTGACCGGATGGGCCATCTGACTAAGCAGATCAGTATCTATTCTGGAGTCACCAAGGGTGTGTCCTGGCCCCAATTCGGTTTAATTTCTTTATCAACGACATGGTCCAAAAAATGTCCAGTCGGCTGTCTGTTATACACAGACGATGCTGCCATACTATCGCAGACTAAGATCCGTCTTCAAAGACAATTAGTGGCCTTAGCTGATTACTGTAAGTTAAATAAATTACAGATCAAATACTCTAAGACGAAGGTCATGGTTTTTGGCAGGGAGTCTCACCTTTAAGTGGAAAATTGATGGGTCCACAATTTCACAGGTTTTTTCATACAAATATTTGGGTTTATTATTTCAGTCCTCCCTTAAATGGGACAGTCTCTTTAATCTGGCTAGTGCCCGGAGTAGTGGCTGTATCTCAGCGATCCAGCGGTTCTTTAGCAGGAAGGAAGGGGTTTTTCTGGTTCCAGCACTTAAGGTAATACATGCCAAGCCCAGAGTTCGCTGCCCTCTGGGCTATTGAGCGCCCTTTTAACTTAAATATTCCTCAGTCAAAAATTTTAAGAGCATTGCTGAATGTTCCCAACGGCGTACCTACAGCAGCTGTTCGTCTGGAGCTAGGGCAGACTCCCTAGAATTCTGAACCATGGAAACAAGCTGCTGGCCTATGGCTGTGCTTTAATTTCTCCCAGGAACATGGCCCTGGTCTATTTCCCTATTTGAGGGTCGATCCCTTTACAAGTGAATGGTGTAAGTTGGTCGAATACAAAATTCGCTCATTTGGATTTTCAATTGCGGATCTATTATATAAGGACCTAAAAGCTGCCAAAACTGAAATATCGGCAAGGATAGATGATTTTGGCAGACAGGAGAACTGTGCTGCAATTTCCTCCTGTGTGCCACTAGCATACTACGGTGAACTGATTCCCGATGTGGGATGCCCTGCTAACTATTTGTCCATACAGTGTTCATTTAGAAAACGATCTTTTTATGTGTAGAAATGGTTGGCCGTGTTTCTGGAGCGCTTTCCAGATAAAACTTCCTCTGAATTCCTGAGATGTTTATTGGCAGATAAAAAGCCTGAGATGACCCAGGCAGTTATGTCCTTTTTACTTGCAGTCTTCCAGGAGAGGGGGAAAAAATTAAACTTTAAAAGTTAACTAAGCGTCAGTAGTGGGCAATGCCCCCTAAGCCAACAGTTTTTGTTATTTACTAGTATTATTATTATTATTATTATTATTCACATTATATAGTATGTGCAATTTGCACACTTTGGTTATTGCATTTCTTTTAAGTTTTCTTTCTGTTATGGCTTCGACTATGCAAATAAATTACATTTGAATTTGAATAAATATATTGAGGGAAGTTGACAGTAGTAGCAGAGCATCTTGCTTCCCGTCACTTGTCTCTTATGTAGTCCACCCCAGTGGAAGAATACCTTAGTACGGCTACACTTTCTTCAGAAGAACTCTGACTTAGAAGCTTGAAACTTCAAAATTTCAGCTTCACAACATCCAACAAGACACTGGGCAACTAAATCGAATCAAATTTTATTAGGCGTGACCATCAGTCTCAGCCAAAAAGCAGTAAACAACAGTGTACAATAAAACTCAAAGATATAATAATACAAGTATTAAATAATACAAGTATTAAAAAGCTCCAGTATAAAAAATGCTGGAATATACACAAATCAAAATATACCCCAAACAGAGAAGGATTAACTCCTCTATACACACTCAAATAAATAAAAGAAATTTAAGTAAGAAATGAAAGCAGCCTTGTTAACAAAACCAATCCAATATCATGACTCGGGCACAACATATGGGAGTTTAAACTCAAGAAATCGTTTACATATGCAAACAGCCTGTACCAAGAATTGGGCAATGTCCATAGAGATCTGCAGGATGGGACTATTTAAAGCGAGACCCAAGTAGGAGTCGTCAGCTCTGCCTGGAAATTTGTCAAACAAGCAAGCCCAATTTGTTTTCCCTTGGCTTGTCATAGAGATGATAGTGCAGCATAATATGCTCCAGAGTCTCTACTGCCTGGTTATCAAAAGGGCACAGCCGGTCCAAAAATGGAATCCCTTTCATACACCCTTCCAGCACACTTGAGGGGAAAGCATTAAATCTGGCACAAAGAATCAAATATTTGCCTCTTGGCAAAATTTTGGCCTCTAAGTAGTCCGCCATTTCCCCCAAATTTGGAACCCATGACAGATAGGCAGCCATATGAGGGGAGTTACTAATCTTTCCCAGCTCTGACTGGCTGTCAATATCTCTAGCCCTCTGGAGAACCTCAGCACTGAGCCTTATGCACTAAGTTGTTGACAATCCCAATTTGGATAAGTAATTTCCCATATTCCTAAACCATGGATTGGATTTATAAATGAATCATCCTTAACGCATTTAAGGAGCTCACCGTTCTGGCCGCTATTTACACGAACCCAAAACTTGAAGGCCAACTCAAAGGCTGACAAATGCCCGCTCTTTTGGCCTAATTCCACTCTGATAGCTGCTGATGGTGTTCCCCTCAGAGCCCCTAGAAGTCACTGTAAAAACTTATTTTGAATTATATTTAGACTATGAGAGGAGTCCGGAGCCCAGAGTTCAGCCCCATAAAAGAGCTGAGCCCTAACTTTACTGTTAACCACTTGGATAGCTGGGGTAATAGCACGTCTCCCCATCTTAACAAAATATCTTTGAACAGCATGTGCTGAGCCCTTGGAAGTCAAAATCACCCTCTGAAGATGATCCGTCCCTCTTCCTGACTTGCGAAACAGCAAGCCAAGATATCTGAAACTTGTAACTTGCTGTAACAAGTTATCCTCTATGGCCCATCTATAGATTTTCTTTTTGTTGGTAAAAACCATCACCAGTAAAATGACAGTTCAGTAAAGTAGTGCTTTTAATTGTATTTGTCCATTCATGGAAACTTGCAAAATATTTTCAATTGTTCTCTTAAATCAATGCAAGTTGGACTACAGTAGGCTATGACTATCAGCCAATCAGTGGTTAGTGCATCACCACTTATTTAATCTGTTTAGTTGGTCTAAGAAAGCTACATCTGGGAACCTGAAGCAAAAATATTCTAAGTCAATTTACTTCATGGCAAAGCGCATTAGCGACCCATATACTTTAATCGTGTTAATTAGTAACACATCTGAGCTTGTTAAGTTCTCTATCACTATGCAGAAGCCTGAATGACTTAAAATGCTATTTTAGTTTCCAAATGTGCTATTCCTTCCCCCTTCACACCTTTCTGTCACAGTCACCATTGCCACTCATCTGGTTTCACCTAGATGGTGTGAAAAATGGAGATCTTTGTTGGATGCCCAAGTTGGGGTGCCAAATGTCCGGGAACCAGAGCCCTGCATTGGCATTGCCATACGCAGTTTCAGGCAGCTTCTAGTTGGACAATGGGGCAGCGCCTCCTGGGGCCATGCCTGTGTTCCCATCAACCCAGCTTTTCACTTGGGCAAAGAAGAGGGCAGTGAGGGGGATCTGCAAGCAGCTCCTGTGCTTAAACAGCATAGGAACAGTGCATGAATGGCAGGGGTGCAACAATAGCCTGCCCAGCCCCAAAGCAGCAGACTCAGGGCAGGGTTAGACCAGGAGGAAGACCACCCCACTAACTGTGCTGGATCCAACCTATATCCCACACCACCTCTACTCCTGCATGCCTGTATATCTCTTTTGTTCAGCCACCTACCTACCCTACATTCCCACCCATCTGCTCACCCAATCTTTGTCCACACTTTTTAAAACCCAGCCTCAAGCATAAGTATATATTAATGTATGTAATATAAGTTTATGCAAACTAACACAATCCAGTTTTTATTCCTGGGACTGGTGGTAATCCTAGTACCAGTTCATTTAAATCCTATTCTCATGGAGAAAAAAAGCCTTTGGTTTAAGGGAATAGTTAAAATCAGATGAACATTTATTTTTTTACTATTTACAGAATGCTGGCTATAATGAAACTTAAATGCTACAATCAGGAAAATGAAAATTTAAGGTTAGCCCATACACCTCACACCCAACCTCAATTCTGCCTTTGAATTTTATTTTTGTAGCAAAGACAGTCGTAAGTAATACAAACTGGAAGTCAGTAAGTACTGGCAAGGAAACTGAATGCCTAGTTATATAGGCTTAACTCGCACTCCATGTTGCAAATAAGTATTTGGAACTTTAGATTATATACCCAGTCTTTCAATATTCTTAGTTTAAGATCTTAATTACTTAAACATTCTATATTGGTAGTTGGCCTGAAAATTTGTTGCTTTCTCTTTAGTATTGCTTATAACGCTCCCTCATTCAAAGTGTTACCAATTAATACACGTGCATCTTTTCTATGTACCTTATACAAATTATTATTTCAAATAAATTCAATGAATTATCTCTGTGAAAGGTGTTGAATTTATTGCAAGTCAGTAGGAATACTGTCAGAGGACTGTCAAGATGATCCAAAGCCTGGATCTAATTGTCACAAGCTCCAGATAGTAAGCTAACACGGAGTGCGAGTTAAGGCTCTCATATCCAGGCTTTCAATCAAGGTTCATGTGTCATACTATATGTAAGATAAGACAAGTATCCAACACAGACTACTGCCACACTATGATATGGTCAGTAAAATGTCTCTTGTATACTTCAGACTAGTGAATAAATATAAAAAGGGCAGAGTTAAGGTGGGGTCTGACTTCAAATTTCCCAAAGGGGCCCTGTGACTGCTCTCAAAGAATTTTTAACAGAATTTCCCCCCAAAAAAAACCTAACTATGCCATGATGATTTTCCCCTCAGTCAGTCATCCTCTCCAACACCCCTTTTATCATTATTATTAGCAAGCATTTATATAGCGTCAGCGATGTACCTGGCGCTTTACAAAGCCCTAGAGCTTACAATCTGACAGATTTAGGGGTGGGGGGGAACAAAGGAAGGGGAACAGAGGGAGAGAGACAAGGGGTGTAACATTCACAAACTTGCGAGGTCTCAGGTGCACGTGCATGGCTACATCGAGAATGATGGCTAGGTGGTCCATGTGGTGAGGATACGAGCACACAGACCTCAGTAACAGATTGTACTGGATGGTAGGTATCAGCAGGAGTTAGGAAGGGCAGAGCGGAAGAGGTGGGTCTTGAGGAGGGATTTGAACGTACGAAGGGAGGGGGCGAGGCGAATGTGGGCAGGGAGAGAGTTCCAGGTGTGGGGGGAAGCTAGGAAGAAGGGACTAAGGTGGTTAGGGGAGCAGGGGAAACGTGGGAGAGCAAGAGGAGGAGTGGAGCTTGCAGACCGAAGTACGGAGGGAAATTAGTGCAGAGAGGTAGGGGGGAGCAAGGTTGTGAAGAGCTTTATAGGTGAAGACTAGGAGCTTCCCCCCCCCCACACACACACACACTTGCAGGTGTGTGGGGCTCATCTACTCCTCCTCCTGACTGCAGGGAATTAAGACAAAAACAGCCCTCCCCTTTTTAGGTCCTTCATAGAGCTGCAGCCACCACCACTGTAGCTCAGCTCTGGAGAAGGAGTACATCTACTAGCATGTCCGCTGGTGAAACTCAATGGTTCGTTTTTGCCTAGGACCTCTACAAAAATTAGAGCCACCACACTGTTTTCACCATCCCTCTTCCAAATAAGAAAGCTCCTCAGCATTTGTGGAATAAAAAACATAGGATAGAAGGCTATAAGGAGCTGCCTAACTGAGTTAGACTAATGGTCCATCTTAGCCCACTATTGTCACAACCTGACATGGCAGCAGGGTTTAAACTCAACTCTCCATGTCTCCTGCAGAGGTCTCACCCAGGTGTGGTACCCGAGACCCTCCAGGATCCCCAGAGGAGGCCTCACCCAGGTATGCTACCAGAGATCCCAAAATCGGAGATGCTGGGGATTGAACTTGGGGCCTTACAGATGCAAAGCATGTGCTCTACCGCCTGAGCCACGGTCCACCCCTTTATAGGTAAAGGTCTCTTACACAGTCTGACTACCATGCATGGTGCCAGTTTTCCACTCCACAGTGGTGTTACGGATTCATCTAAGGTGTCTGGGACAAATACTCAAAAGCATAGCTTTGTGAAAGCCTGTAAGCCAGTGTATTTGGACATCTAAAACAGAGTCCCCAGAAGTGTCTGAAAGTGCAAGACAGTCTACCCATCTTGGTTGCTACAATAGCACATATGTCCCAAACAGGGCACCTCCTCCAGTATCCAGCCAAGGGTTGCCAGATCCAAGTTTCAAAAATAAGGAATATTTGACTTGCATAGGATTATGCAATTTATAGGTCAGGTATGGCTCTACCTCCCTGCCACAGATGGCTCTCACTGAAGCGTGGCTGTTCCATCTCCCAGACCTCATCCCAACTTCCGAGTCAAGAAGCAAGGGAAAAGAGCAGCAAAGAGAACCTTGCAATGCTGAAGGAGTTTGGAACTATTCCAGGTGACTCAAGTCTCTGATCTTCCTCCATTATGGCTCTGGAGCTAGCCGAGGTGGTGCTTGGTAGTTTCTGCTGCTGTGATGTGAAAGTGCTGGGCAAGCAAGCAAATGCAGTTGTGTTGGGAGTGGACCAGTAAATGGATGTGCGCTGCCGAGCTAGGGATAGGACCATTTGGCAAATTGCAACATCCTTCCTGCGCACCTCCACAGCTTGGGATCCACTGCAGGCCTTTCAACAGTGACACCACTGAACTTCACCACATGACATCATGGCAACATCAGCCTTTTCTAAAAACTTTAAAATTATGATGCATCAATGGGTGGGGCCACTGTGGCATCATTTCTTATATCACTATTTTAAGCAAGAAAAAATTGTTGGCCATGGAGATATGCAACTGGATAGCTGGCTTAGTAGCTCTATGTTTTTAAAAGGGTACAGGCATTGTCTTGTTTTAAGCAGCATTTGAGGTGGATGGAAGCTAGCCAAAATATGGTATGTCCCATATTTACAAAGGCATAGTCCAATCCATTTGTGTTTACATCTTGAAACCCCTTCCTTTAGTGTACACAGGTATGCCAACAGTTGATACAGTCAAAACTGACCATCACAAAATTGCCTGCAAATGTTCTACACTTGCCTACGCTTGAATGGTTAAAAAAATAAGCTTCATGCACTTCTGAGTGAATCTGATCACTCAGTTCTTTGGCCTCTAGCCAAGAGAGAGACAGGCTCCCTTATTGAGAACAACTTACCATATGGACAGGATGCAACATACAGCATCAAGAGGGGTGGTTTCCTCTTTCTGTTTGGATACTGCTTTGTAAGTATTCAGTTCTTACATGTTTTTGAGATGAAAGCAAACTAAGAATAGATTGCTAAGACTGAAAGTAGTATGGCAAGGCTTTCTGTAATTATTGTATGCCAATACTAACCTGGATAAAAAGGATATCTCGGAGGATATCTTTGATTGGACCAACTACTGGTGAGAATACGTAAGCGTTTGGGCTACACAAGGCCCAACCTTGGGCATGTCAAAATCAAGGCAAGTTGGCAGTGATCTCTACAGCACTCAAATAAAATGTGTGATTCAGTAATATGCACAGAGCTTGTTTTTTCAGGGTGTTTTTTGTTGGGGTTTTTTTTTGTTTGTTTTTTTACACTTGTGTATTGTTTATTTACACTATGGCATTTTGCCATATGGTCATGATATGTTATGACTATATGCATGCCACATGCAAAACATTTTTCCTCCACAAGAAATCAAAGCAAATAATATCAAGTACTAAATTGAAATGCTTCTTTTTAAGCCAATCTAATATTTCATTTTTTAAATGACTCCATTCATGCAAATGATACAAGACATTAGCTTCAGAGTTACGCCCAAACCCTTAGGACCACTGCCTGGAGAAATTTTTCAGGCCAAGATTATTGCAGGACTATAAACCCGACATAATTTTAGTTATACTGATCCAATAAGTGAGCAATGCATGCATTAGACAGCTACTGGAAAATAATTCAATTGTTCAATGGCTTATCTATTCCTTCATTTGTATTCCTAGGCCTCTGTCATTGTGTGCTTTCAAATGAGATGCTACCCTGCATGGCTACCAGGATCCATGGAGCCAATCGCCCATATGCGCACTCCCATGAGCCTCAGAGCACCCACTCATGGCCAGTTGCACAGTACTACCGGAAAATCTGGAGTGCCCCATACAGGGCAAGCTAAATACATCTGTGGCAACAGGAAGCCACAGAGCCCCATCCCATATGAATGGCAGCAGCCAGCGAAGCCACCAGACAGACCTGCTGCTCACAGGCACTGTAGGCAGGGGGAGCAGCCTTTGAAAGTTACAAGGACTGGCCAGGAGCAATGGGGAGCCAAGGTTCCCAGTGCTCACACCCGGGACATGTCATTTGCAAAGGCCAGTCCAGCACACTTCCCCCTCCACCATGGTCCATGGCAGGGAGAGTGCATGGAGGCTGCCTCTGTGGCTGCAGTAGCCACACCCATTTGAATTACACCCCATGCACTGCACCTGCATGGGTGCTTTGCAGCAGTGCCACCTGGTGGTCACAGACACATACACACACCATTGCCGTGCTCATTTGAAAAAAAAAACCCTGTTCAAATGTAATCCGGTTTAAGACTGCTGTCTTGCTTCACCATAGTAAAAATATCCTAGATTACCACGTCTTCTGTCAGTCAACTGATTACTACAAATATAATGGAGTCTATTTCTTCCAGCTCTACTGGAAAACAATAGTATGTGTACTATATATGCATAATTCCCTTACACACAGATGCCCTCTTACACAGACATAAAAGGCCTGAAATTATTCCTTTCTGGATTTCTGCACAGAAGTGCTTTGTGTGTTGAACAAGTGTGGGGGAGGGGAGGGAGCGGTAAATATCCTTCTGAAATTAATTTCTCCGCTTTTCGTACCTATTCTTTTGCAAACACATTCTAGGAAAGAAGTATTTCACTGACCATTACTTCTAAATCTAAACTATTTGTTCTAGAAGCAATAAAATTACAATGAGTTTTTAAAGTTAAAGCTACAACTCCAGCATTCTCCCATTCACTTAAATAGTTGGCTTTTAGGACATGGAATAATTTCTCATAGTCTCTCATGTTCTAAGTGTGTTGAACCACCCTCATAACTGCAGGCAGCATCTAATTCTTATGATGTGCAAGCCACTTATAACCCATTAATTTTAAGTTTTCCAAGTGCAAAGCATGTGTCAATTCATTGACGTCTTATCTGTATTTCACCCATCCAAAAACTTGTCCTCTGTATGATGAAAAATTATGCTGGCATAGTATTTTTGTTAGCGAACAATGGTGCAATTGAATAGCTATGTAGCATAAAACGTTTAGCCAACTATTTCCTGGAGAAAGGTAATGTGTCTGACTGGATTTACCCTAAATCCAGATGTTAGCAACCCATGGGAGTGCACATTGCCTCATGCATGCATAAATGCTACTTCTTGAAATGAAAAGGTAGTTGCCTGTTGCTTCTACAGGGCAGAATAATGCATTAGCGCCTTCTAACAATTTAATAACCACAAAATAAGTGGCTAGCTGATTAGGTATTGCTCAAAAAATGCCAGTTGAAGTTCAGCTCCTGCATTTCTATGGCCAATTATGACAATTCATACCATAACAATTTACAGTGAACAACAATTTTAGATGATGGAAGTGAAACTAATGTTAAGTATTAACAGAAACATACTTGCAAGTTATATGTTATGACTGTTACTACTGAAGCCCTGTATGTATGGGAAACTTTGTTCTGTAACCACAATTAAACCATTTTTAGCAGATCTCTCATTGTACCACCAAGATCTTAACTGTCCTAGACCCAAAACATAAAGCAAGAGCAGCCCATAGGCACTCTTACAAGAATACAAAATTACCTTACGTCCTACCTGTTGCAATACATCATTATTTCAGCATTATTCAGCATGGGGAATAGTGTTACAGAAGGTTTCAGAGGATTGTGGAAATAAAGAACAGACCACGATCATACAAAGAATACTGCACAATAGCACTTGCTTAGCCTCTTAAAACAAGCGTTTTGCTTTAATGGCAAGAATATCTCCAGTAGCAAGAGAGGGGGGGGGGGGGAGCAGGAATCATCCCACAAGCAAGTTATGAAACCCGAAATGTAATGACTATGCCAAAAAGAATAGGGAAAAGTGGGAGAGAAGAATGACAATGGAGTGAAGGAATACAATATCAAGGAATGTTATGGGACAAATAAGTAAAACTGAGTTCAAAGCCTGCTACCAACTAAATAAACTGTATTCCCTCCAATAATGGGGTCTTTTCTACCTCATTCCCTACTTTAATGCATCCTGTTTTTTGTTTCCATCTATGGTTTAGAATATCCCCTGGTTGCCTCCCGTGTGGGGTCCTGCAGGGTTCCATTTTGTCCCCCCCTTTTGTTTAACGTGTATATAAAACCGCTCGGGGAGATCATGTGCAGCTGGGGGGTTCGCTGCCATCAGTATGCAGACGACACCCAGCTGTATTTATCATTTTCATCCAACCCAGGCCCTGCTNTCATGTGCAGCTGGGGGGTTCGCTGCCATCAGTATGCAGACGACACCCAGCTGTATTTATCATTTTCATCCAACCCAGGCCCTGCTGTCTCTTTGCTGTCCTGGTGCTTGGTCACTGTGGGGGATTGGATGAGGTCAAGCTGACTGAGGCTCAATCCCGATGATGGTAGTAAGCGGGACCAGGGTGAGGAGATTTCCCTGTTACCAGGGGTATTTGTCCTCCTTTGGCTCCATCTATGCGGAGCCTGGGGGTGCTCCTGCATGCACAGCTGGTGTTGGCTGTGGGCAGGGATGCCTTTCGCCAATGACATCTGGTGAAGAGGTTCCGCCCATATGTCTCTGACTCTGATCTTGCCACTATTGTCCATGCATTTGTCACCTCAAGGCTAGACTACTGCAATGCACTTTACGCGGAGCTGCCCTTGGTGATGGTTCAGAAGCTGCAGCTAGTGCAGAATGCAGCGGACCACCTCCTAACTGGGATGGGCTGCATGGAGCACGTAACTGGCTGCCTATTGTCTTCTGAGCCCAATTCAAGGTGCTGGTTTTAACCTATAAAGCCCTTTGTGCTCTGGGTCCTACTTATTTGAGTGATTGCCTCAGCCCCTGGGCCCCTGCGGAAATCTGGGGGCGCCCTCCTGGACGTCCCACGATATCCGTGACTTTGTATGGACAGGAGGGCGCTCTCAGCAGCTGCACCATCACTCTGGAATTCCCTCCTGGTAGAGGTTTGCCTCAGCTTTAACCTTCTCGCCTACCAGCGGAACTGTAAGACCTGGCTCTTCTGCCAGCTGTTTGGCGGGGGAGGGTGGGAATGTTCTGTGTTTTTTTCTTTTATACATCAGCTGGGTTTTTTAATAATTTGATTATTAAATATATATATATTTTATAATCAGAGAGAGAGAGAAAAAGAGAGTTTTATTGTAAGCCACATGACTATAACAGCATTTTCAGGTTCAAGTTTTTATACAAAAATAAAAATAGAATAATAAAATAATAATACAATGTATCTGGTAATATTATTCATCTGGGAAATGCAACGACCCAAAACATGTTACATACACACAGGAGTAAGCCCATAACACAGAACTAGTTCCATTTACACAGACGTGGTCATAAAACTAAACAAAACCAAAAGGTTCACTATATGGAACCCTCCTTCAGACAGACAGAGCGTAAGTATTGTGACTGTTAGCCAAAGGGGACTTCTGCTCATAATTCATATGTATGTTAATGGTTCTGGAGTCACAGACCCTGCAAGATCTAAGTTGGTTGCAATATATATCACCCAAAAGATATATTAATTGTTGAATTTTCGGCTGCAAACGATCCGCGCCAGTAGCGCATTGCAATTGTCTACGCTGATCATCGTATAGTGGGCATGACAGTAAGTAATGACCTAAATCCTCCACCTCGCTACCACAGGGACAAATCTGCTCTTTATAGGGGATTCCCTGATAACTACCCAACAAGACAGATGTGCGCATGGTTTGTAATCTTACACTGGTAAAGGCTTTCCTAAGCACAGGATATGTTAGATGATAGATGTATGGGGCCCCACACTTAGCTGGAATCAACTATTTATAAAAAAGGGAAATAAGATCTGGAGGCCATAGCCCTGTGTTCTTGTCTGTCAACATCAGAGACACGTTGCTTCAGGAGTTTGATAATTTGACCATTAGTATTATCATGAAAGAATGTCTCTGTAAATCCTGAAGATGAGAGGCGTGCTTTCACATCAGCCCACCGGGCGTCAGTGCCACACTCATAATCCTGATGCTTTTCCGTCATTGCCAAACTCAGGAGGGAGGTAACCGGAGCATCCCTAATTTTGGCCCAGAATGTCATTCATTCATTCATTTTATTTACAGCATTAACTTTCGCCATAGCCAAGTAGTTAACATAGGTAAAAATAGATATATACATAAACATATTTATAAGATAAGTTCAATCACCAAATATGTTAAATTAACCATAAAATACTCCAAACATATTAAATCATCAAATTCGGCCCCAAGTACATCCAGTAGGAAAGGACCAGAAGATAATAAATTATAATTAAAACACATTTAATAAAACCCAGACGTTACATTGTTGAGAATTGACATGATTTTGGGCCAAATTAAGATACTAATTTCCCTGCTCTAATGTGCTGAATCAGGAGATGCTTCTGTTTGATTCAAATGGGCCACTCTGTGTTAAATTGTAACCAAACCAAACATGCCTTCCCAACAAGCTGCCAGAGCATACATGGGAGAATTGTTGTAAATAACTCTGTGTAACTGAACCAAAAAGATGCTTCCTTGACATAAATGTAACAGCAATATACACTGGATGCTATTGCACCCATCATTGTGTTAGAAATTAGGCAAGATACTATTACATATATGTGTGATGCATTTGATGTGAAGAACAGAAGTATGAGTAAAATAATCAGTATTAGCAATGATCAGGAGATGGCCTGAGATAGAACAAATTATGCTGGGGAAATCAGGACCTCTTGTTCCCCAAACAAACTATGTTGGTAATTCACAGGAACTGATAGCAAAGGCCAAGCTGTACAAAAGAGTGTGGTTGTTATCAAACAATATATGACTCTCAGAAGGATGTGCGAATTACTTGAAGACCAGGAAGCGTGACCCCCCCATCTCCGGAGGGAGGAGGAGGGGACATGACTTCAATGGTCAGAACAAACATCACATCATGACTAAGCACCTCAGATTTGGGGCAGCCAATGAGAGTGCTCCACAAGCCTAGTACTGACAACCCCGCACTCTGAATAATCATAAAACAGCCACAGCATATAAGGCTTGGCTCTGGATTAGTTCCTTGTCTTCACGGTCCTCGATTACCATCCCTCAGGGGAGCCAACGAGCTTGGTGATCCACCCACTTTGGAACTCCTCTCTCTAGGGAGTTCTACAATGGCTTCTTGGGGCCCCTGACTGCTTTCCTCCTGAACCAGGCCATCAGCCATGATCACGTAAGAATATGTGCTTTTGTATGTATTTTTGGGTTAACAAGGGTAAATGGGTGCAAATGTGAATGCAAGTGTCTCTTGGGTATTGGTATGCTAAATTGTTCTAATATTATTGAATAAATGCCTATTTGATTGAATAAAAGACTCTTTATTGAAACAGAAGAAGAGCAATTCCCCCCCCCCTCTCAAAACTGAAGTATTTCCACTAAGATCCCGAAGAATTGAAAGGGAGCTGCTGGCCTAAGGTGCAGGAAGGGAGCTGTACCCTATCAGACAGGGACAGTAGCATCTCTCTCCAGGAGCAGATAGAGGCCTCACCCTAAGACGGGGTAGAGGAAGGGAGCTGTACCCTATCGGAAAAGGGACAGTAGCATATCTCTCTGGAGCAGATAGAGGCCTAACCTAAGGCAGGGTGAGAGAAAGAAGCTGTACCCTCCGGGACAGGGGCAGTGGATTCTCTCAACAGAGATAGGCTCCACCCTAAAGCGGTTGAACCCCTTTTAATTCGTTTTAACATATTACCTCCTCAATTTCCATATTGGCAATGATAGAACGTCAGCATTCGTGTCTTTGAGCGGCTAATGATTGACAACCCAATTCCAAATTTATTATGGCTATGCTAGATGAAGGAGGAATCCTCAGAATCCGTCTCCAGAATCAATTAATTATTGGTGGAAGGCAAACTCGTGACAGTCATGTCCCCAGATTTGAACGCCAAAGAGCATTCTCGCTATCAGTTTAGTAGCTATGATTTTTTGGGCAGCCTTGATACATCATTGTCCATAACAAAAAAAGAAACGGTGGATAGCCAGAGCTTCCATTTTCGCCTTCTGCTTAGCAGCCAAAATACAGGCTTGTCATGGCCCATTATCAGAGAAGATGACACCTAGATATTTGTATGAACGTACCTGCTCTAGTCTGTACCCTTGCAGAGTCCAAGTATATCTAATAAAACGTGTGGCAGAGACAAGAGTTTTTGTTTTATCAGTTTATAGTTAGATTCTTTTCCATGCATCTGGCCCCAAAATCCCTCAATGATCTATCCAGTCCCAGTTTGCTAAGTGACACCAAAACTGTATCATCCGTGTACAGAAGCATAAAAGCTTCCTTAGCACCGACACATGGAGGATGGTAATCTCCTGGTGTCTCTATGCTCAGTTATAAGAAAATTAACATAAATGTTAAAATAGAACTGATGCCAACAAACATCCCTGCCGAACACCTCGATGGGTCCTGACAGATTCTTAAAGAGTCCCATTTGGATGGACTCTCACCCTCATCGCTGTTTGAGTATACATTGATTTAATCAGAAACAATAAGCGTGTGTCTATTTGTAAGCGGTCAAGTTCAAGCCACAACTTTGTTCTGCAGATCAAATCAAAGGCAGAGGCCAAATCAATAAAGGCTGCAAAAACCTTGCGTTTGCGATGTTTATACTTATTGATTATATGATTAACCACAAAGGCTTGTCCCACGGTGGATCTATTGGTCCTAAAACCCACCTGCTCCTCTGCGAGGATACCTTCCACTGCAGACCAAGCCTGCAATCAATTTAATAAAAGTCTAGTGTATATTTTAGAAATTATACACAATAAACTAATGGGTCTAATTTCCAGGATTCATTTTATCACCCTTCTTAAATATAGGAATAATGATACTGGTTTTCCAGGTATCCGGGACTATAGCGGTATCATTAATTAATGAGAATAAATGTGCAATGGCAAGGATCCATCAACCAGGTAGGATTTTATATACTTCTCCTGAGATATAATCCAATCCAGCCGCTTTACCAGTCTTCAAGTTTCCTATTACCTCCAGGACCTCCAACGGGGCAACTGGCTCCCATTGTGGTAAATCTAAATCAGGCAGGGGAACATACCTACTTTCAAAGTTGTAAAGCCATAAACAACTCGGTGAAGTATTTAGTCCAAGTTGAAGGGGGGGGGGGGGAGAAATCTTCTCCTTAATGAATGACCCCCCGCTTGCAAAAAATATTCACTAGGCTCCAAAAGCGCCGTGTATCTTTCTTATCGATTATTTCCAAGAGTATAGTCCATTGGAGCTCATTATATTCCTCCTTTCTTTTTATCAGGGATTTATACTCCTTCCTTAATTTACTATACTTGGGAGCATATTCTAGCCCCTCCTTTGATTGAAGTTTGTGAAATGCCGCCCTCAATAGGGCTCTAGCTGATCTACATTCATTATCCCACCATACGTTTTCTCTCCTGGGGGGATATTTCCCCACTTTAGGAGCACAGGTGAGTATTAAACTCAGGTCGTTCACAAACAGGGACCATAATGAGCAAGCCTCTTTCACATCTTTGGTTGCCATCATTTGTCCACATAAGGAAGTAAAATCTGATTGCATGAGGAAGGCCGAGACTGCAAACTCTATTTTCTGTGACCAACGAGCTAGGCAGTGAGTTATTTCTTTCCCATTAACCTCATTCAAACTCGAATCAGAAAGCAATCTGACAGAGGAATAGACAGTTTGCAAGGTGATCTGTATGGGAAACTGGTCACTCGGGACCTGGTCCCCTACCTGGAAGCGTAACAGATGCTCAACCAAATTCAGAGAAAGGAGGGCATAGTCCAGAACATGACCCCCACCTGTACCAATGTATGTCAAGTTTCCTTTGTTTTCTCCATCACTATTACCATTTAATATCCTCAGGGTCATATCCAGGGTCAATACATTTTATATGATTTATGTTATTATGGCAACTGTTTTTATGGGTTTGGTTTTTTAAAAAAAATTGTAAGCCACTCCAAGTCGCCTAAGCGAAAGGGGTGGGGTAAAAATACAATCAACCAACCAACCAATCACATTTGTAAGACAGAAATGTAGTACTTATGTGAATGTTTATCTGGGAGGGGATGGATACCAGAAGATGAAACATTACTTTCTGCCGTATCATTCATATATAAAGAGCTCACATCAACAGCTTTTCTGGATGGTTCAGAAGAGATTTCAAAAGTAGTTTGTCCAAACTGCAGAAGGTGTTTCTCAAATAGCTTACACTAACACCACAGGAAGCAAACAAGACAAATTATTTCCACCAATATCTGACATCTAAAAGCAGATGCAGAGGAGCCTAAATTATTTCTCACAGCACTCCAGTGTCAAACTCTGAGATATACAAAAGCAATTGCTGCACAAAGTCTAATTTTTTACGTAGTTGCTGAGTTGGACCACCCTCCACAATCCCATCATAATTGCTGCAGTCTTCAAAACCATTTATTCCATATTGGCCTTCAATGGGATTCTTCTGGAGAAACAAAAATTGGTCACCTACCTCGGTGAATTTGTTTCTCTTCTTTTTCACCTGTCAGTGCTCCGCACGGGTAGCTCTGCGCGTGGCCGACAGGAGGCAGAAGAAGAATTCAATGTGCGCATGTGCAGCTACCCTCCTCTTCAGTCGATGACCAAGCCGAGGATAGTGTCCTTTGTCTGGAAAACTCATACACACTCATTAATGATCATGCCCCTTAGGGGCCTAAACAGACTATAATTGTAACTAGAACTGAGAAAAAACTACGGTCTGAACTGAAAACCCAACATTCTATGAGAGTTGTCAACTAACACCACTGAAGTCAGGGAACATTAAGCTGGCAGATAAAATAAGGTATTGGAACATGACTCCCCATCCAGGTATGAGCTGTTTGACAGGGAGGGCCGGAGCACTGACAGGTGAAAAGAAGAGAAACAAATTCACCGAGGTAGGTGACCAATTTTTGTTTCTCCTTCTGTCCCCTGTCAGTGCTCCGCACGGGATGTACCCGAGCCCGGAAACTATGGGTGGGAGCAAACAGCCCTGGGAACCTCCAGAACCGCCTGCAAGACCCTCCTGCCAAACGCGGCATCCGCGGACTTGAAAACGTCCAATTTGTAGTGCTTGACGAAGGTATGCGGGGAGGACCAGGTTGCCGCCCTGCATATCTCCTCGTAGGATGCCCTAGCTTTGAAGGCCTGAGAAGTGGCAGCGCCCCTGACTGAGTGAGCCCATATCTGTAAGGGAGGAACCTTGTTCTTAGCCCTATAGGCTTCCATTATGCATTGTTTCACCCATTTGGAGATTAGCACCTTAGAAGCCTTTTTACCCCTGTAACTAGGCCTAATGTTAATGAACAGGGCAGAAGTAGATCTGATTCCCTGAGTCCTGTTAATGTATATCTTAAGGGCTCTCCTGAGATCTAAGGTATGCCAGACTTTTTCCCTAGGGTGAGAGGGCTTAGGGCAGAAAGATGGCAAGATTAACTCCTGAGCCCTGTGAAAGGTAGAGTTCACCTTAGGGATGAATGCCTCATCTAGTCTAAGAGTGACAGACTGCTCACTAAATGAACAGTAATTTTCATCTATTGATAGAGCTCCAAGTTCAGAAATCCTTCGGGCGGATGTAACCGCCACTAGGAAAACGACCTTAAGTGTCAATATATATAAAGATACATGTTGCATGGGTTCAAACGGGGCCCTCGTGAGTGCATCCAGAACCAGGCTAAGGTTCCAGGACGGGCATCTATGTACTACTGGCGGAGAGATATTACGTGCCGCCCGTAGAAATTGCCTAATATGTCTATGTGGCAAAATCTTCTTGTGGGAAATGGACTGCAATACGGAAGCAATGGCTGCCGACTGGCGAGCCAATGTATTGGGTCTCAGACCTTTCTCTAAACCCTCTTGAAGGAATTGTAGAATGTCCTGCACCCCAGCTTGTGTAGGATCCACCCCTTTGTTGCTTGCCCAGTGAGCAAAAGTCTTCCAGGAGGATCCATAGGCCCTTCTGGTGGCCGGCCGTCTAGCTTGCTGTAAGGTGTTCAAGACAGCGTCTGAATAGCCCCGTGCTCTCAACGCTGTGCGTTCAAGTGCCATGCTGTCAGCTGTAGAATGGCAATGTTTTCGCACCAGAGAGGACCCTGGGAGAGCAGGTCTGGTCTTAATGGAAGACGGAATGGGGTTTCCAAGCTCAGTTCCACCAGATCGGAAAACCATGGCCTTCGTGGCCAGAACGGAACAATCAGAATCACGTGAGCTTGCTCCCTGAAGATCTTGATCACCGTCCTGGATATTAACGGTATCGGTGGAAAAGCATACAGCAGGTCCTTTGGCCACTGTTGGTTGAGTGCATCCACCGCCTCCGCGTCCCCGTCCGCATACTTTGCCATGTAGCTTTGCACTTGTTTGGATTGGTTGCTTGCAAACAAGTCCATCACTGGTTGCCCGAACCTCCTCGTCACAGACTGGAATACTTCCGGGTGCAGATGCCACTCGTGTGGGTCCAGTGTTTGACGACTCAACCAGTCCGCCTGGATGTTGTCTGAACCTCTTATGTGTAGAGCTTTTATTGATAGGAGATTGTGTTGAGCCCAGGTGAACAATTTCACCGCCTCCCGATGAAGTGCCTGTGCCCTGGATCCCCCTTGATGATTGATATAGGCCTTTGCCGTCGTGTTGTCGGTGTAGATCAGTATGTGTGAATTCCGTATGCTGGGAGCCAGCTGTATTAGTGCTAGGCGAATGGCCCTGAGTTCCAGAAAATTGATGTGCCGGGTTCGCTCTATGGGAGACCACAGACCTTGGATCGATGCGGCC
The DNA here is from genome assembly GCA_003113815.1 of Sphenodon punctatus. Lineage (NCBI taxonomy): Eukaryota > Metazoa > Chordata > Lepidosauria > Sphenodontia > Sphenodontidae > Sphenodon > Sphenodon punctatus. The sequence goes on from QEPC01000694.1 coordinate 209,879, forward strand.
CCCATCTGGGCTCCCCAGCCCGTCAGGCTGGCGTCCGTTGTTACGACTATGCGAGGGGGATCCGCCAGTGGAGTTCCGGAGCTGAACGTTGTTTCTCCTAACCACCAGGACATTGAGCTTTGAAAACCTCTTGGAATTTGGACCCATGGATTCAGACCATTCGTAAGCTCTTTTTGCATAGGCCTGAGCAGCTGCTGCAAGGGGCGAAGATGGAAGCGCGCCCATTGCACTTGCTTGGTGCAGGATACTAACAGACCTAGCAACTGTGCTAGGCGTTTCAACCTTGCTCGGGGTTGAGCTGTCAGCTGGGTCACCATCCTCCTGATGCGTGTCTGTCTGTCCAGAGGTATGCGTGCGGTGCCTAAGGAAGTATCTATGAGTACTCCTAGGTGTTGTAGTTGCCGCGTTGGGATCAAGTGGCTCTTTGCCTTGTTGACTAGGAAACCATGGTTCTCTAGATAGTTGATTGTCTTCGCTACGTCTGCCATGGACCTCTCCCTGGAGTGGGCCCTGATGAGCAGATCGTCGAGGTAAGGGTAGATATGGACTCCTTCCTTCCGAAGATTTGCGATCAAGGGAATCAGGACCTTGGTGAACGTTCTCGGCGCTGACGAGAGGCCGAATGGTAGAGCCCTGAACTGGTAATGGTTCCCCTGATAGGAGAACCTCAGCCACTGGCGATGGTTGTCTGCTATTGGGACATGCAGATACGCATCCTGGAGGTCCAAGGCCGCTAACCAGTCGCCGTTCTTGATGACCTGACAAATCGTGGAGACTGTCTCCATTTTGAAACGTTGATATTTCACTGATTTGTTGAGCGACTTTAGGTCCAGCACCGCTCTCCAGGTCCCTTCCTTTTTGGGCACTAGGAAGAGGATGGAATATAAACCTACACCCCTCTGGTTCGGGGGTACGTATTCCACTGCCCCTATGGAGAGGAGTCTCTGTATCTCCTGGAGCATTGCGTGGTGCTTTTGAGGTTTTGTAGAGCGTGGGGATGCGATAAAACCCTGTTGTGGAATTCCTTTTAGATCTATGTTGTAGCCGTGAGTGACACAGTCCAGTACCCAGGCATCTGATATTGAATCTGCCCAGCAATTGGAGAAATGTTGAAGCCTGCCCCCTACTTGTATGGGCCCGGCCCAGTCATGCATCATGCTTTTTTGGTTGAGTGAAAGGTCTAGGGCGTTGCTTGTCCTGTCTGGGCCCCTGGCCTCTAGACCCTCTGCGGGAATTGAAACGGTTTGGCTGATCGAACCTGTACTGCCCTTGTCGACGAAAAAGGTTATACCCCGCACTGTATCCCCCTCTGCTCTTGAAGTAAGGGGTCCGAAAGGAAGACTTTCTTGTCACCATTTGCTGTAGGTTTCTTTGCTTTGCTTTATCATTGGCGTCTGCGAGGACACTGTCTAGGCATACACCAAATAACTTGAAACCTTTATAGGGGGAGGCAGAGAGCAAGTTCTTTGCAGTTGGGTCTCCCTGCCAGGTTCTGAGCCATAATTTACGCCTACCAGCTACTGCTGTTGACACCGCCCTTGCGGACCAAGCCATGGCGTCCACTGTAGCATCAGCAAGGAAGGCTGTTGCTAGATTAATACGAGCAGCAAGAATCTGAGCCCTTCTGTCAGAAATATTAGGGTCATGTGCTTCCTGGGTCCATGCCAATAAAGCTCTGGCCACATAGGAAGAGATGAGATTCACCCTCATTGCCGTGGAGGAACAGTCTAGACCCCTTCGTAAGGAAGTTTCTATGCCCCTATCCGTGGCATCCTTAGGATAACAATCCCCTTCTGTGGGGAACACAGTTTGCTTAGCCACAGAGACCGCTGCTGCATCAACCTTTGGGTTTTTTAGCAATGGTTCCTTTTTTCTGGAGAGAGCATATAAAGAGGATTGAATCTTATTCATCCTCTTTGGTTTATCGGGTTGCTTCCACTCCTCCAATATGAGTTTCTCAAATGCCTTATCTAACGGAGCCCCCGAGTCTCTGCCATGGACCGAAGGAATGTAATCCCTATTATCCTCCTCTTGTGAGTCTGATGAGGCCTCCTTGGGGGGCTTCTCAACCAGTTTCAGTGTCTTAATCACTTGCATTATAAACTCATCCCTGCAGGCGAAGGGGAATTGTCTCTGTTTATCTCTGGGGTCAGTGTAGTCTGCGGAGGGCTGGTCATCCAGATCCTCCCAGTCCTGGTCAGATTCACCCTCTGACTCTAGGCCCAGGCCTGACTGGTCTTGCTCCCTAGGCCTCTTGGCTAGCACCTCAGAATCACTCCCATCAGAAGAGTGCTGTGGGGATCTGAGAAGATTGGTAATGGCGCCCCCTGGTGGCCGCTTGCCCCTCTTCCCTGCTTTGCCAGTGGATTTTCCCGCTTTTTTTGCGATCGGGGCAGCGGGGGAGGGGATGCCAGGGCCTTTGCCCTGCAACTCCCACAGCCTGTCTATGGATTTTTGCATCTTTTCAATGGATGCAGCCAGAGCCCCTACATCCATGGCTGGGGCTCCCTGGCCCTGCGCTGTCTCAGAGAGCTCAGTCCCCTGCGTTCCCTCCATGCTAAGGCTGGCTAGCCCGAGGGGGGGGAGGAGATAGGGCTGTCTAGTAGCCCTGAAAGCTTTAACTGATATGGCCCACTGGCCTACTCACGATGTCCACGATTGTCTGAGGCGGCACCGGCACTGCGCGGCCCGACTCGCGCTCCGTGAGCGGTTGCGTGAGCGGGTGGGGGGGGGAAGGGACTCCGATTCCCCCGATCCCTTCAAACAGGTTCCCGGGCGCTTTGCGCCGCAACCTGGAGCGGCCTGACCCCCGTTCTCTTAAAGGTATCGGTGGGGGGGGTGGAGTGACTGGACTACTCCCCGCCGGCCCCGAGAGAGCTCCCGGGCGGTTTGCGCGGCAGCTTCTCTCTCCGGTTTTTTGTTTTTTTTTTCAAACCGGCGCCGCTCTGCCTGGTATCCCTAACCAGGGCTTCACTCACGTCTTTCCTTCTTTTCTTTTCTTGTTTTTTATTATTTGCAGGAGCCCGATGGCTCGCCTCCTGAACAGCCGAAGGCAGAAGTTTCGACTGAAGAGGAGGAGGGTAGCTGCACATGCGCACATTGAATTCTTCTTCTGCCTCCTGTCGGCCACGCGCAGAGCTACCCGTGCGGAGCACTGACAGGGGACAGAAGGAGAAAGTAGTTTGAGGACTGCAGTCAGTGTGCAAAGCATTCTTTTATTTTCAGTTTAGAAAGGAATAAAACTAGGCTTGCCAGTATGTCAGCACTCCTGCTGGTGGTGTTCTTATCCCACACAAACTTGTGTGTGTACACTATTTTTCATAGAAAACATAACTTGTATGCAGAAGATGTAAGTGAATCGGAAACACAGCTGCTTCTTGTTCCTTTTGCTTGTTACCGTAGGAATATACTGTACACAGGAATTGGGGCTTGTTCCGCTAAACTACCTGTGAACAACCTTTCATACAAACATAGGTTAAAAGCAAGGATTAAGATGTGGGGAAGAGGGCATTACTCATCTCTGCAAATACACAGGGATAAACTGGGGATGGGGAAAGGAGATCATGCTTGCATGCACCTTTTAAGACCAATTTCCTTTGCTTACATTTCTCTACTGCGCAAGAAAACCTCAGTATTTCCTTCTGTGTGTTCATCACACAGAACATCTGTGTCATATGATTGCTTGGGGGGCCTAGTGGCCCCAACGCAATTAGGGCACCTTCCACAGGGCTCTAAAGGTGTTCATGCTTGGGGTACTGATGGGTGGGATTGGGGGCTGCACACCATGCCTTGATAAAAACAGGGGCCCAGGGCAGTCACCCCAGGTTACCCTGAGGTAAGGCTGACTCTGGCCCGAAGAAATGCAGCTTGATGGTATCATGTTCCCATTTATTAATGGGTGTTTTGAAGACATCCACATTTGAAAGCATTGGTCATCATGCATGCTGTTGTACATAACTGGACTATGAAATATGAATTTCATAATACTTTTAACACCCCAACTGTCAGATTTCTTCCACACACACACGGCTCTCTCTTTATAGTTAACTTTCCTTTCCTACTGTTCAGCAAAATTCCTGCATATCCCAGTTCTGAACATGGTTTAAACATCAAGTTTATCCAAGTTAGATCATTTTCTGGCAACCAGCTATGGTAGCAGAGCTTGTGAGTCACTTTCTTGGTGTAATTATTTTCTCCTAATTTCTGGAAAGAATGTGTGACTCAAAGATTTCTATTGTTTCAAGTGGACAACTGGGCCCTCTTAATCTCCACTTGTTTCTCTGTGCAGAAGAATTACTGAAGTTTCAATAGCTGCTTATAAAGATATACAAACAAAAGTAGGAGATGCTGCTGCAAAGACAGGCTACCAAAATAAAGGCAAATATATTAAAGTATTCATCATGTAGCTGTGAGGTGTTAAAGTGCTGCTAATAGTAACACTTTTTTTTCCCAAATGCAACGATCCTGGAAGCTTGAGTTGTTTGACTAATCCTATGCAAAAACTAGGACTTTTGACCATTATATTGTTACAGACCCTGTCTGTGCTGCCTTGCAAATATTTTGGCATGGGCTGCTTACCACATCTTTGAAGCTTGTGCTTAACCAGTCAAGAGTCCAAGCACTACCAGGCTGTGGTGGTCGTGGTCACACCTGGCTCAAATCAGCACGCCTGAAATCTAGAGAAGCCAGGTGTGACCAAAACCACCACAGCCTGGTAGGGCTTGGACTCTTGACTGGTTAAGCACAGGAGTAGCCAAGAGATATGTTGTGATCTACTGGTGGATCACAAGCTATTCTCCAGTAGATCACTGTGTGGGGAGGAGGGATGGTCTCTTCGACATCACCCCTGGGAGAGGGTGGGACTGGTGCCTTAGGGAGGAGACTGACTACTCCAGTCCAGCAGGGAAGGCCGTCTATAAAGGGGAGTGCTCCTCTCCATTCTCGAGACCAGTTGCCGAGAGGCCCTAGCGTTAGACCCAATACTGGATGTACAGCTTAAGACATGCATTTTCATCTAAAGAGTAGGGTTTCTCAATATCTCGCTCTCCTTTCAGTTCTACCTGCTTGTTTAGCAAAGATGCACCATAACTTTTACCAAGGATGTAAGTTTAGCAAAGATTAATTATTATTATTATTGTTAAGCATTTATATAGTGCCAGCAGCATACCTAGTGCTTTACAATTATTAGAGACAGGTCCCTGACCAGCAGGCTTACAATCTAAGATGGACATGGGTGAGGAGAACACAGGGAGAGATACCATTCCTATCTATTACAGATTGGGAGCTGAGGTTCATGAGAGTTCATGAATAGCACAGGACTCACAGATTCTTAAACAAAATCCTCTTTTCTGGTATTCTACTTTTTCCAGTGTTGAATTAAACTCTAGTTTTAAAAAGTATTTATTCTATTTCTTTGCCACCCCCTCCTGCCTTCACTGCTCGGGGAGGCTCACAACGTTTTAAAATACAAAAGTACATAAAAACATTAAAAGCAACCAATAGTAAAGCTAAAACAAAAATAAAAACAAAAGTATCCCCCCCATACCCAACCCAGGTCCCCACCCATCACCCTTACCAAAGGCTGATGGAACAGCCAGGTCTTACATCATCGGAAATTGGGGAGGTCCGGGGCCAGGCAGGCCTCCATTGGGAGGAAGTTCCACAGCCACAGTGCGGTCACCAAGAATGCCCTCCTCATTGTTGCCACCCAGGAGGATGCCCCAGGCCAACCGCAGGGGTCGGTCCAGAACTCGGGGAGTGAGGTGATCCTGCACGTAGGTGGGGCCCAGGCCGTTTAGGGCTTTAAAAAGGTCAAAGCCAACACCTTGAATTGGGCCCAAAGAACTACTGGCAACCAGTGCATAGAGCACGGCACCCCTAAGGAGCCAGGCTGCCGCATTCTGCACCACTTGCAGTTTCCGGACAGTCACCAGGGGTAGCCCCACGTAGTGCACGTTACAGAAATCTAATCTTGAGGTGATAAAAGCATGGATAATAGTGGCCAGGTCCCCATCCAAGACATATGGCTTAAGCCGTCGCACCAAATGTAGTTGGCAAAATGCGTCCTTAGCCACAGCTGCCACCTGGACATCCAGCTGAAGCTGTGGGTCCAGAAGCACCCTCAGAATACAGACCTGGGGTACCAGCGGAGGATGGACCCCATCTATGATGGGGACCACCACTCCCTCAGCACCCCCAAAAGCATCACCTCCATCTTGTCAGGATTCAGCTCAGGCATCTCGCACTCATCCAGTCCCTCACAGCTGACAAACATCGGGTAAGCACCGAGACTGCCGGGCCTGGGTCAGCTGAAGAAGAGGTACAGTTATCAGCTTATTGATGACACTGTATGTTGAACCCTCAGATGATCTTTCATGTACATGTTGAACAGGAGAGGAGACAAAATAGAGTCTTGCAGGACTCCACACGTGAGGTCCTGGGGAGAAGATGAGCAATCACCACACGTTGAGTTCTCCCGGCCAGGAAAGAGCAGAACCATTCAAGAACTGTGAAACCCACTTCGGCACGGTCCCACAGCTGAGTCACCAACAACTCATGGTCAATGGTATCAAATGCAGTCGAGAGATCTAATAGGATCAACAGGGTCGAGTGACCTTGGTCCAACTCACAGGAGAAGGCGTCGACCAAAGCCACAAGAGAAGTCTCAGTGCCATAGCCCAGACGAAAGCCAGACTGCAAGGGGTCTAAGGAAGCTGATCCAGTCCAGATGCCCCTGAAGCTTCCAGACCACTACCCTCTCAATAACCTTCCCTAAAAAGGGAAGGTTAGAGACTGGTCGATAGCTGGCCAGGGCGCAAACGTCAAGTGATGGTTTTTAGAGCAGAGGCCACACCACCGCCTCCTTGAGGCATCCCAGCACTCTGCCCTCCCAACGGGAGATGTTGACTACCCCCGCCAGCAATTATCCCAACGTCTCCTGGCTGGCCTTGACCAGGCAGGACGGGATGGGTCCAGTTCACAATAAGTGTCCTGAACAGCCACAAGGACATCCTCTGCACCAGAGGACGATACACACTGAAATTGATCCTATAAAACAGGATGGGGCTTTGATTACCTCAGACTCACTTTTTATTTGTGTAAATACAAATACACAAATATAAAAGGTCCCCTAACTTCCCCCTAAAGTCCTATCCCCACCTGCCAAATGCTTTTGCTTGGGTTTCAATGAACCTCCAGTAGAAGGGGGTGTCCATAAAACTGTGGAGTTGCTACTGAGAATACTTCTCTACATGTCTATCATATGGACTTGACATGCCAGTGTCGTCCTGGCTGAGCTTTACAAGGATGTAAAGTAATATAACTTTATGTACTAGCCAAGCACAAATGTCTTGCAGTGGGGATGAAGCAGCCCAGGGCTGTAAAAATCCACCCTCCAGCTCAAAGTAGTATGCCAGGCAAGTGAATTTTTACAACCCTGTTCATATAGTTCAGAAGGGAAGGGAAGCCCAGAGCACAGATCATGCTGCCTTCCCTGCTGCAAGCTGGTTGTGTGAAGGGTGTTGGAGTGCTAGCTTCCCACAACCAGGTGCTGCAAGTGGGGGAGGCAGAACTAGCTACACTCTGGGTTCCCTTCCCCGCTGTGATCCTGTTGTGCAAATGAGATTTTAAAGTTTCTCAAACCTTGCCATCCTGACTTCCTTTCAATTGTACCAACAAGCTCAGTTCATCTAGAGCAAGTTCCAACAAAATTGATTAAACAAACTCCTCTGCTGGGCCACAGCAACAATGCACTGAAAACCATTCCCTCTTTTTCCATAAAACACACACAGTTACCAAGGCAGTGGAACTGTTCTTAATAAATCTTCCCGGCCTGGTGATTAATCGATCTTTCCTAAAAGGAAGACTGTATTCTCGTAACATTACCAGGGTAAAACCAATACTTTAAGCAATTGAAATAGTTGCTCATTTAAAAAGAAAACCCAAGACTTCCTTTATTATAGTATTCTATAGCATTCCTTACACTGCACTTACATGTTTAATCTTTCAGACATTTCGAAGACTAAACAATTGCTCTCCAAAATTTTAATTCCAGAACACAGCACATGTTAAAGTACTTTGGACTCCAAACACACAGCATCTGGACTCCATCCAAGCAGACAATATCAAGTTAGAATTAATCAGTTTTAAAGATACAGGAGCTAGTTTCTCTGGTCCAGCTGAGTTACACTGAAAGCAGCCAAGTAGCGAAGTTGGTGTTAAGGCACCTTTATACATTCCGACTCAACCAAGCTCAAGCACCCAGAAGGACAGCCAGCACATGATTGTTTATAGGATTGCTGGGGAACACAGTCATTACCATGCCATAACCAAGCTCTTTCTTGGCAAGTCTCAACTCTAGGTTATTAGAGCTATGAATTTCACTGTACAAAAGATACTCCTTAAAAAAGGAAAATTAAGTGCTCAGATCCACTTAAAAGTTATATCTGAAAGACGGTCAAAGCGGTCAAGCCGTTACCTCCCTGTGCTACTTAAAGCATTTCCAAGTAATGCATGACATTCAGAACAAGATCATAATTTGGTCTTCCAAATTTGAAAGACAAGCTGCAGATTAGTGGTTAGATTATAGTGCATATATAAATTTCTTCTTGTTACTACAATAGGCAGACCTGGTATCCGAGGTTGCAAGCAATTAGCACCAGCGTTCAGAACCAAGAATTTGGCTGCTGAACAAGAAAGCTGAGCATTTTAGTCTTCAAGCTTGGAAGGTATTTTACAGCTGGAATAAAAAGGCATACTACAACAAAGAAAGCGCACTGTGGAGAAACAATCACACCTAACGAGATAAACGTGTACAACCCATTTCATCCCAAGCACTTTGCCTCTTACAAACACCCTGTTCTGATACACTTGCCAGTGCAGAACATTTTCCCTAGATTCTACAAAACTCCTCTGACTGAAAACCTTCATGCTTATAAAAAAAAACATTGGCAAAGAAGTGATTTAGACACCTCAAATTTTAAATATCGGTTGATTATTCTGCACTCCAGAGACAGAGTATGGTCACCACGTTGATCCCAAATGACAGACAAACAAATGGTTCGAATGATATCAAATGATTATTCTGGAATTATTGGGAACATCTAGACAATTATAGTCCTGCTCGAATAGTCTTCTGTGAAGTGTATGGAGTAATGTGCATAACAGGTTATGAAAGATTTCTGTTCTGGACAATATTTTAATGAAGTGTCACAGTTCAGTATGGACCAAGTAATACATCTCCTTGTACACTTGCATGTCTGCATCAGCTGGAGAAAGAGGTTGAACACAAAATGAAAGCCTCAATAGCAGCATTTTTAGAAGTCAAATGACTTATGATGCATGACAGTTTTAAACTCCCTAGTTGGAGTGCATGCGTCTTAATTTCCAGTAGTCAGGAGGCTCTAGACTGTTCATTGATCTTGCTCCCAATCCTTAAAAAGAAATGCCAAGTGAATTGCTACAGTTCCAAATTCAGGAATAAAAAGGCATCCATTGTTTTAAAGCTTGCAAAGCGTGGTACGCACATTAACAATGACCAGCATCTGGTTGCTGTAAAGTTGTCACATGAATAATTAACTAAACCATAAGCATTGGACATTTCCACTTTAGATGTCCATGACCAAGCTACCCTTTCCCCCACCGCCAGGAAACAAAGCCCCCACCCCCCAAGGAGAATGAGGAGGAGGAGAAAAACAAGTAATCCATAGGATAAAGCCACCAGATCCTTAAAATCTAAGGATTATTTTCCTTTTGGAAAAAAGATTCCTCATCGCAGAAGGAACCGCTACTGAATTTAGATCTGGCTCGGCACACCCATACACCCACATGCGTACACACGTAAAGGCCTGTCTCTGTCAGAAGAGAGTTCTGCACGGGGACCAATGGCCTCCATCTCCAACGCATGTGCCGCCCCACCCCCCTTGACCCAATCTCTGACTATTTGTCCACAGACTGGAAGAGGGAAGGGGATTGGGAACAGTGACTAATGGAGCTGGGGGTGGGGTGGGAAAGCAGTTGCTGAGAAGCCTCAAGTGCTTGGGGACAACTTTGTAAGGGGGCGAAGGGAGAGAAGAGGAGCCATTTTGCTCCAGCTCAGGGGCAGGTCCCATGTCTCCTCCAGTTATTGTTTGCAGGGCCCCTCAGCAGTTAAGGACTTGGAGCAATAGCCCACTGGCACTGCCCTAAGGCCCTCCTTGTTTGGGTGGACCCAGGCTAACTGCGTCTCCTATTGCTACGCCACTGTGCCTCAGGGTTTCCATATACAGAGAATTTTAAGTTTGTTAAAGGTCATGTTGGATTCCCAGGCTCACCTCAAACAATGACTTGTGCTAGAATATGGGAATAGAAATGAGGGAATAAACACAAACACAATTTCTGAGTTGATCCAAATCTCTCAGTTGGAAGAAAAAGACCTACACAAACACCTTCTCCCCTGCCCTTTTGCTGGCAATTTTCAGATTGGCTGTCAGCCAGATAGTGACCACCAGTCTTTATTGCTGGAGTTTTTCCAGCTATTGAGGGAAATTTTATACTCCTTGACAATCTAGTTCTCAACCTGAGTGAGTGTGGTAGGAAGTCAAGGAAGAAATATTGAGCGAGATTTTATTCTGTGGAGGGAAGCCAATTAAGCCTGAACGTGGTTGACGCTGGCTCCCTGAAGGAGGCGCTACTTGGGTATGATATCATCATTACCAGGTTGGAGCCTGTGTTGTCTAAAGCAAGTGAGGAATGAGACCTAGGACCTTCAAGAATGATTGGTTTGATGCTGACTGACTGGTGAGGAAAGCTGAACTACGGAGGTTATTCAAATATTATAGATCACATCATGTAAAAAGAACTGCCCCCTTCTTTTTACAAGGCTCGGAATGATTATAAGAACCTTCTAAAGGACAAAAACTGGCATACTATAGAATGCAATGGAGACTTCTAGCGGATGCAGTGCAGGAGGGAGAGACTTCTAAATTTTGGAGTATAATAAATAAAGGGGTTAAACCAAATGGATTTTCCGGCTTTCCCAACTCCGGTTTCTAAATCTCAACGGGAATGTCACTTTAGTGAGTTATATGCCCACAATAGTGCCACTATTATCCCTGTCACTCCTGCAGAGACAATGGGTGTTTTTACACACACATTTCTCCTGGATGTTTGCTGTTACATCCTGAACTTTCTGTGTGTCTGAATCACTCACCCAGATCTTAAACATACATATCTTTGAACTTCTGCATAGAACTTCTCTCAGAACATTTGTGTGTAAAAAGTTCTCCTGGTAAACTGCTTTGCTCCAGGCAGCTGTGGTCACTTGGTTTCCATGGCAGCCTGTCACATCTACAGCTGAGGCTACTTTAGGCAGTCTCAGGACAGTGTTTGTGTGAAGAATGCATCCAGGAACTACCTCAGGGCAGTGTGCGTGTGAAAAATGAATCCAGAACTTATGGACTTGTAAACCCAGAAGATTGAAACATCCGGAACGTTAACGTATGTGTAAAAATGCCCATTGCCTAGTTGGCCTGCTGTCCCCATTTTGGAGACTGATGATCTCATCAAGAGTTTGAAAATCAATAGGGTCCTGGGAGGGGATTTTGTTCCGCCTCAGCTGCTTAAAATCTGTGGGAAAGGTGGTGTCCAGTTCTAGATTCTTTGTTCACACGATTAGATGAGTCGGGGAAGTTCCCGTCTGCCTGGGGTTCAGCTATCGTGGTTCCCATCATCAAAAAGGGCGATAGACTGGTTCTTGGGAACTATAGACCAATCAGCCTTCGTAGTGTCATCAGCAAGCTCTATGAAAAACATCTGGCTTGGAAACTAGGCGATTGGATGTTACAAGAGAATATTCTACATAATGAGTAGATAGGACAGGGCGTTTGACCATCAACCACTGCTTTGTGTTAGCCCACTTGGTTGAGAAGTATATGGCTAGGCAGGGGGTTCTATATGCAGCTTTTATTGATTTGAAGGCGGCCTTTGACATGATCCTTCATGATCATCTGTGGTACAAACTGTTTTGCACCTCACTGGATTTTTGATGCAAGAATTACATAGGGAAACCTCCCTTAGAGTAAGGGTGAATGTGAGAGAGCATCTTTCTGACCCAATTCCCACGCTCATTGGGGTCAGGCAGGAATGTATCTTAGTGCCATTTTTATTTAATCTTTATGCGAGTGATTTGATAGGTCACCTACGGCTTCCTGTCTTTCATGCCCCTCCCCCTCATTTTGGTAATGTCACCGTAGGTTGCCTTATGTATGCAGATGATGCAGTTTTGCTTTCTAAAACCCAGGTGGGCCTAAGGAGACAGCTGGATTCATTCGCCACATATTTTCATTCAAATCTGCTCACTGTCAACTATGGCAAAACTAAAGTAGTGGTATTTTCTAAAAAACATACAGTTTATAGATGGTTTATGGGCGGGAACCCAATCAAACATGTTTTTTCAGTACTTGTGCATAATATTCCAATCCACTGGTACTTGGGCAGTCCATACTCAGGCGGCAATTGAACAGGCAAACAAGTCTGCTTTTGCCTTAGCCCTTCTTTTTTTTTTTTTTTAAAAAGGACTAAAAGGAGGGAATAGGATTGTCCCGGCAATGAAGATCTTTAGAGCTAAGCGTTTATCTCAGCTGTTTGGTGCGCAGATTTGGGCATTGGGGAAATTTGACAAATTGGAAATTGTGCAATTTAAGTTCATGAAAGGGTTGTTGTCTGTACCCTGGTGTGTGCCCAATGTGGTTATTCAAGTGGAACTGTGGTGTGTAGAAGTTTCAGCTAGAGCCATTTTGGCTCCGGCTCTGGTTTTCTTTGGCTCCTCCTATTATGATGCTAGCCTTACAGATAAGTGGCCCAGCGGCTGGCTTTCTTTAGTACTTGCCAAACTACAATCAATGGGCTTTTCTTCTGCCTGGCTACTATCTATAGGTTATTTACAAGCAAAAAAAGCTGTTAAGCAGCAGATTTTGGATACAGCTCTTCAAGCTGACATGGCTATTATTAATGCCTCTAGGTCTTCTCTCCATTATGCCTTAATTGCAAATTTGTCACCCTTGCCAATGCCCTGAATTATGATTTGAATATCTATTCACAGAAGCTATTTCCATGGATGAGATTCAACTCATTTCCCTCTGCAGTTTTGGAGGGATGGTTTCAGGGAATACCATTTGAAAATCGCTATTGTCCCAGATGTGAGGGAATGGTTGAATCGGTCACTCATTTGCATTGCGTCTTATACTCTGACTGTCGGTCTACTCTATTGAGGCCCGTCTTAAGTAAGTTTCCGGGTAGAGATTCAGATTTCTACTTACAGGTCCTTTTGTCTGACAAGAACGTATGTCACTTTTCTGGCAACGGTCTCTAAGAAAAGAAGGCAATTTGTTGAATCTAAGGGCATACGTTAAACGCTGATATTGGATTGGGGGATGTATAACTAGTTATAATTTCTACTTGTGTGGTGATGGCTTTTTGCCATATAATAAATTTTGAATGAAAGTTTTTAAAGTGTTTAAGCTATATCTAGTTGAATGGTTAGCTATGCCATTACTCTGGGAGGGAACAAGACTCAGACTTAGCACTTGTGTACTGTTATGTATGCTGATTATGTTCAGGGGTTTGGTTTGGTTCCGCCATTGCTCTGGAGAAGAGCAAGACCATTTTCCCTTATGTTTTTATGTGTTTATATGTATTGCTTATTTGTTGTATATTTGTCTTAGGCCGGGGCGTAAGGCAGTGCCTCAATAAATCATTCATTCAAACACAGTTCTGGTCTGATTTCAGCAAACGAAAAGCACTTATCACAGGCGCCGCAACATCTATCCTGTAGAAAGTGAACAACTGTATGAATGCCAAATTGTTCCTGAAGAGGAAGAAATCAAACAGCCTCAGCCAGCTCTGGAGTGCAGCACTATAGCTGTAACAATGCCATGGCAACCATTTAAGACTACGAGAGCTAGTGGTGCAAGGTTTCAATAGCAAAGTTGGAAGGAGAATGTCTTGCCCAGGTTACATAATCATTGTTGAAGCACACCTTAAAGGAGAAAAAGGTTAATCTAATTCCCTTTCAGGAATAAATTCAAGTAGCCCACATGAGAAGATGGAACCCATGCAAAAAGCTATTAAAAAGTGCAGAAGTGATAGAATGATGTTTTGCTTTGTTAGTTTACTCATTTAATTTGAATTAAGATTTGCATACCACGTGTTTCAACCATGAGTAAACCACATCAAGCTGAAATTAAAATGTTGAACAACAAGTACCAATATGGGCAAATTAACTTTTCAAGAAAAGGTGCACCTCTTTAGTACAACTGGTTCTATATGCCCTATCTTTGTAAATATCTACACACAGTAACTGATCAAGGATGCAATCCTCGCCTATTAAAGTCAATGGCAGTTTTGCCATGGATATCAATTGGACTCAAGGATGCAGCCAAAGTGTTTAGTTATTAGCAGGCAAGCAACATACAGCGATTCCAAAACCCTGCTTATTGGCATCTACCCACCCTTGGCAAGTGAGAAGCTTGTCTGGCAAGGGGATGGACTTCTAAGCCTTGGTTTAGAAATGGAAGCTTTTGTTTTAAAAGTTACATTTCTAGTCTTTACAACTGAAGAAATAAATCTAAAAATGAATCAAATAGCAGAAACATCTTCCTGATCCTGTAGAAAGAATACTGCAGCATCTCTATTCCAGTTAATAGCTTTGTCATGCTGCTGCTTGGAGTCATCAATATGACTTAGGTCATTGGGTATTTTTAGACAAGCGCTTCCCCACCCATTACCCACTAATTCATGCATGTTGCAGGGATGCATATGGTGCCAATGCAGCCCTGCAATGCAACATGCACGATGGGTGGGGAGGCGCTTGTCTAAACAAAACAAAAAAACACCCATCATCACTGCTGTCAGGTACAATTTAGGGAGAAAGGGCAAAACTTGAGAATTCTGTTGGTTACATGTCAACAGTGGTACTGCTTGACAAAGCAATGAGGAGCAGTCTGGTACTGGGAGTTACTCATATGGATGGCAGGAAGAATCCTTCCTCCCCCTAACCTCAGAACATAGGCAGACGGCTCTGGGCTGCGGAAACACACACAAATCTCTCTTCCTCAGTTCTCAATAGCAGTGTCCGATGGCAAGACCAAGTAGAAATCCAAGCTCCTTCTCCTTACTAGACCTTCCCTGTGGGAATCAACAGGAAGCAGTTCCACTTCTCACAGATGGAGGACTCCATCCTCAACTTGGATATCGATACTGGTTTTTTTTAGGGGTCCAGCATATTCTATTCAGGCCCTGTCAATGGCAAGACAAGTTAAGTCGTCTTGAATTGGACAATGCCACTTCAAAAATGGCATGTGCCTTGTTTAAAGTGGAATTATAAATCAAGCTGGAAAAAAATTGCTGGCAAGAGACCCCTGAAGTCTGGACAAAGGATTGTTATTGACCACTGACGTTGCCCTTGACACAAGACAATGCGATATCCATTACTGTATACTTCAGATCGAACTCTGAAAAAGTGCTTATTTAAAAACAGGTTTCATGATGGGTAAGGAGTAGAAACACTGGTTTGGGAGGAATAGAAAAAGAACATTTATAAACATATGTTTCTAGAGACAATGGTAATTATACATGTCTAAACACAGTCTGTCTTATGATTATTATATCTGTTTCTCACACACATACTCAGAAGCCCAGATTTCCTATCATTGTTTAGTCAAGCATGTGGGGATCTGGCCAAGGTGGTAAAAGTGATCGCATCTCCCATGGACACCCTCAAATTAAAAGGATAAAGCAAGAAATCGGATTTTGGAGAAGAACTGTTCAAAATGTAGTTCCACACCTTATTATTATTATTATTATTATTATTATAATTAACAAACATTTATATAGCGCCAGCAGCGTACCTGGCACTTTACAAAGTAATAAAATAGACACGGTCCCTGCCCCTAGGGCTTACAATCTGAGAGACAGGAGCTGGGGGAGAGACTTAGGAAGGGGAACAGAGGGAGAGACAAGGGGTCTAACATTCATGAAGATGCGAGGTCTCAAGTGCACGTACTTGGCTTAGTTACGATGAGAATGACAGCAGGCAGGTCCATGTTGCAAGGATAAGGGTAAACCGATCGTAGGTATAGGAATAGTGGCTCAGCAGGATAAAGAGTCAGACAGAGCAGAGCGAAAGAGGTGAGTTTTAAGGAGAGATTTGAAGGTATGAAGGGAGGGTGGAAGGCGGATGTGGACAGGGAGGGAGTTCCAGGCATGGGGGGCAGCAAGTGAGAAGGGACAAAGGCGCTTAGGGGAGCAGGGAAGGCGTGGAAGGGTGAGAGAAGGGACAGAGGAGGAGCGAAGTGCACGGGCTGGAGTATGGAGGGCGATAAGTGCAGAGAGGTAGGGGGGAGCAAGGTTGTGAAGACTAGGAGCTTGTGCAGGATTCGTTCAGGAAGGGGAAGCCAGTGAAGCGAAGAGAGGAGGGGCTGCACATGGTCACACCTAGTACTAATAATGACAAATGAGCATATTGGAAGACTAGAAGTCTAAACAGACCACACCAAGGCATCAGCAAACAGCTATGTTACAAATGGATTGATTGGATCCATTTGTTTAATGGCTCATTGAACATAGATTGCACTGAAGTATGCTACAAATGGTAGCAACAATTATTCAGTGAGAAAAAGCCTCTTCTGTGCTACAGCACATTGAGCCCTTGAGGTTTTGCTTAATTTTTTACCTTCAACCCTAGACACCGGCTCTAGAATGAGAAGTACAGATCTGAGAAACCAACCTAGCACTATAGTGAAAAGTGAGATTATTGATCAAATCTATGCTCCTTAGATCTTATGTTTTCCTATTATTGTATTCTATAAAAAGGATGCATATGTTAAAAAGCAATAAAAGAAAAGGCTGTGTCTTAAAAGCTTACTACTTAAGGGCTTGGACTAGATGAATCTTGAGGTTCCTTCCCAACCGTACAATTCTGTGATTCTAGGATATGAAAGCATTACTCTGTTTTTCATGGTGGGCCAGATTTAAAAAAGGATATTACTTTGTGGGCCAAATGGTAGATTTTGCATAAAATTAAATATGCAGATTTGTTGGTGTTGGAAAGGAGCTGGCGGAGGCAGAACTGGGCATGAAGGGGTGGGGTAAGGAAAGAAGCAAAGTATAGAAGGCCACAGGAACATGCACCTATTGAGGACACCAGTTTTAAAGGATTTTTATATCCGCACCTTTCTCTCTAGGCTTTGTCACTTTGGGCATGTGACAGCACTGCATATATTTGTTATTTTATACAGCTGTAGAAACTCTGATCACTGACAAGCTCTTCAACAAGATCTCATAGTGGATCAAAAAACTGATAAATTGGGTTGCCTGCCACACACCCCACCACCTACAAGCATATTAACTGTCTGGGTCTGGCCTATATGCGGGACCGCCTCACTCCCATGGTTCTACATCAGCCCCTGAGGTCGACGGGGCGTGCCCTTCTTGAGGTCCCCTGGGTGTCCACGATGGGGAGGGCGTTCTCGGTGGACTCTCAAAGGTTCTGGAACTCCCTTCCAGTCGATGTACACCCTTCCCCGGGCCTTCCCTCCTTACAAAGACAATGTAAGACCTGGCTGTTCCCCTGAGCTTTTGGTGAGGGAGATGGGGGGGAAGAGGGAGGTATTTTTTAGCTCTACTGATATTTGAGATTTGTGATATTTATTATGTTTATGTGATTTTAGCAGTTTTTATGTTTTATGTTTTATAATTTCTATGTTAGCCGTCCCAAGCTACCTGGGGCAGGATGAGTACGGGATAAAAATTGCAAAAATAAATAAATAATATTTAAGACCCATTGTAGCACCTCTGTAAACCTTGTACCACAACAAAACAAACTTAGATTAGTCCTATAAATATGGTGGAAGTCAAAGTGAATTTAAGCTACTTTTAAAGAGAAAAGGAACACTGCTTCAATTCTTACTTGAATGGGAAGAACAAATCACTATTCACTTTGACTGTAAACAAAGTTCAGCATTTTGACAGAGCAGAACAAAGATGTCTCTCTCTATATACTGAAATATAAACACTCATTAAAAGATTACAGATACCAAGGTTAAGGTTTTATACTGCAATAATTAAAGCATTTCACAAGCTGAAGGAGCAATGATTTTTATAAATGGATATTGCATAATTTATACTGTTCCAATTCTTTCCTGTTATCCTTCATAACTTTAAAATTACGTACAACATTCCCTTTCATTTCGCACACAATAGTACCAAAAAAGACAAGATTCTACATTACAATGCTCTCCTGTTCCTGGGGCCAATGTCATGGAACCCTTCACCAAACACAGTTGCTCATGAGTAAGTTGCACTGTAATCAATGGAACTTACTCCTGTGCAAGTATGTTTAGGATTGTGCCCATTGTAGATTTCATCCTCCACAATAGCATTTCCCACACTTTAGAGACAGCCCAGGAGAGATCACATTGATCGATCCCAAACTGGGTGTTGACACAGCAGGGTGTTGCACATGCATGCATGCGCATACGGAGGTTGCCTGGTCTTGCACAGCATGTACGTAGTGGCACACTCCTGCTCTTTGT
This sequence comes from Sphenodon punctatus, assembly GCA_003113815.1. Lineage (NCBI taxonomy): Eukaryota > Metazoa > Chordata > Lepidosauria > Sphenodontia > Sphenodontidae > Sphenodon > Sphenodon punctatus. The sequence continues at coordinate 228,448 of QEPC01000694.1, forward strand.
TGAATGCCTGACTGGCAAGAAGAAGATTATGCTGCTTACAGCCTAAGAGGAGGGGACCAAGCCTGCAGCCAGGCCAAAAGGGCTAGAGGATGGACTAACTAGCTGGAGGCAAAGCAGACACCATTCAATAGGTAGTGTCACATCATTCAAAGGCTGGGAAATGGCACAAGCTTTAAAAGTTTGGGAAACGCTCCCCAAGTTACTTCTCCTTCAGTTCTTTCATCATCTATATCCATCACTCATCCCCTCCTTTCCAATTCCAATGTCCACAATCCTAGCCAAAGTAGGACACAAAAGTAGTGCTGCTGTCTGACCAGTTCCAGAATCAAACCCTCTCCTTTCCGCACCATTCCTTGTAAGCTCTAATTTATTTATCTTGTTTGAACAAAGCAAGCAAGATCAATGCGATCTCCCCCCTCCCAATTCCTCACTACAATCCATTTTCCTTCTTCTCCACCATATACTGATTTTCCCAGGTCTCAAGAACCTTTCACTTTGATGCCCAGCCTCTTGGCCAACTTTCAATGGTTGGTTCTACCCTCCTTATTAAAAAACCTTTCCCCCTTTGAAACTCTTCTTTGTTCACTTTCCTTCAGTCTCACCTAAAGAATCCAGTTCCTTCCAACCCTTTCAGGCATGGTTAATAACTCATGGCTTTAAATTAACCAGGCTTATGAAAAGGACTCAAATTCCATTTTTATTCTTGATCTTTCCATTAAGTCCAAACATCTCCTTTCCTGCCACCACTGCAAGCCAGAGATTCACAAACTGTGAGTTCCGACCCAATAAGAGGCTGAATCATCTGCAGGTGAATCATGATCCCAATTCATACCGGAGACTTGGCATATCTTTATTGCTAAAAATAACCCTGTGCCTCTGAAGTGTCTAAATTGAGTCACCCAAGCAAAATGTTAGATTGTTTATTCCTAAACAAACACAAAGCGTGATATTCTTGATGCTTTCACTCTCTCGTCTCCACAACCACCATCTTTTCAGTCACCCTAGCCTGTAACAATGGTATCCTGTTGTATTCTATCAACTTCAAGACAACTTGGTGGTTTTCCTCCAAAGCACCTGGCATTTCACATGCACAAAAGTAATAGCAATTCTCATTTCAAGGCATTTCTGATCATCAAAAGGTATAAGGAATAAGTTCTTCTTTCCCCAATGCTTGCCAAGCAGTACATTACTACACGACATCATTATGCCTGTGCAACATCTGTATTAGCACAGATGAGGAAGACAAAGGACACCACAGTAATCACTGGTTTATTCCTCGCCCGAGTTCCAGCAACCAGCGGGCCAGGAACTGGTGAGGTTGCAGCTCATCTGCATACGCTCCCAGCTGCCTCGGCTGTCATCACCTCAGGACGCCGCAACCCTCCTGGAACTTGGCCTTCCTGCCACCCGAGTTCCAGCGACCCAAGAACTGGTGAGGTTGCAGCTCATCTGCATACACTCCCATCTGCCTCGGCTGTCATCATCTGAGGATGCAGTGATCCTCCTGGAGCTTGGCCTGTCTGCCGCCTGAGTTCCAGCAACCAGCAGGACAAAAGTCGCACGCCATAAGATCACTCGTCAGCAGAATACTCCAACACCACCAGCTAAGGGTAAGCCTAAGGGTACTTCTGCCACCTGGTGGCTCCTCAGTGGCCAGTAGGTCAGCCACTCTCCATCTCGTTCTTCTCTGTCTCTTTTCTACTACCTATCCTGCCCACCATCATGCCTGCCCTAATCTCTCGCCTTCCCTCTCCCTCCTTCACCCCTTCCCCCCCACACCTCTTCCTTCCTCTACTTCTTTCCCCCCTGATCCTTCCTCCCCACCAGACAGCCCATCACTACACTCCAACCTCCTCTCACTTCCTCCTGCACCTTGGCTACCTTCCCCTCCCCCCCCCACCGCTCCTCCCACACCCACTCTCTCGCCTGCCCCGCCGCCACCCTTCTCCCAATCTTATCCCCATTCCCTGCCTTACCCCTGATCAGCTCCCATTCTCCTGCTCCCTTTGGAACTGTCACTCCTCTGCCAATAAAGCCCCCTACATTCATGATCTCTTCCTCTGTCACTCCCTCCAGCTCCTTGCCTTTACTGAAACTTGGATCTCCCCCTCCGACTATCACCCCAGCTACCCTCTCCTTTGGGGGTGTCTCCTTTTCTCACCAGCCACACTCCAAAGGTCGGGGTGGTGGCATGGGCCTCCTCCTCACTAACTCCTGTCAATTCCACCCACTTTCTCCTCCCCCCCCTCTCCCTCCTTCCCTTCCTTTGAGGTTCACTCTGTGCGCCTCTACTGCCGCCTCCATCTCTGCGTCGCTGTCATCTACCTCCCCCCTGGCGCTCTCTCTTCCTTTCTCTCTGAATTTGAGTCCTGGCTCACTTTCTTCCTCTCCAACGATACCCCCACTCTCATCCTCGGTGACTTCAACATTCATGTTGATGTTCCTTCCCAGCCCTCCATCTCTCGCTTCCTCTCACTAGCTTCCTCCTTCAACCTCGACCTTTGGACTAACTCCCCCACCCACGCTAACGGCCATTCTCTTGACCTCATCTTCTCTAGAAACTGCTCTGTCTCTGATCTACCCTTCGATCCTCATCCCATCTCTGACCACTTCCTTACCTCTTTCAATGTCTCCCACTGTCCCCCCTCCTCTTCCCAGTCTCAACAACCCTTCCATGACTTGCAGGCCATTAACCTCCTGGACTTTGCCTTCTCTCCCCCCCC